>CM019830.1:79466433-79494518 GCA_009763385.1 Coix lacryma-jobi var. lacryma-jobi | reverse complement strand
TGTGCTCATCCCCAAAGAGTAAAATTATAGTAAGCAGCTTGATAAAATTACAATAAATGGGGAATGAACATGTGAAGGCACCTCATTAGGAAGCTGATGATGGGTCTGTGTAAGCACAGTAGGCTCTGATGTCATCGTGTCTGTTGTAGTAGTTTGTTGGTGGGCAGTAGGTATAACAGATGCATGAATGAGGTCAACTAGAGAATCTAGGGGTGAGGTTTCTTCCTGAACATTGACATTCAGGCCTGCAAGGGATATTAAAAAGTGTGACGATAATATTTGATCAAACGAATTTACTAAGAAAACACATACCGACAATGTGTGATGCTTGTCCAGTGCCTCCTTGGTCTATCGCTTGACCCAGAATTGGAGGAATAACATGACCAATTGTCACATCCGTGTGAACCTGCATATGCAAAAATCACATGTTTCTTGAATGGCGAAGAAAGTGGCATAGCGAAATAGTAAATATTATATCTATATACTGTAATTTTAATGTGAATGAGCATATGGTAACTAGATATCGAACCGGTGAGTGCGCATGATCTGATTCCTGGTCTGGCTCGACATTCGGTGTGGCATCTGTGGGTTGTGGTGCCACAGCGTCGGTGGGACTGTTTTGTTGCAGTGGAACGTGTGTGTCGTGGTGTATGTGTTGGTTAGTTCCATAACCTTAAATAAATAAAATTTAAATTAGTGGAGACATAACTGCAGTAGCATGTTTCATGAGGATCTGCAACAGGCATTTACCACCAATACCGACAGATATGTGATCTCCCCTACCTTCAGAATGATTTGGTTGCTCAGGTACATGTTGAAAATGTACACTATTTCCAATATGGATATCATGCATGTCAAGATTGTTGGCATCAGCTTTATACATAAAACAATAAATAGGGTCAGATTAATAAAATTATTGAACGAAAAGTCAGTAGTGGGTAGGTCTATGGACCAACACTTGGAGAGGTAGGTTGAGCATGGTGATCTATGTTGTTATTTTCACATCCTTGGCTCTCCAAAATTGATCGCACGTTTTCAATGACTTGGTCATGTGAAGACCGTAGCATCAGTTGTCCCCTGTTTATGTAATTGGTTGCCCTTTTTGAATTGATATCAAATTGTGCCAAATCTTGCAATAATAGCTTCCTCTTTGGCCTGGCAACCGTCACATTTACTACTCCAATTAGTTCTGAAAGAAGGCTAGGGAACTGTGTAGCAGGCACAGGGTGGATGTTTGCTGGCATGTCTGGACTAAAATGATCATGCATATAGTAGCAAGTATCATTAATGTTCCTAAGCTGCACACACAAAATGGAAAAAGTTATTTGGCAGTAAGTAGTCATTGGCACAAAGATCCGCATTTGAAAATGGGGGGCAATAGTTACTGTGTCTCACCAGTAATCGCCCAAATGCGACCTTTCCTTGGTCATCCTTTGTCTTGTCAGCAGCAATTATTTTTTTAATCAAATCTTGAGTAAAGTACTTGGCACGGGGAGTGTCCTTGTGATTAATCTGGTGTGTGCAACGTAAGTTATCCAAATACACTATCTACACCCAGAAAAATGGAAATATGGGAGAATAAGTTAACTATAATATATGCGAGTAACTAATTAGCTAAAGTAATATTTGAAGGCATGTATGATAAATGGAAAACTGACCAATAGAAAAATCGCGCATCCTGTAATTGAAGGTGACACTTTTGTTGCTCTATCAAGTCGCCACGTGCGTGCAGCATCTCGGATTTCATTAGTAACAGCCTTACACCAGTTCATAGTTGGTAGTCGAGACAAATTCGTAGCCAAATAAACATCTTTGGCCCTGATGTTATTGTCGGAGGAAGGAAACAACAGCTTGTTAGAAGTGATCATTTAGAAAATTTTAATGCACATGTCGTCATCAAGCATCCTAGAATCTAGCTCAATGTCAGACTCCCAGATCTCTTCTAGATACTTCGTGTGCACATCATCAGCTTCTTGTAAGCCAATAAAATCCTTGATATCATCAGGGCCTTGCATGCTTCCTGGTTTGTGTCTAGAGATAATTCTTCGCCAGTGTCCGGAATGCCAAACACTTGCTTAACAGCAAAAGGGTTTATATGTATAACCCTATCTTTACCAAGATCCGTTACCATATTTACAGGGTCTAGCCTGTCATACAAATGCTTCAACATTTCTCGGCTAACTAGCTTGTCCGCTCGGATCTGGAGGAGACCACCAAAATTCATATTACTGATTCTAGTACACTGCCTCATGGTAAGGAGATCAATAAATGAGTTGAAAATTGAAGGTGCACATCGAACACTTGGTGCATGAAGATATTTGGTAACTTTTTGTTGTTTAGTCTGCAGAATGGAGAGAAAGGACTTGTGTAATTTCTTGAAAATAAGTGCTAATAAATAAGAAAGAGCAGGAACAATGGACCATTATAGTAATAATGTAATGGAATACTGTTTGGGAGAAGGTAAAACGATATGAGTAGAGTGGCACTATGAGAAAAAAATATAGTAAACATAACAAACAAAAATTAATAATCTATTCACAATAGTATACCTTCCTAGTTGGAGCCGTGCGAGGGGCATTTTTCTTCCATCTCTGCGCGCATTGACAACAACTTTTGTAGTACGCCGAGGGGGCGGTTGCATGAAGTCATCATCGTCGTCGTCATCGTCCTATGAACGAGGGCGTGTCGATGGTCCTGGACAATGTGCTGTCTGCTGATGAACTGGTTCAGGTGGTAGTGTCTGAGATACACCAGTGACGTCACTTATGTCAATGTTAACATCCTCCTGTGTGGTGTGCAGGGTGAATGATTTCAGTCTCCCCTGAACAAGTTTAGGAGGCCTCATTTCCTATGAGAGATTCAACCATAAGTTTTATGGTAAGCAAATTTACAACAATAGTATGAATATGTTGTAGTAGTAAATATTTACGAGAATAATCAGTAAGAAGTTTTTACGAGATTTTGCACTGAGAATAGTTACGAGAAATATTTTGAACTGGGAATGTTTACGAGATGTGATGATATTTACGAGAACTGCGAATATATGCGCTTACAATAATTTTTTAACTATAATTGACAGTGAAAGTTAGTAGTGTTGGTTTAAGGCCGAAACCCTAAAACAACAGGTCATTGCACAAGTGAACACAAGCAAGACGAAAGACAAACTCACAAGCGAGAATCAACTGTAGCTCGAGTAAATTGAACAGTGATCCTCCTCCCCCCTATAGGGGAGGTCGGGCTATTTATATTAATCACCAAGTCTTTACAAGTACGGAAATACCCTTCCAACTACTCTTTATTTACAAGTACTACAATGCCCTTCTAACTACTTTTTTTTGGATAAGACGCCTCTGTCATCTGGAGGGTATTTCCGTGCACCAACGTCGAGGTGGCCCCATCTGCTCTCCATCCGTCAAACGGCCTCCTTCCGACAAGTGGGCCCTCCTTTGCCAGTTTTGGACTCTGGACCTGCACGAAGACAATCGAAAACCATCGCTTACGGACGAAAGTGCTTTCGCGCGAAAGCGTCGTCTCTCCACCAACTTTGGAGGACGAAAGCGCTTCCGCCTAGAGGGAAACTATCGCTTTGGTCGAAAGTTCTCTCAGACGAAAGCGTCGTCTCTCCACCAACTTTGGAAGACGAAGGCGCTTTCGTCCGGAAGGGAAACTATCGCTTCGGTCGAAAGTGCTTTTGGACGAAAGCGTCTTCTCTCCACCAACTTCGGAAGACGAAGGCGCTTTCGCTCAGAAGGGAGACTATCGTTGCACAGTTGTATTTGTTCGAGAACATATTCGGTCGAAAGCATCATTGCTCGGGTGACCACATTCATTCCTGATCGTCTACTGTACATGTCGCTTGAAAGTATTCGGCTCACAGTTGCTTCCGTTTGATAAGGGATTCGTCGAAAATGCTTTTGTGCGGAAGCAGGATCCCTACGATTGGGGTACCGCCTCAACAATAGCCCCTTACCATAGATCCGTGCGTTGTCGCGGGTCGACGGTGCCCTTGTTAAAGACTATACGCCCGCCCGCTAAAGGTTGGCGAAAGGTTGATTTCATATTTGCCATACCTTGAAGCGTTTTTGACGAAGCCTGATTCTATGTTATTTTTTATTATTATTATTATATTGCTTATATATATTATTATTATTTTAATTTTATATATTATATTTTTAAGTAATTCGCTATGTTTATCGTCCGCCCTCATTCGTTTTTCGATGAGGGGCAGTAACGTATTTGTCTGAGGGTGCTTTCGCCGGTAGCCCCTCGGCGTGTGATGAAAAACGCCCGCCCCCATTCGTTTTTCGACGAGAGGCGGTAACGTATTCGCGCGAGGGTGCTTTCGTCGCTAGCCCCTTGGTGTGTAACGTAGAACGCCCGCCTCATTCGTTTTTCGACGAGGGGCGGTAACGTATTCGCTCGAGGGTGCTTTCGTCGGTAGCCCCTCGGCGTGTGATGAAAAACACAAGCCCCCATTCTTTTTTCGACACTACAAGACATTTGTGGCTTTTTGACGTTTTTAGTATGACAAAAGGTCATAACGTCACTACATTATCCGATTTATGACATATATTATAAGATTTATGACATTATGTCTTAGAAACTTCAATTTTGTGACAATAATTCCATACATTATGACATATACAAACGTCACATGATCATTTGTGACGCTGGCTTTTTGACATTTAAATGACGAAATCTAAATGTCAAAAAGCCAGCGTCACAAATGATCATGTGACATTTGTATATGTCATAATGTATGGAATTATTGTCATAAAGTTGAAGTTTCTAATACATAATGTCATAAATCTTATATTATATGTCATAAATTGAATAATGTAGTGACGTTATGACCTTTTGTCATACTAAAAACGTCAAAAAGCCACGCATCTCTTGTAGTGCGACGAGGGGCGGTAACGTATTCGCGCGAGGGTGCTTTCGCCGGTAGCCCCTCGGCGTGTAATGTAGGACGCCCGCCCCATTCGTTTTTCGACGAGGGGCGGTAACGTATTCGTCCGAGGGTGCTTTCGTCGGTAGCCCCTCGGCGTGTGATGTAAAAAACCTGCCCCCATTCGTTTTTCAACGAGGGGCGATAACATATTCAAGCGAGGGTGCATTCGTCGTTAGTCCCTCGGTGTGTAATGTAAAACGCTCGCCCCCATTCGTTTTTTCGACGAGGGCCACTAACGTATTCGCGCGAGGGTGCTTTCGTCGGTAGCCCCTCGGCGTGTAACGTAGAACGCCTGCCCCATTCGTTTTTCGACGAGGGGCGATAACGTATTCACGCGAGGGTGCTTTCGTCGTTAGCCTCTCGGCGTGTAATGTAAGACGCCCGCCCCCATTCGTTTTTTCGACAAGGGCCGCTAGCGTATTCGCGCGAGGGTGCTTTCGTCGGTAGCCCCTCGGCGTGTAATGAAAAACGCTCGCCCCATTCGTTTTTCGATGAGGGACGGTAACGTATTCGCGCGAGGGTGCTTTCGTCGCTAGCCCCTCGACGTGTAATGTGAAACGCCCGCCCCATTCGTTTTTCGACGAGGGGCGATAACGTATTCATGCGAGGGTTCTTTCGTCGTTAGCCCCTCGGCGTGTAATGTAAGACGCCGCCCCCATTCGTTTTTCGACGAGAGGCGGTAACGTATTCGCGCGAGGGTGCTTTCGTCGCTAGCCGCTCGGTGTGTAACGTAGAACGCCTGCCTCATTCGTTTTTCGACGAGGGGCGGTAACGTATTTGCTCGAGGGTGCTTTCGTCGGTAGCCTCTCGGCGTGTGATGAAAAACGCACGCCCCCATTCGTTTTTTGACGAGGGGCGGTAACGTATTCACGCGAGGGTGCTTTCGCCGGTAGCCCCTCGGCGTGTAATGTAGAACGCCCGCCCCATTCGTTTTTTGACGAGGGGCGGTAACGTATTCGTCTGAGGGTTCTTTCGTCGGTAGCCCCTCGGCGTGTGATGTAAAAAACCTGCCCCCATTCGTTTTTCGACAAGGGGCGATAACGTATTCGCGCGACGGTGCTTTCGTCGTTAGCCCCTCGGCGTGTAATGTAAAACGCTCGCCCCTATTCGTTTTTTCGACGAGGGCCGCTAACATATTCGCGCGAGGGTGCTTTCGTCGGTAGCCCCTCGGCGTGTAACATAGAACGCCCACCCCATTCGTTTTTCGACGAGGGGCGATAACGTATTCACGCGAGGGTGCTTTCGTCGGTAGCCCCTCGGCGTGTAATGAAAAACGCTCGCCCCATTCATTTTTTGACGAGGGACGGTAACGTATTCACGCGAGGTTGCTTTCGTCGCTAGCCCCTCGGTGTGTAATGTGAAACGCCCGCCCCATTCGTTTTTCGACGAGGGGCGATAACGTATTCACGCGAGGGTGCTTTCGTCGTTAGCCCCTCGGCGTGTAATGTAAGACGCCGCCCCCATTCGTCTTTTCGACGAGGGCCGCTAGCGTATTCGCGCGAGGGTGCTTTCGTCGGTAGCCCCTCGGCGTGTAATGTAAAACACCCGCCCCCATTCATTTTTCAAAGAGGGGCGGTAACGTATTCGCGCGATGGTGCTTTCGTCGCTTGCCCCTCGGCGTGTAATGTGAAACGCCCGCCCCATTCGTTTTTCGACGAGGGGCGATAACATATTCACGCGAGGGTGCTTTCATCGTTAGCCTCTCGGCGTGTAACGTAGAACGCCCGCGTCATTCGTTTTTCGACGAGGGGCGGTAACGTATTCGCTCGAGGGTGCTTTCGTTGTTAGCCCCTCGCCGTGTGATGAAAAATGCTGACCCCCTTTCATTTTTCGACGAGGGGCGGTAACATATTCGAGCGAGGGTGCTTTCGTCGCTAGGCCCTCGGCGTGTAATGTGAAACGTCCGCCCCATTCGTTTTTCGACAAGGGGCGATAACGTATTCAAGCGAGGGTGCTTTCGTCGTTAGCCCCTCGGCGTGTAATGTAAGACGCCCGCCCCCGTTCGTTTTTCGACGAGGGGCGATAACGTATTCACACGAGGGTGCTTTTGTCGTTAGCCCCTCGGCGTGTAATGTAAGACGCCTGCCCCCATTCGTTTTTTCGACGAGGGCCGCTAGCGTATTCGTGCGAGGGTGCTTTCGTCGGTAGTCCCTCGGCGTGTAATGTAAAACACCCGCCCCCATTCATTTTTCAAAGAGGGGCGGTAACGTATTCACGCGAGGGTGCTTTCGTCGCTAGCCCCTCGGCGTGTAATGTGAAACGCCCGCCCCATTCGTTTTTCGACGAGGGGCGATAACGTATTCACACGAGGGTGCTTTCGTCATTAGCCCCTCGGTGTGTAATGTAAAACGCCCGTCCCATTCATTTTTCGACGAGCGCCGCTAACGTATTCGCGCGAGGGTGCTTTCGTCGTTAGCCCCTCGGCATGTGATGAAAAACGCTCGCCCCCATTCGTTTTTCGACGAGGGACGGTAACGTATTCGCGCGAGGGTGCTTTCATCGCTAGCCCCTCAGCGTGTAATGTGAAACGCTCGCCCCATTCATTTTTTGACGAGGGGCGATAACGTATTCACACGAGGGTGCTTTCGTCGTAAGCCCCTCGGCGTGTAATGTAAAACGCCCGCCCCATTCTCTTTTCGACGAGGGGCGGTAACGTATGCGTCCGAGGGTGCTTTCGTCGCTAGCCCCTTAAATGCCCTCTCGCATTTTCGGAAGGTCGGAATGCTTATGCCCGTATGCTTCCTTCCGCCCTCTCGCATTTTCGGTGGGTAAAAATGTTCATGCCCGTAGGCTGCCTTCCACCCTTTCGCATTTTCGGAAGGTCGGAATGTTTATGCCCGTAGGCTGTCTTTCGCCCTCTCGCATTTTCGGAGGGTTGGAATGTTTGTGCTCGTAGGCTGTCTTCCACCCTCTCGTATTTTTGGAGGGTTGGAATGTTTCTCTCGCATTCTCAGAGGGTTGGAATGTTTGTGCCCGTAGGCTGTCTTCCACTAGCGGCTTCCCTCTCGTATTTTCGAGGGTTGGAATGTTTGTGCCCGTAGGCTGTCTTCCACCCTCTCACATTTTCGGAGGGTTGGAAAGTTTATATTTAGCCCGTGGGCTTTTGAGGTTGCCAAGCCCTGTCAAAGAGGGGTTTCGTTTGACGGGCTGGCATTCTCTGAAACTTTTAGGACGAATGGCTCAACCTCTTCGGGTTGTTTTCGTCTTTCAACTTAACGAATGTTGTAAGAAAATTCTGCTGCCTTAAGATCTTTAAGGTTTAGGCTTCTCATCTGCTTTGCCCTCTCGTAGAGGAACAAAGTCTTGAGCCCTTAGGCATTTGAGTTGTAAAGGTACGACTTGCATGGGCAAGAAATAACTAAATATGCGACTTCAGCAAGAAGGAGCCATACATGGGAAACCAAAAACTATTGAGTAGACAAGTTTCATCTAACCCTTGGCAGTCTGGTTTTCTTCTAGAGTTGCTCATTTTGCTAAAAAAAGGATACATGTATGGTGAGAATGACTCTAGCTGATAGTGTCGACCACAGTCTTCAGTTGGGAATGCCCACGAGTGAAGCGCTAGGGAATTCTGCTGTGTCAAGGGAACAATGCTTCGCTACTTCCACATATTGAGTGCCAAAAATGGTTCAGAATCAGCGCACTTAGCTTGAGCTTTTTGGGCGTTGTGTCGGGTCCAGCGAATATATGCTAGCCAACTTGAAATGAGAGTAGACTGTGTACGGCGAAAGCGTTTTCGCTAATTGCAAAAACTGGTAGTAGAATTGGCGAGAACTCTTGCGAACTCCGTGTACCATTGGCCGTAGCTGCTGCTAGTACTGAATGTCCGAAAGATGTCTGAACAGACCGGTCTAGAGCCAAGATTGCCTCATCAATCTTCTTGCTTGAACCCTGCAGTCTTCGTACATGGGAAGCTCTCGCTATCGTCAAACTACGGAAGGTGTTAGTGAACCAGTGCAACAAAAAACTCTTGGCGATACCTGCAGTCCAAAAAAGCTGACACTCTGGGTGATTTTTCACGCTGAAATGATGAAGAAAGAATTTTGTACAGGTAAAGCAATACTGAATGGGCTGCTCCTTTGATGATGCAATACTGAAGCCGTATGTTATGATCAACTTCCCATCCTTAATGAATAGTTATGTGATGCCATAAACTTTTTAGGAGCTATCGGAAAACCAGGTCTTTGGAAGAGACACTGATGAAGCTAAATGACAATAATAATAAAAATTTGTGTCAAATGAAAAAGGGTTCTGAATCTGAAGTGATTGCAAAATGACAAAACATTATGAAACCAGGCTTATTTGAGACGAAAGGTAAAAGTTGCCTGTGAATAGGTAACCCAGTATCTTAGTGATATGAGTCGCTGAAAACTTGGGCGTGCTAGCCAAGACTCGCCTGTCGCTGATTCGTAGAAGTACGTGATCCTTGCAGCCAAGTGCGAAACTGCGAATGCACACTGTTTTGCTACCGATGCTGCTTGAACCTGTACTCCTTTCCTTCATGGATGAACTCTCTAATGCTACTTTTTTAAAGCCTGTCTATTTAACAAGTAGAACAAAAGACATGCACACGTGAATAAAACATGCACATGACCATTCGCTGCTATGAAAGCCACACAGCCTGAAAAAAAGGCCAGAGAATGAAAGCTGTTGTTTCTAGAAAAAAAAATTTGTGTCCACCGGAGGCATTTCGAGATAACAGTTTGTCGCGCAAAATGAAACCGAGTCCCAAAATCAACCTTTTTATCTGGCCAGACGTAGAAATTGCCAGATTTAGGAAGCATTTACTCATCTACTGTCAGCCGCTGGGTTTCAAATTGATGGCTAACTAGTTCATGAAGAAGGTAGAGTAGTGTAGGTGCCCACCTGGAGGCATTTAGAGATAACAGTTTGTCGCGCGAAATGAAACCGAGTCCCAAAATCGACCATTTTGTCAGGCCAGATGTTGAATTGAGGAATTCAAGAAGCATTTACTCATCTACTATCAGCCGCTGGGGTTCAAATTGATGGTGAACTAGTTCATGAAGAAGGTAGAGTAGTGTAGGTGCCCACCTGGAGGCATTTCGATATAACAGTTTGTCACGCGAAATGAAACCGAGTCCCAAAATCGACCATTTTATCAGGCCAGATGTAGAAATTGAGGAATTCAGGAAGCATTTACTCATCTACTATCGGCCGCTGGGGTTCAAATTGATGGTGAACTAGTTCATGAAGAAGGTAGAGTAGTGTAGGTGCCCACCTGGAGGCATTTCGATATAACAGTTTGTCGCGCGAAATAAACCGAGTCCCAAAATCAACCTTTTTATCAGGCCAGATGTAGAAATTGCAGGATTCAGGAAGCATTTACTCATCTACTAGTCAGCCGCTGGGGTTCAAATTGATGGCTAACTAGTTCATGAAGAAGGTAGAGTAGTGTAGGTGCCCACCTGGAGGCATTTCGAGATAACAGTTTGTCGCGCGAAATGAAACCGAGTCCCAAAATCGACCATTTTAGTCAGGCCAGATGTTAGAAATTGCAGGAATTCAGGAAGCATTTACTCATCTACTATCGGCCGCTGGGGTTCAAATTGATGGCTAACTAGTTCATGAAGAAGGTAGAGTAGTGTAGGTGCCCACCTGGAGGCATTTCGAGATAACAGTTTGTCGCGCGAAATGAAACCGAGTCCCAAAATCGACCATTTTATCAGGCCAGATGTAGAAATTGAGGAATTCAGGAAGCATTTACTCATCTACTATCAGCCGCTGGGGTTCAAATTGATGGTGAACTAGTTCATGAAGAAGGTAGAGTAGTGTAGGTGCCCACCTGGAGGCATTTCGATATAACAGTTTGTCGCGCGAAATAAAACCGAGTCCCAAAATCGACCATTTTATCAGGCCAGATGTAGAAATTGAGGAATTCAGGAAGCATTTACTCATCTACTATCGGCCGCTGGGGTTCAAATTGATGGCTAACTAGTTCATGAAGAAGGTAGAGTAGTGTAGGTGCCCACCTGGAGGCATTTCGAGATAACAGTTTGTCGCGCGAAATGAAACCGAGTCCCAAAATCGACCTTTTATCAGGCCAGACTGTAGAAATTGCAGAATTTAGGAAGCATTTACTCATCTACTGTCAGCCGCTGGGGTTCAAATTGATGGCTAACTAGTTCATGAAGAAGGTAGAGTAGTGTAGGTGCCCACCTGGAGGCATTTCGAGATAACAGTTTGTCGCGCGAAATGAAACCGAGTCCCAAAATCAACCTTTTTATCTGGCCAGACGTAGAAATTGCCAGATTTAGGAAGCATTTACTCATCTACTGTCAGCCGCTGGGTTTCAAATTGATGGCTAACTAGTTCATGAAGAAGGTAGAGTAGTGTAGGTGCCCACCTGGAGGCATTTAGAGATAACAGTTTGTCGCGCGAAATGAAACCGAGTCCCAAAATCGACCATTTTGTCAGGCCAGATGTTGAATTGAGGAATTCAAGAAGCATTTACTCATCTACTATCAGCCGCTGGGGTTCAAATTGATGGTGAACTAGTTCATGAAGAAGGTAGAGTAGTGTAGGTGCCCACCTGGAGGCATTTCGATATAACAGTTTGTCGCGCGAAATGAAACCGAGTCCCAAAATCGACCATTTTATCAGGCCAGATGTAGAAATTGAGGAATTCAGGAAGCATTTACTCATCTACTATCGGCCGCTGGGGTTCAAATTGATGGCTAACTAGTTCATGAAGAAGGTAGAGTAGTGTAGGTGCCCACCTGGAGGCATTTCGAGATAACAGTTTGTCGCGCGAAATGAAACCGAGTCCCAAAATCAACCTTTTATCATGGCCAGACGTAGAAATTGCCAGATTTAGGAAGCATTTACTCATCTACTGTCAGCCGCTGGGTTTCAAATTGATGGCTAACTAGTTCATGAAGAAGGTAGAGTAGTGTAGGTGCCCACCTGGAGGCATTTCGAGATAACAGTTTGTCGCGCGAAATGAAACCGAGTCCCAAAATCGACCATTTTGTCAGGCCAGATGTAGAATTGAGGAATTCAAGAAGCATTTACTCATCTACTATCAGCCGCTGGGTTTCAAATTGATGGTGAACTAGTTCATGAAGAAGGTAGAGTAGTGTAGGTGCCCACCTGGAGGCATTTCGATATAACAGTTTGTCGCGCGAAATGAAACCGAGTCCCAAAATCGACCATTTTATCAGGCCAGATGTAGAATTGAGGAATTCAAGAAGCATTTACTCATCTACTATCAGCCGCTGGGGTTCAAATTGATGGTGAACTAGTTCATGAAGAAGGTAGAGTAGTGTAGGTGCCCACCTGGAGGCATTTCGATATAACAGTTTGTCGCGCGAAATAAACCGAGTCCCAAAATCGACCATTTTATCAGGCCAGATGTAGAAATTGAGGAATTCAGGAAGCATTTACTCATCTACTATCGGCCGCTGGGGTTCAAATTGATGGCTAACTAGTTCATGAAGAAGGTAGAGTAGTGTAGGTGCCCACCTGGAGGCATTTCGAGATAACAGTTTGTCGCGCGAAAATGAAACCGAGTCCCAAAATCAACCTTTTTATCTGGCCAGACGTAGAAATTGCCAGATTTAGGAAGCATTTACTCATCTACTGTCAGCCGCTGGGTTTCAAATTGATGGCTAACTAGTTCATGAAGAAGGTAGAGTAGTGTAGGTGCCCACCTGGAGGCATTTAGAGATAACAGTTTGTCGCGCGAAATGAAACCGAGTCCCAAAATCGACCATTTTGTCAGGCCAGATGTTGAATTGAGGAATTCAAGAAGCATTTACTCATCTACTATCAGCCGCTGGGGTTCAAATTGATGGTGAACTAGTTCATGAAGAAGGTAGAGTAGTGTAGGTGCCCACCTGGAGGCATTTCGATATAACAGTTTGTCACGCGAAATGCAACCGAGTCCCAAAATCGACCATTTTATCAGGCCAGATGTAGAAATTGAGGAATTCAGGAAGCATTTACTCATCTACTATCGGCCGCTGGGGTTCAAATTGATGGTGAACTAGTTCATGAAGACGGTAGAGTAGTGTAGGTGCCCACCTGGAGGCATTTCGATATAACAGTTTGTCGCGCGAAATAAAACCGAGTCCCAAAATCGACCATTTTATCAGGCCAGATGTAGAAATTGAGGAATTCAGGAAGCATTTACTCATCTACTATCGGCCGCTGGGGTTCAAATTGATGGCTAACTAGTTCATGAAGAAGGTAGAGTAGTGTAGGTGCCCACCTGGAGGCATTTCGAGATAACAGTTTGTCGCGCAAATGAAACCGAGTCCCAAAATCAACCTTTTTATCTGGCCAGACGTAGAAATTGCCAGATTTAGGAAGCATTTACTCATCTACTGTCAGCCGCTGGGTTTCAAATTGATGGCTAACTAGTTCATGAAGAAGGTAGAGTAGTGTAGGTGCCCACCTGGAGGCATTTAGAGATAACAGTTTGTCGCGCGAAATGAAACCGAGTCCCAAAATCGACCATTTTGTCAGGCCAGATGTTGAATTGAGGAATTCAAGAAGCATTTACTCATCTACTATCAGCCGCTGGGGTTCAAATTGATGGTGAACTAGTTCATGAAGAAGGTAGAGTAGTGTAGGTGCCCACCTGGAGGCATTTCGATATAACAGTTTGTCGCGCGAAATGAAACCGAGTCCCAAAATCGACCATTTTATCAGGCCAGATGTAGAATTGAGGAATTCAGGAAGCATTTACTCATCTACTATCAGCCGCTGGGGTTCAAATTGATGGTGAACTAGTTCATGAAGAAGGTAGAGTAGTGTAGGTGCCCACCTGGAGGCATTTCGATATAACAGTTTGTCACGCGAAATGAAACCGAGTCCCAAAATCGACCATTTTATCAGGCCAGATGTAGAAATTGAGGAATTCAGGAAGCATTTACTCATCTACTATCGGCCGCTGGGGTTCAAATTGATGGCTAACTAGTTCATGAAGAAGGTAGAGTAGTGTAGGTGCCCACCTGGAGGCATTTCGAGATAACAGTTTGTCGCGCGAAATGAAACCGAGTCCCAAAATCAACCTTTTTATCAGGCCAGACGTAGAAATTGCCAGATTTAGGAAGCATTTACTCATCTACTGTCAGCCGCTGGGTTTCAAATTGATGGCTAACTAGTTCATGAAGAAGGTAGAGTAGTGTAGGTGCCCACCTGGAGGCATTTAGAGATAACAGTTTGTCGCGCGAAATGAAACCGAGTCCCAAAATCGACCATTTTGTCAGGCCAGATGTTGAATTGAGGAATTCAAGAAGCATTTACTCATCTACTATCAGCCGCTGGGGTTCAAATTGATGGTGAACTAGTTCATGAAGAAGGTAGAGTAGTGTAGGTGCCCACCTGGAGGCATTTCGATATAACAGTTTGTCACGCGAAATGAAACCGAGTCCCAAAATCGACCATTTTATCAGGCCAGATGTAGAAATTGAGGAATTCAGGAAGCATTTACTCATCTACTATCGGCCGCTGGGGTTCAAATTGATGGTGAACTAGTTCATGAAGAAGGTAGAGTAGTGTAGGTGCCCACCTGGAGGCATTTCGATATAACAGTTTGTCGCGCGAAATAAAACCGAGTCCCAAAATCGACCATTTTATCAGGCCAGATGTAGAAATTGAGGAATTCAGGAAGCATTTACTCATCTACTATCGGCCGCTGGGGTTCAAATTGATGGCTAACTAGTTCATGAAGAAGGTAGAGTAGTGTAGGTGCCCACCTGGAGGCATTTCGAGATAACAGTTTGTCGCGCGAAATGAAACCGAGTCCCAAAATCAACCTTTTTATCTGGCCAGACGTAGAAATTGCCAGATTTAGGAAGCATTTACTCATCTACTGTCAGCCGCTGGGTTTCAAATTGATGGCTAACTAGTTCATGAAGAAGGTAGAGTAGTGTAGGTGCCCACCTGGAGGCATTTAGAGATAACAGTTTGTCGCGCGAAATGAAACCGAGTCCCAAAATCGACCATTTTGTCAGGCCAGATGTTGAATTGAGGAATTCAAGAAGCATTTACTCATCTACTATCAGCCGCTGGGGTTCAAATTGATGGTGAACTAGTTCATGAAGAAGGTAGAGTAGTGTAGGTGCCCACCTGGAGGCATTTCGATATAACAGTTTGTCACGCGAAATGCAAACCGAGTCCCAAAATCGACCATTTTATCAGGCCAGATGTAGAAATTGAGGAATTCAGGAAGCATTTACTCATCTACTATCGGCCGCTGGGGTTCAAATTGATGGTGAACTAGTTCATGAAGACGGTAGAGTAGTGTAGGTGCCCACCTGGAGGCATTTCGATATAACAGTTTGTCGCGCGAAATAAAACCGAGTCCCAAAATCGACCATTTTATCAGGCCAGATGTAGAAATTGAGGAATTCAGGAAGCATTTACTCATCTACTATCGGCCGCTGGGGTTCAAATTGATGGCTAACTAGTTCATGAAGAAGGTAGAGTAGTGTAGGTGCCCACCTGGAGGCATTTCGAGATAACAGTTTGTCGCGCAAAATGAAACCGAGTCCCAAAATCAACCTTTTTATCTGGCCAGACGTAGAAATTGCCAGATTTAGGAAGCATTTACTCATCTACTGTCAGCCGCTGGGTTTCAAATTGATGGCTAACTAGTTCATGAAGAAGGTAGAGTAGTGTAGGTGCCCACCTGGAGGCATTTAGAGATAACAGTTTGTCGCGCGAAATGAAACCGAGTCCCAAAATCGACCATTTTGTCAGGCCAGATGTTGAATTGAGGAATTCAAGAAGCATTTACTCATCTACTATCAGCCGCTGGGGTTCAAATTGATGGTGAACTAGTTCATGAAGAAGGTAGAGTAGTGTAGGTGCCCACCTGGAGGCATTTCGATATAACAGTTTGTCACGCGAAATGCAACCGAGTCCCAAAATCGACCATTTTATCAGGCCAGATGTAGAAATTGAGGAATTCAGGAAGCATTTACTCATCTACTATCGGCCGCTGGGGTTCAAATTGATGGTGAACTAGTTCATGAAGACGGTAGAGTAGTGTAGGTGCCCACCTGGAGGCATTTCGATATAACAGTTTGTCGCGCGAAATAAAACCGAGTCCCAAAATCGACCATTTTATCAGGCCAGATGTAGAAATTGAGGAATTCAGGAAGCATTTACTCATCTACTATCGGCCGCTGGGGTTCAAATTGATGGCTAACTAGTTCATGAAGAAGGTAGAGTAGTGTAGGTGCCCACCTGGAGGCATTTCGAGATAACAGTTTGTCGCGCAAAATGAAACCGAGTCCCAAAATCAACCTTTTTATCTGGCCAGACGTAGAAATTGCCAGATTTAGGAAGCATTTACTCATCTACTGTCAGCCGCTGGGTTTCAAATTGATGGCTAACTAGTTCATGAAGAAGGTAGAGTAGTGTAGGTGCCCACCTGGAGGCATTTAGAGATAACAGTTTGTCGCGCGAAATGAAACCGAGTCCCAAAATCGACCATTTTGTCAGGCCAGATGTTGAATTGAGGAATTCAAGAAGCATTTACTCATCTACTATCAGCCGCTGGGGTTCAAATTGATGGTGAACTAGTTCATGAAGAAGGTAGAGTAGTGTAGGTGCCCACCTGGAGGCATTTCGATATAACAGTTTGTCACGCGAAATGCAACCGAGTCCCAAAATCGACCATTTTATCAGGCCAGATGTAGAAATTGAGGAATTCAGGAAGCATTTACTCATCTACTATCGGCCGCTGGGGTTCAAATTGATGGTGAACTAGTTCATGAAGACGGTAGAGTAGTGTAGGTGCCCACCTGGAGGCATTTCGATATAACAGTTTGTCGCGCGAAATAAAACCGAGTCCCAAAATCGACCATTTTATCAGGCCAGATGTAGAAATTGAGGAATTCAGGAAGCATTTACTCATCTACTATCGGCCGCTGGGGTTCAAATTGATGGCTAACTAGTTCATGAAGAAGGTAGAGTAGTGTAGGTGCCCACCTGGAGGCATTTCGAGATAACAGTTTGTCGCGCAAAATGAAACCGAGTCCCAAAATCAACCTTTTTATCTGGCCAGACGTAGAAATTGCCAGATTTAGGAAGCATTTACTCATCTACTGTCAGCCGCTGGGTTTCAAATTGATGGCTAACTAGTTCATGAAGAAGGTAGAGTAGTGTAGGTGCCCACCTGGAGGCATTTAGAGATAACAGTTTGTCGCGCGAAATGAAACCGAGTCCCAAAATCGACCATTTTGTCAGGCCAGATGTTGAATTGAGGAATTCAAGAAGCATTTACTCATCTACTATCAGCCGCTGGGGTTCAAATTGATGGTGAACTAGTTCATGAAGAAGGTAGAGTAGTGTAGGTGCCCACCTGGAGGCATTTCGATATAACAGTTTGTCACGCGAAATGCAACCGAGTCCCAAAATCGACCATTTTATCAGGCCAGATGTAGAAATTGAGGAATTCAGGAAGCATTTACTCATCTACTATCGGCCGCTGGGGTTCAAATTGATGGTGAACTAGTTCATGAAGATGGTAGAGTAGTGTAGGTGCCCACCTGGAGGCATTTCGATATAACAGTTTGTCGCGCGAAATAAAACCGAGTCCCAAAATCGACCATTTTATCAGGCCAGATGTAGAAATTGAGGAATTCAGGAAGCATTTACTCATCTACTATCGGCCGCTGGGGTTCAAATTGATGGCTAACTAGTTCATGAAGAAGGTAGAGTAGTGTAGGTGCCCACCTGGAGGCATTTCGAGATAACAGTTTGTCGCGCAAAATGAAACCGAGTCCCAAAATCAACCTTTTTATCTGGCCAGACGTAGAAATTGCCAGATTTAGGAAGCATTTACTCATCTACTGTCAGCCGCTGGGTTTCAAATTGATGGCTAACTAGTTCATGAAGAAGGTAGAGTAGTGTAGGTGCCCACCTGGAGGCATTTAGAGATAACAGTTTGTCGCGCGAAATGAAACCGAGTCCCAAAATCGACCATTTTGTCAGGCCAGATGTTGAATTGAGGAATTCAAGAAGCATTTACTCATCTACTATCAGCCGCTGGGGTTCAAATTGATGGTGAACTAGTTCATGAAGAAGGTAGAGTAGTGTAGGTGCCCACCTGGAGGCATTTCGATATAACAGTTTGTCACGCGAAATGCAACCGAGTCCCAAAATCGACCATTTTATCAGGCCAGATGTAGAAATTGAGGAATTCAGGAAGCATTTACTCATCTACTATCGGCCGCTGGGGTTCAAATTGATGGTGAACTAGTTCATGAAGATGGTAGAGTAGTGTAGGTGCCCACCTGGAGGCATTTCGATATAACAGTTTGTCGCGCGAAATAAAACCGAGTCCCAAAATCGACCATTTTATCAGGCCAGATGTAGAAATTGAGGAATTCAGGAAGCATTTACTCATCTACTATCGGCCGCTGGGGTTCAAATTGATGGCTAACTAGTTCATGAAGAAGGTAGAGTAGTGTAGGTGCCCACCTGGAGGCATTTCGAGATAACAGTTTGTCGCGCAAAATGAAACCGAGTCCCAAAATCAACCTTTTTATCTGGCCAGACGTAGAAATTGCCAGATTTAGGAAGCATTTACTCATCTACTGTCAGCCGCTGGGTTTCAAATTGATGGCTAACTAGTTCATGAAGAAGGTAGAGTAGTGTAGGTGCCCACCTGGAGGCATTTAGAGATAACAGTTTGTCGCGCGAAATGAAACCGAGTCCCAAAATCGACCATTTTGTCAGGCCAGATGTTGAATTGAGGAATTCAAGAAGCATTTACTCATCTACTATCAGCCGCTGGGGTTCAAATTGATGGTGAACTAGTTCATGAAGAAGGTAGAGTAGTGTAGGTGCCCACCTGGAGGCATTTCGATATAACAGTTTGTCACGCGAAATGCAACCGAGTCCCAAAATCGACCATTTTATCAGGCCAGATGTAGAAATTGAGGAATTCAGGAAGCATTTACTCATCTACTATCGGCCGCTGGGGTTCAAATTGATGGTGAACTAGTTCATGAAGACGGTAGAGTAGTGTAGGTGCCCACCTGGAGGCATTTCGATATAACAGTTTGTCGCGCGAAATAAAACCGAGTCCCAAAATCGACCATTTTATCAGGCCAGATGTAGAAATTGAGGAATTCAGGAAGCATTTACTCATCTACTATCGGCCGCTGGGGTTCAAATTGATGGCTAACTAGTTCATGAAGAAGGTAGAGTAGTGTAGGTGTAACAGAACCGACCAATTTATAAGAGCACAAGTGCGAAAACCTCCGCCGAAGCAGCTGAATTAGCACACTTGAGCCCATATAAACCCGGTAGTCCGGAAATCTCGAAGGATTTCAAACATTTCAACATTCCAACCAAGATCGCATGGTCAAGCAAATACAAATCATGTCCACGGAGCTTTGCAGCGGAAATAATATTACAATAGAGTTCACAAATAATGATACAAGTTGAGTTCCATTTAATTTAGAAGAAACAACATAGCTTTGAAATGAATATCATAACATAGGTTGAAATACTTTGCTAGCTTGAGTGACATCCTCCAACAACAGCATAAGAGAAGAAGTATGGAACTGCCGAGCCCATCGGCACTGGCCATCACCTTTCGGCAGACCTAACCTTCACCTGCAACAAGGTGGGATAAACCCTGAGTACTCGAATGTACTCAGCTAGACTTACCCGTCAAAAACCAGAAATAAAGTGACACCAAGGAGTATGCAAGGCTATACCTGGGGTCGGCTATACTTACCTTTTTGCATAAAAGCATTTTCATTATTAAATAATCATCATTAGAGTATTAGCAGTCAATTTTATGTAATTAACCTGATTACTAGATTTGCACCTGATCTAGAGCAATCACTTGGCTAATTACTCAAGCAAGAGTGACTATTTCATCAATAGCCTTTCAGATTCAGTACCATAACCATCTTTAGTTCCATAAGTTACTACGGTAACACATGCTCAGTCAAGTTACTCACTAACCAGGAGCGATGGCGATTATAATCGATTCCTACCAACTGGGGATAAAATGTCGCACACTCGCCCGTCACACCCTGCCAGGTGGCCGTTGGCGACCACTTCAGGAGGTTCGAGAACACAACACGCGGGACGGTCATGGGCCCTTCTACACCGGGGGTTATCTCAATGCCAGGTCGCTCAAGCTATTAACTGCCCACGGTCATGCCAGGTCGATCAGGCCCTGCCTGCCCTCGGACCATGCCAGGTCGATCAGAATAGTTGCCCACGGTACATCTGAGGCCCTGGGTGTTAGGCGTCAACATCTCCGTCACCGGCTCGAAAAACCTTACTCGGCTTCACGGGAGGTACCCGCACCTGCTCCGTTAAGTGATTGACGCGTTCAAAAAGACTGAGGTGTGCCTTCGTCGGTTCCTAATCGACACAGACGGGAGACTACTAGCACACAGAACCCATGTCCTGCTGCTCCTACATCCCGCCCGGTCTCAAATTAATTATCACATGGTTATCTCCATGATAGCACCAGGCTAGTCATGATCAGTATCCACCTATATGCGGGAGACAGGAAATCACCCGACTTTTACCGGTCTAAGCAGGGCTAAGCATATAATCGAGCCTAGACCTAACAGGGATATCAAGATAATAATTGCAGGTGGACAAGGATAAGTAAGTAATGCATCAACGGTATCAATTAACTCCTATAACTTAATGCAACAATCATTATATTGACTCGATTGCATTTATAAAAGATTGATAGGAGACTTAGAATGCTCCGGGGCTTGCCTGGGAAACAACACTTATTCTAGTGTTAGATGTCATCAACTTCAGGAACATCAACGCTCCAGGAACTTGTGGAGTTCGCCAACACCTTCTTCGGGATGGCCACCCAACACCATCTTCGTGTTGAGTCTCATCATCACGTCCGTCACTTGACGTTCTTCCATCTAGCGAACCTAGATATGCGATGCACAATGCATATGTATGAATGCTCATGAAGTAATACATTGATCACATAGCACAAGTAACTACTAGCAAGCACTGAGCACAAGAACTAATAACAAGCATCCATCATAGTTTTATATAAGCAATCGGGATAACTTAGCTCACCTCTAAGCATATTGCACAAACAAGTAATAGAGCACAACACAAACTCCGAATGATAGGACAGCAGTGCACTCTTTTAATCATAACTCATGCTACAGACCTCCAAACAAAGTGCACTAAGACTTTCTGGAAAGCTAACAAGATTATCTACAACTTTGTTATTTACCACAAGAGCTAATTCAAAGGTTATCTAACTCAAAAACAGATAACAATGCAGCTCTGTCCAGCTGTTGGACAGCAGGACAGACAGAGCTTCAGAGAAGCATAACTCACAATATAAACATAACATGGGCATGCAATTAGACATTCTAGAAAGATTACAAGATTATCTAAATCTTTCTTATTATTAGTTCAAGGTGAATCAATCATTAACAAGGTCAAACAACATGATTAGTGCAGCTCTGTCCACACTTGGACAGAACTAGCCACACATCAACAACAGTAACTTAAGACAACCATAAATAAAGATTTATAATACCTGGGAACTTACCCCTAGACTTTTTAGAAAGGTTATTAAGTTGTCTACAAATCATCTATAATCATCTTAAGATGATTCACAAGCTAACAAGGTCTAATTAACATAAATAGGTATCTCTGTCCAGACTTGGACAGATTTAGCCATCCATACTAAAACAGTCATAACTCAAGTTATATAACTCCAATGAACATGAGCTAAGATAATTTAGAAAGCTTATGAAAAGCACTACAACTCTTTCATAACCACCTAAGCATGAATCACAAGTTAACTAGGTGAAACAAGCCCAACATTCAGATCTGGACAGAATGTAGGCAAACCTTGACAGCCAAATTGCAATAGCCATATCTCTTAAACTATTAAGCCTATGGCCATGCAATTTGGTGAAAAGCTATATTAAGATGTTATCTACAACTTTGATATAGGACACTTTTACAGCAAACATCATTAATTTAGTGAAACCATGCACACCACAGAGACTGCACATGGATGATAATATTAACACTGTTTATCCTTTGCTTTGTATATGTATAGCCTAGGTATATGTTTAGGTGGTGTCATGCACACATGAATCATGGCTCCAACTTTCAGAGATGGATCCTAACATTAATATGTGAGCAAAGGTTGGAAAGTTACATGCATGCAAACAATAGTTTGCTAACTATGTGTTAAGCCAGTTTCTATTTCTAATTAACTAGGTGAGAGCAAGATAAATAGGAATCTTCATATTTTATACGAACACATGACAATATTAGACATACCCTGGTTACTGCAACATATTAGCAAAGCCAGGGAACCATCTCTTCCGTTTTTACACACATGTAGTCCATTAGCATATTGACATATTAATCTAGACCGCAACAACAGCTGGTTACTTGGACCATAACTGAAGCTATACTCATCCAAAAGATATGAAACAAGATAATCTAGAAAGCTTATAAAATTGCCTACCAATCATCTTTAAACATATCTACATGAATCTCAAGTTAACATGGTCAAATTAATGCATTTCTCAAATCTGGTCCAGAGATTTCAGAGAACACCTATTTCTGAAACTGAACTTTGTACAGCCATAACTCCTAATCCATTTTACCAAAAATCATGGAAATTTAACACAAGCTAGATATATAAGTTATCTACAACTTTTATATTATACCCATCTACAGAAAACATGGTTTATATCACGAAAGCATTATCACAACAGGGACTGCTTCAGCAGCCATTCAGCATAGCTAGACATACACTCAACTGCTGAGTAATTAAATCATAACTAGAGCTACATAACTCCAACAAACATGCAACAAGACATTTTGGAAAGCTTATGAAATTATCTACCTTTCATCTTTAATCACCATAACATGATTCATAAATTACAAGGGTCAAACATACACCTTTACAGAATCTGCTCTAGGAATTTCAGAGAGTGACTATTTCTGAACCCAACTTTAAACAGCCGTAACTCCTAAACTACTAAGCCAAAAATCACGAAATTTTAACAGCAGCTAGATCATGCAATCCTCTACAACTTTTGTATTGACCAAACCTACAGAAAACAAGATTTAATTTACGAAATTACCACTCCCACAGAAACTGCGCATGCAACCGAATTTCAGCAGATTAGTAAATGGATCCCACACTTGCTTGGCTACCATTTGAGCACACAAATAAATCATTTGAACATTCTCAACTACCAAGAATACGAGTACAAAATATACACAATCATCTACACACAATATTCATATACCATCTTCAACAAAAGACAAGGAACGGAGAGGGAAAAAAAAAAGGTGGAGGTCGACCTTCGGAGGGATTACTCGTCGCGGAGGCCGCTGCCTGCTGCTAGGGTTTGGAGCTGCTGCTCGCCTTCTGGTCGGCCATGGCTAGGGTTTGGGCTCCGGCTGCTGCTGCTCATGGGAGGAAGAGAGGAGCTCGCCGCGGATCCACCATGGAAGGAGAGGAGGAGGGGCAGAAAAGCTGCTGCCCTGTGCTTGCTCTTGGAGGGCGGCCATGGTTGCTGCGAACAGGAAAAGAGGGAGGGAGAGGGGGAAACCGGCCTGGAGGAGGAGGCGCCCGGAAGGGAAGGCGCTACTGCAGCCCTGCTCGAACCAGCGAGGAGAGAAGGGGCAGGAAGGAGGCGGCCATAGGAGGGAGCTCAGCCTGCTGCCATGGCTGGTTGGAGAAGGAGAGCGAGAGAGAAAAGAAGACCGAGGAAGGAGAGGGAGAGCGCCGGCCTTTTGTCGGGGGGAAAGAGAGGGGCGCGCCAGGAGGAGGCGCGGCCTCGGGAAAAAGGCCCGTGAAATTTTTCCCAAAATTTCTTTCCCAAAATGGCAAGTTTCCGGAAACTTTCGGTCAAATTCCAAAATTGCGAATACTACTCAAACGGACTCCGATTTCGATGAAACCAGTTTTGTTGTCGTCGTCTCGCCGAGTACTCCGACTTTCGTTACAGGCACTCAGTCAAATTCCTAATCGTTTGCCCGATAACGATCGTCGACGGCAGCTTCGCGGTGACCGAAATTCCAATTTCGCAGTACAGACTTAACCAATTTCCGGAGCCGGAAAACTGCATTGTACTCCATCTTACGCGCTCGTTTTCACCATTTTCGGCACCTATCCAGGTCTCGACCATAAAACGAAATTTGTTCCTTTCGATCTGCACTACAACTTTCGTTTAGGGCACACTGACATGCGAACAACTTAAAATACCGTTCAACGCCGGTCAAAGCAATCACCCGGTAGGATCTGAATTAGGGTTTCTCGTCGATCGGGACATTTTTCGGTCGTCTGCTCAACACGGAACATTCATAACTTTTGATCGTAGGTCCATATATAGTTGACTGGACATAATTGTGACACCTGGTTGAATTCAAATGATTTTCTTCATTGTCACTCGACATACCATATTTGTGTTGAACTGACTGCTTAACAGACGGCGAACACCTGGGGTGTTACAGCCCTTCCCCCTTAAAAGAATCTCGTCCCGAGATTCCGGACGAAAGACGTTTCAAGGGAAGAGAAGCATAGCACCCATCCTTAATCACAGGCTATTGGCAGCTCAAGGTATTGACTTTTTGACACAACAGAAACTGCTATAAACAGAACAACTTTCCGATCTTTCACGTCATTTCCCGATTACCAGCTCTTGTCAGAAAAATCTGCTTCACTGACTTCCATCAAGCATTGAGGTACACTCACAATGTCATTGTTGGGTTGAAAGAAAACTAAAATTGTCTCATTACTTTGGGAGGAATCCAAGATAATATTACTTCAAATTTTGAATCTTTATCTGATTTGAACCATAGCAAAAATACATCCTCGAGATGGTCAGGAACTGACTGACGACAACCATGCTTGTACTACTGTGAATGTATGTTCCTTCAGATAGCAATCGATGGAAAGCTACATGAGGTTACATGTGTGTAATTCTCCTTTTCTGATGATAACACGGTATTATCTGAATCTGATAAAAGAGCGATGAATGTGATAGCTGACTCTACCAAATCCACGTTTTCACAGATCCTTCTTTACTGAAATTCTTAAGCTGTGACAGTGACTCAGGTTTAATTTTATGCAACCTCTTGGGTAAAAATACCAAGTTACTGAATCTTTGTACTACTAGCAAATCAACATCATTCTTCTTCATGGCGTAGTTGCAACTCAGTGAGACTGACTTGCTGTACTACTTGGGTCATAAAGCGATCTTCTCAAATTCACTCAACAATGCAGGAACATAATTTGAAATCTGCCATTTGCCACTTCAATTGCCATCAATCTGCACTTCTATGAGCTGATTTTTGGTAGGACACCTTGACTACTCAAGAATAAGGGACTGATTCTGAATGTCCATTCTAGATTTATCCCATATAATATGGAATAACCCTTTCATAGTAGCCGAATGTATCACCAAGAAGTCCTTACTCCCAGTATAATGCTGACTTGAGTTACTGGGCTGGCGTACCGTCTTGTATTACCATTAAAAATTTCTCCCCGATAGAGTTGGTTGGAATATGTCAGAGACTTGGATGTACGAGTGCGACAAACAATATCAGTGGATTTACAGACTTATGACATAACATTGTTCTGTGAGACATAGCCTTCATAACTACCAAAGAGTCATTTCTGAACTGGAGATTGGCTTTTCACTAGCAGAAACTCATCAATTGTCTCTCAACACTAAAAGCTCCAAGATTTCAGCTTTTACTACAAGCACTGTTGAATATCAATGCACATGGACACCACCAAAGTCAGCCGAGAATGAGACACCCCTGAGAAGATTGGGTTGACTACAAGATCACCATGCAGATAAGGTATTAGGTTCAGACATAAAGCTTCTGGACCTCAGGTATCTGGTTCAATAACACACCATTTCTGTTAGTCATCCTTCAGCTGATACTCGTCCACTTTTAAGAATTCAGTGCCACTTGTTCCACCATGACCATATACGACGCTCACTCTTTGTTGTCGATCCAACAGAGTCCTTTGCCTACCACCTCTTACAGTCTGCTACTGCTTTCATCCTTGACCGATTCTTGAACAGTCATCCTTCTTGCCATTTTCAGAAAGAAACATTGCCACATGCGAGCCGACCTATGGATTTTTCTGAGGAATATAGGGAGATAGTAGAGGGAAGCTTCATGAAAGATAACACATTGGCGTAGTTCTATAATAGATCTTGATTATAACCCACGGTACCAGCGCGTGCCGAGCAGCACAACCAAGTGTGTGCAACCCACCGGAGGCTCTCGGTTTCGTCGCGGCACCATTAGTTCTTAACCAAGACACCATTATCGAATCCACAACCAGTGCGAAATTCCCACATACGCAGATAATCTTGCATGGATAGGCATCACATGCAAGGCATAAGCTAGCAAAACAAGGATGATCACAAGGTTCAGAAATCAGCAAGAGGTGATTTCAAGGACGGAAACATGGCACAAGACAAAAGATTCGTCTGGTGCACATAAAGGTCAGGACAAGACGAAGATTTTCATGAGCTTGATTTGGCCAAGCAAGCAACAAAGGAGCAACCGAGGGGATACATGGTTTTGGGCTTGGTCTCGGCAACTAGGCAAGACCAGCTAATGGTCAAAGGCTGAGGTTAACAGGAACTAAACTTGGCTAGTCAAACAAACAAAAGCTGTTACAACAAAAGGGTACCAAACATCTATGGCTTTGGCAACACTTAAGGCCAAACTTGGGTCAACAGGGTGGGTTAGAGGCATGGCTACACAACAAGCATAGACATACCACGGTTCGGGAATCTAGGATTTGGAAGGTTAGCTAGCGCCAACTGGTCTAACAAAGGGCATGGACAGGCCTAGGTACAGGTTTTTGGCACAAGCATCCTAAACCATCAAAACTAGACACACAACACATGCCTTTAAGCAACAAGGGTTCAACTGAAGGCATCTCGGAAGGTCAAGAGGGCTTGAGCACGATTCTAACCGAAGGCTGACAAACCACTCATGCACTCACCGAGGACAAAGGGTTTTGACTAACCAAGGCATCAGTTAGATAACAACACATCTACACACAGCCTTAACAAGCATTGGAACACCACAATCAATCAGCTAAAGCAACCAACACTACCCACCAGCTCAAACAGACAAGCATCTATCTAGGGCATACAAGCAAACATAGACATGCAAAACATGGTGGACAGAGGTTGTCAGTATGTTATTTCCGGTTTACTATATTGGAGCACAACTCTATATCTAGAAACAAACATACCAAGCAAACTAGGGCATACTTGTTGTTAACTATAACAGTTTACACTTTTAAGTTGCAACTCACTTTTAGCATATGAGCTACAACAAGTAACAAGCCATGCATAGTCTATATTCCAAGAAGGAATAAACACACTAGAACAACAACTAACAAGCAGCATGCAACAACTTGATTTTTGGGTATAATCAACAACAGCTTAAAACATTCTAATCATGTTAGAAAAGCAAATTGCAGCCACTTAATTAGTTGCAAGCATTTATTCTAACAAGCATATGCTAATATAAATTAAGCTAGATTAGAGAGCATTAAAGCATGGTACACATAAAAACATAATCTAGCATAACCATGTATGAAAAACAGTTTGTATACATCTTAACATGTTAGAGTTCATGATTGACCCAAATTAAATTTCTTACATGCACTTATTAATTTACCTACTTTAGCAAGGTGAGACATAGAGCTTTAATCTCCAGAGAATTCTAGGAAGATTATGGCAGCTCACTCATGCATTTAGTAGGCTATTACTCATTTCAGCCTATTTGAGCAAGTAAAACAGCCTACACAATCTAGCAAGTAACATGCTTAAAACAACTTAAACAGGTTATGCTATTTAATGTTGTCAAACAACAAGTTTTACATTTTCTTGCAGCAACATGATACTAGTTGGGTATGAAAATTAGTTTCACAAACTTTAATCCATATAACACTAGTTCTCATGTTGCAAGAAAATGAGCATGAAACTGATTACATGATTATAGCATGAAAAGCAACTAAACAACAGGTTTTAGTACCTTTCCTTGCTAAAGCATGTTAAGCTAACAAAACTAGAATTACATGTTTAGGAAGCACTCAACGTATCCAAACAAAACTACATAC
>CM019830.1:79437087-79465933 GCA_009763385.1 Coix lacryma-jobi var. lacryma-jobi | reverse complement strand
GTTGAACTATTCTAACTTGTTCTTCTGCTTCCTTGACAAAATCAATTCCATAGTAACGACGTTCTCCTGATTCAACCCAACTTACTGGTGTTCTGCATCTTCTGCCATACAGAGCTTCGAAAGGTGCCATATGAATGCTTTCTTGATAACTATTGTTATAAGCAAATTCTACTAATGGCAACCACTTCTCCCAAGATCCCTTTGCGGATATCACACATGCTCTCAACATATCCTCTAAAATCTGATTTACCCTTTCAGTTTGCCCTGACGTCTGGGGATGGTAAGCTGAACTATGGATTAATTTAGTACCTAATTCCTTTTGCATTTTCTCCCAGAATGGTGCAGTGAACTGTGTTCCGCGATCCGAAACTATGACCTTGGGTATACCATGTAATCGTACAATCTGATTGATATAAATCTCCGCATAGTCCGGTGCTTGATAACAAGTTTTAACTGGTATGAAATGAGCGGTCTTGGTGAGACGGTCTACTTTTACCCATATCGAATCATTTCCCTTCTGGGTAGTAGGCAAACCGGTGATAAAATCCATACTCACCTCTTCCCATTTCCATTCAGGTATTGATAAAGGTTGAAGTGTTCCGGCTGGCTTCAGGTGAATGGCCTTCACTCGACAACACGTGTCGCATCTGGCTACATATGCGGCAATTTACTTCTTCATTTTGGTCCACCAAAATCTTGGACACAAATCTTGATACATCTTAGTGCTCCCGGGATGGATAGACAATTTAGAAAGATGAGCCTCATCCATGATCCGATTTTTGAGTTCCCTATTCTTGGGTACCACTAGGCGATTATCAAACCATAACACTCCCTTATCATCAACTCGAAAATGTTTTACTGGCTCAGTGGCAGTTCTTAGCGTTTCCTTGATATAATAGATTCCCTTGTCTGTTTTCTGCCCTTCTAGAATTTGATCAACTAAGGCGCTTTGCAGCTTGATGTGACGCAAGATGACTGGGTGTACGAGACTAAACTCGTTCCCTGGGTGTAACCTCAAGTTATTACAATGCGATTTCTGACTCAAAGCATCAGCAACCACATTTGCTTTTCCTGGATGATAATGTATCTGCAAATTGTAATCCTTAATCAATTCAAGCCATCTTCTCTGCCTCATGTTCAACTCTGGTTGAGTGAAGATATACTTGAGACTCTTATGATCAGTGTACATATTGCAGATATTTCCTAGCAAATAGTGCCTCCAGATCTTCAGAGCGTGTACCACAGCAGCTAATTCCAAATCATGTGTAGGATAATTTATCTCATGTTTTCTCAACTGCCATGAAGCATAAGCAATCACTCTGCCCTCCTGCATAAGAACACAACCTAAACCAACTTTTGATGCATCGCAGAAGACATCAAACGGCTTCTCGATATCAGGTTGAGCTAAGACAGGAGCAGTGGTCAACAGTTTCCGCAAGGTACAAAAAGCTGTTTCACACTCCTCTGTCCACTCAAACCTTTGGTCCTTCTGTAACAAGCTTGTCATTGGTTTTGCAATCTTAGAGAAGTCAGGAATAAATCGGCGATGATATCCCGCTAAACCGAGAAAACTCCGAATTTCACCAACTGAAGTTGGAGCTTCCCAATCCATTACTTCTTGTACTTTACTAGGGTCTACAGAAATCCCTTCTTCTGACAGGATGTGACCAAGGAATTGTACTTGCTTCAACCAAAACTCGCATTTACTAAACTTAGCGTAAAGTTTATGTTCCCGGAGTCTTGTCAAGACGATCCTCAAATGTTCTGCATGGTCGTCCGGGTTCTCCGAATAAACCAAAATATCATCAATGAACACCACTACAAACTTATCTAGTTCTGGCATGAATACCGAGTTCATCAAACTCATAAAGTATGCTGGAGCATTTGTCAATCCAAAAGACATGACTAAATACTCGTACAGGCCATATCTGGTTGAAAAAGCAGTCTTTGGAATATCTTGTGGTCGGATTCTAATTTGATGATATCCTGATCTCAAATCGATCTTGGAGAATACTTTGGCTCTGGATAGCTGATCAAACAAAATATCTATCCGTGGCAACGGATATTTGTTTTAACGGTCACGGCATTAAGCGGTCGATAATCCACACACATTCTCAAGGACTTGTCCTTCTTCTTAACAACAAGGCTGGACATCCCCACTCTGACACACTAGGTTGAATGAAACCCTTGTCCAAGAGTTCCTTGATCTGCGTCTTGAGTTCGGCTAATTCATTGGGCGGCATACGATAAGGTCTTCTCGAGATCGGTGCAGTCCCTTGTAACAGCTCACTCAATGGTAACACCTCTAACAGCCGCTTGGGCGGTAAACACCGGCAAATCATCTGGAAAGACGTCTGGGAAAATACGAACCGACAACTGGATATTTTGATAGTAGGTCCTCTATAGATTAAGGTACAAGAATAATCAACACATACAACAGCCCTGAGGAAGCAGAGATACTACTTGTTGTCCTTCCTCCTTGGATCGTCAGGTAAGAGTCCTATGCTGCAGGGTCTAAAAACAGCACCGCGTTACAATACTCATCCAACTCGATTCTAGGGACTACGTCCATACTGAGCACTGGCAAACAAAATGAATAAATTAGCCCCAAACTATGCCCGCCGATGTCGATGGTTGCTATCAGTACACTGCCTAGACAACCACACTACTCCCCACAGAGCACGCTGACACCATAATCCATTTCAGACACATATGATTACTGCTTTGTGAAAAATGAACGGATACTCACGCATGAAAGCCTGAGCAGGAGACTCTCTGCGAAGTTGCAACTTGTAGAGAACAATAAATCATACCCACTGAAATTATTCGGAAAAATTCACCAAACAATGACAGAGGTACAATGAATTTCAATCCACATCGCATCAACACATAACAAGATCACTTAACACATCATGCAAAAGATAACATAACATCCATAGCTTTGTCCATACATATGGGTCTTTCCAAGGTCTCTCACACATCACATAAGTCTGCTACCCATGCTTACATTCAGCCCAACACACCAAAAGATCGGGCGTGCCAACATACGCAAAAGACCATCTAGACGCTAAGCATACGATCTAGACTACTCTCTAGCGATCTCACCAACGTCACCGTCCTCACTAGACATATCTGAAGAACTACTAGAAGAACTACTTGGCTCCGGATCCTCCTGGGGAAAGATGGGGTTCCTCTCATTCTCCCTGCGATGGATCTCCTCGTGCAGACGGTCGTTGTAGTCCTGCAGGTGATGGAGTTGCAGCTCTAGGTCTCCCACTCGCAACCTCAGCAGCTTGTTCTCTTCTGAAACATGAATGCCCTCAACGCAAACTCCTCGAAGCGCCTCCTCAGTCTCCCTCATGACTGAGGCCAAGAAAGTCGTCGACCCCTGCTGAATGGCAAGCTGATGACCAGTCTCCTGCTCCCTCTGAAGTGCCTGGTCTCTTTCTACTGTCAACTGAGCTAGCTGTGTAGTGAGGAGGTCTATCTCTATAGCGTGCTCCTCCTGTCGGCGATGTTGTGCAGCCATCTCCTCGCTAAGAATATGATCCAGATGATCGTAGCTGCGCGATAGGCACCCGTAAGTAGCCATCAGAGCAGCCATCGCACTCCCTGCTGGTCCAGCACAATGCTCCCTCTCAAGAGAGCTAGCCTCAAGTACGGTAGCGCCTGGCTGACGCCACACTGCCTGGTAAGGATCTGCCGTCGGGAAGATACTGGCAGTAGCCTGAGCACCACCTCCGGATGGTCCTCCATGATGTCCCGAAGAACGGTATAAGCAACCTGGTTGGCTGCATCCCAGGGGGTCCTCCCCTGCAAAGCAAAACACTCGACCGGCACCAGACGTGATCCTGGTCCCTCACGGCTAGGCACGTCGACCTCCACCGTGTACACATGCGATCCTCTTGACCAACTGCACACGTGCCAGTCGTACTGTGGCTCCTGGCCTCCTGATATCCGCACAGGTGCAGAACTCTCCAAAGAATAGTGGGCATCCCAAACTCCTCTAGAAAGTCCTCTGATCCCTCATCGGTCCATGGCCCCAGCATGTAGTTAGGCCTCTGCCTCTCGTGGACTTGCGAGCAGTGCGCTTGGTGCGTGCCATCTGTAAGAAGTGTACCCACATATAGATTTTTATTAGTTTGAGAACAACTTTTATTAGGAAAACGGGACGGAAACCATAAGGAAGGAAGTAAGATTAATGCAAGATATATGATCATGATGCATGCACGTTTCATACGTCCTCACTGCCTAACAATCTAACGGCTAGGCGCAACAACAAGGGATAAAACCCTGAGTACCGAGAAGGTACTCAGCTAGACTTACCCGTCCATAAACCAGAAAATAAATGACACCAAGGATACTATGCCACAGGCTGTATCTGGGGTTGGCCACACTTATCCCCTTTTTGCATTAAAAGCATTTTATTATTAAATAATACATCATTAGAGTATTCGCAGTCACTTTTATGTAATCAGGCCTGAGTATCTAGATTTGCACCTGATCTAGAGCCAAACACATGACTACTTATTCTAAGCAAGAGTTGACTATTTCATCGATAGCCTTTCAGATTACACCAACCATACCCATCATCATTCCATATACGATACCGTGTTAACACATGCTCCGTCAAGTTACTCACTAACCAGGAGCGATGGCGATTATAATCGATTCCTACCAGCTAGGGACAAATATCGCACACTCACCCGACACACCCTGCCAGGTGGCCGTTGGCGACCACTTCAGGAGGTTCGAGAACCCAAACCGCGGGACGGCCATGGACCCCTTCTACACCGAGGGTTATCTCAATGCCAGGTCGCTCAAGCTATTAACTGCCCACGGTCATGCCAGGTCGATCAGGCCCTGCCTGCCCTCGGACCATGCCAGGTCGATCAGAATAGTTGCCCACTGGTACATGTAAGGCCCTGGGTGTTAGGCGTCAACGTCTCCATCACCGGCTCGAAAAACCTTACTCGGCTTCACGGGAGGTACTCCGACCTACTCCGTTAAGTGATTGACGCGTTCAAAATGACTGAGGTGTGCCTTCGTCGGGTCCTAATCGACACAGACGGGAGACTACTAGCACACAGAACCCATGTCCTGCTGCTCCTACATCCCGCCCGGTCTCAGATTAATTATCACATGGTTATAACCCACGATAGCACGAGGCTAGTCATGATCAGTATCCACCTATATGCGGGAGACAGGAAATCACCCGACTTTTACCGGTCTAAGCAGGCTAAGCATATACGAGCCTAGACCTAAACAGGGATATCAAGATATATTGCAGGTGGACAAGGATAAGTAATAATGCATCAACGGTAGCAATCAATTCCTATAACCTAATGCAACATCCATCATCAGGTTAAATAGAAAACATTTGCAAACCGTAGGAGTTAGAATGCTCCGGGGCTTGCCTCGCTCGAAGTCGGCGGGCGATGATCACGGCACTCCGGCAGATCCTCCGCGTCTCCTTCCGGAATCCTCTCCTCGGTGTCTCCTCCTGACGCTGCTCCTCCGGCGTCTCCTGGGCTTCCACTACCGATCCTGCATGATGCGGTACATGAATGAATAACATGAATGCACATGGGATGCATGGTGATGCAACATGGAGTAAGAATTTAGGAGATAAGCACATGTCATCTACTGCTACTCACTTACTTAATTTAACATACTACTTACTAAGTCTTGTTGTCACCACATCAAAGTTGCTTAACGGGTTTGTTACCCTCTAATTATTTGTAGAATTAAATCTAGTTAAATAGGCCTATAACAGTAACCTATTCTAGACAGCTTCACAAAAATCTATAAAAATTACTGGAGATTTACAACACTTAATCTAATCCTCTGTCCAAATTTCACCCCATTTGGACCTAGACTCTACCCCCTATGAAAAAGACAAATTCTATCATGAAAAGGTGCTTTGAACTACACCCCCTAGCACAAAGTATCAAACAACAGATTTCATAATTTCTTCTGAACTTCTTAGCACAAGAGCGGTCAGTAAAAATTACCAAGCTCATACTCTTCATATTTTAATTACTACAAAATAAACAAGAAAACAGCATTTAATCATTTTAATTACTACTGCCAAATTATTTCACAGAGCATCCTCATTTTACATTTTTCCCAGAAACTATTCCTCAACACAAATCTAACAAAACAAGAATCACATTTTTCTGAGATAAATACAATTTACTATGCATTTAACAAGATTTCAGCCTAAACATGAATTAAATATAACTACACAGAAAATCACCACAAACTGGACATATTATATTTTTCATGCATAGACCTCAACATAACAATCCTAACAAAACTTGTTTTATCTTCTTAGCATTTATATTTAGCAAGATATGAATTAAACAAGTATTACAACAATTTCTGGAAACTATTTAAACAAACCCTGAAAACATTCAAACCTAAACTGCTACGGGTACCCGAACTAGTGCACACAGACAAACTAGACTCGCTGACACGCGGGCCCTCGGGTCAAACCGACCCCACGCGTCAGACACACAGAACAGGGGGAGGTTGACCGCGGCGGAGCTCACCGACGGCGAACTCCGTGGCGAAACCATCCCCACCGGCGGACTCCCCTCAACCTTCCGCACCCGACGGTACCCTCAGCTGGCCCAGCGCACACACGGATCGAGCTCGCTGACGGCGATGGCGGACACGGCGGCGCGGGCGAGCTACGCCGGCCGGCTCCGGCCACGACGGGCTCATCCGACCCTCGAGATCTACTCCGGCGACCTTCATAACCCTAGCCCAGGGCTCGGAAGCCAGGGCGCAAGCTCCGAGCACCCATGTCCACGGCGGTGCCACTCCGGCGACCTTGGCAAGCGGCGGACGACGGCGTACTCGAGCTTCCAGACCCTAATCGGCCTAACCGTCACCACCACTAGCTCCGGCAAGTCGAGGCGACTCGCGAACGCTAGCTAGGGCAGATGGTTGAGATCGGGAAGAGGGTTGGCCACGGCGGACCGAGCGCGCCGGCCATGGCGGTCATGGCGGACGGCGGCGTTCCGCGGGCTCTTAACCCTAATCGACCAAACCAACACCCTCTACCCTCTCCTCGGACCTCACTAACCCCTATACGGGCGCTAGGGTGACATGACAACCACGGGAAGGTGGCCGGCCACGGCGAACCGAGCTCGGCGGTCATGGCGGCCATGGCGGCGGCTCATCCCGAGGCTTACCTAGGGCTTCCTAGGGAGCGCTAAGGACAGCACGGGGTGCGGGGGCTCACGGCGAGGCTTGGCAGCTGGTTGGGTGGACGGTGCGGCGGCGGGACGGCGGCGAACGGCGGCGGCGCTCGCAGCTTTTCCCCTTTCTCCCCGCTCGGGCTCCAGCGAGAGGAACAAGAGCGAGAGAGGGACAGAATGGAGGGAGGAGCGGCGCGGCTTCGGGCAGCGGGGCGAGCGGCAGCTTATGCTTGCCACGCCGCGCGCGGACGCTGCGTCCCCGGCCGGAACGCGCCACGCGGCGAGCAAGCTCTGCGCGCGGTCGGCCACGACCGGCTGATTCAAACTGAATCGCCCGATTTAGTTAATGGTGGCCGACTGACGGCCGAACTTTGAGCGCGATTAACTCCTAATCCGCTTGGTGAAAAGCTAAACCACTTGTTCCATTGAGTAGAGCTACATGCCAGCTACAACTTTGGTTACAAGATTGGTCTCTGGTTCGGCCTAGATTGCTCCCGAGAAAGCTCCAAAGTTGGCTCCACGAAACTGTTTGGTCAGTTAGAGACTTAGAAAATTTTCTAAGTCTAAACTCCCTCAAATCTGCCTTGTGGGTCCTAAAACACCTTGTTAAACCCATTTTCATGGGTTGGGCCTTAAACAACTTTTGTTCTACTCTAAATTCTACACACTTTTGGTTAAGGGCCCACAGCCATGCAAAGCTTCTATCAAGAAGGTCTTAGTTAGTCAAACAAAAGGACTCGTAGGGCTCTATCAAGGCAACTAGGTTTAGAGACTTGGTTAGCCAACATGACCAACATAAACCTAGCTTCATTTTGACTCCCCAACAAGGTTCATCTACTTAGAAGACTCTAACACTCCACAACCAAGACAAACAAGCATTCCAACAAGCAGAGCATCGTATGAGCACACATGAAATGACACTAAAAAGAAAGAATGCAACATGAGATGATGATGCTTTATGCTCATGAGATGACAAGTTATGCATTTAGGGTTGCTTAACACCTAGGGTGTTACAAGAATAAGCAATTTATTTGGTGGTTGCAAACATCCAAAGTGGAGAGTAGGCAATTTATGGTGGGTGTGTGTGAATCTTTATTCAAAAGATATGATAAGTTTCTCTATTAAGATCTATGAGGTCTCACAAAGCTCAACACAAACAAAGCTCTTTGTGGTTTTGACTAATGACTAACAAATATTTGGCTGGTGGTGGGATGGGATAAAATCCAGGAGGAACTTTTAGCAAGGTTTTCATAATTTTTAAAAGAAATCCTTCAGATTAGGTCCTAATTTCACCTTAGCAAGTTTAAAGAATTACTCTATTTCTTACTAACTTTATTCACTAAGCATGATTTCAGTTTAGGCATGTGCAACCCACAAAAGCTACAACTTAAATAAGACCAGTTATTCAAACCATAACAATAGCATTTGCATGACATATTTCAAATCTTATCCAGGTTTCAACTTGTTTATGCAGATTTTATCAATTTTATTCATGGAGTGGTTATTTAGGCAAGCATGTGACATTCAAAAGATATAGAATTTAAGAACTGAATGTAAAGTGTAGGCTTGAGACATACCTTATCGGAGCGGGAGTCTCCCCAAGCTGGCTTCTTGCTTGGTGAAGGGTCTTCTTCTTTCTCGGTCGGAGCTCTTGTTCTCATTTTATTAAAAAGGGAAACTATCTAATGTTGTGAAAAGGGAAACTATCCTATTTTAATATTTTATTGTTCTAACTAAGTTAACATATACCTATGCATAAGACTAATGATAACTGATTTTTTTAGTTTCATGCATGACATATGTTATTTATTCGAAAAAAGGAAAATTTGAAGGGAAAAAATTAAAAGTAAAACCATACCTTAGGTCCATGGAGTTTCATCCTTATCGGGTGGATCTTCTTCCTTGGGTGCTTCTTCTCTTAGTACTCCATCGGGTTCTTCTTCTTTTGGCACCTCTCCTTTGTCATGTGAATCACACAACTCAGGAGGTGGCTCTTTCTTTCTGCTCCACCTTGTTGTTGGGCGCCTCTTCTTGGTACGAATGGATTTTGCTTCCTGCATGTTAGCGGCATATGCGGGGCCTCGGCAGAAGGTGAATATTTCCTTCGTCCCTCCTAATGTCATTTGCATTTTACCACTTCCCACATATATGCAAGCATCAACAGTGTTCAAGAAGGGTCTACCTATGATTAGAGGCACATCTTTCCTGTTTCCCATATCTAGTATTATGAAATCAGCAGGAACATAGGAACCTCTAATATGAACAGGTAAATCATTAACTATTCCTTCTACATAGCAAGTGGATTGATCAGCTAACACGACATAGGCAGATGTGGATGACATGGGTGGAAAGAACGAGTTTTCATAAAAATCTTTAGATAGAATGTTCACACTCGATCCTAAATCACAAATGGCATTTTTAAAGACTTCACCAAAGATTGAGCATCTAGTTATGGGACTACCAGGATCACCCTTTTTAACAGTCATGGTTTGATCTTCATAATAGTTAAAATATTTTATTTCAACCATATTAGCAGTTTCCATGTCAGGTTTAGCAGGAATTTTGCCAGTTTCAAAAGATGGTATGATAGCAGCAAGTTGAGCTAATTGGGTTTCTAACATCTTATTGAAGCTTAATTGATTTTTCAGAGCAGATGAGAAATCTTCCAATTTAGCATTTATATTCTCAAGGGTTTTATCATTGGCCATTAATTTCTTATTCAAAAATTCAGTAGTTCTACCTTGAGAGTAGACTAGATTCTTTATGAACGAGAAATCATCAGAATTATGAAAATTAGAGCGGGGAAATGAATTGTCACCTTGAGAGTTTGCAGGCTGATTCCATCCTTGATTCTGTTGACGGAAACCGTTGTTGTTGTTGATGAAGTTCAAATCTTCATGTAGCTCGGGGCAGTGGCTCCCAGAATGTCCGGTTTCTCCACAGACTTCACAAGTCATGTAGGATCCAGAGATTGAACACTCTCTTGTGGGTTCATCTTCTCATAGCTATCCAGCTTCTTTGACAGCAGGTCCATCTTGGCCACGATCATGTCAGCTTCCTTAAGGGAATGCATACTTCGCTCACGGGGCTGCAGTCTCTCGTCATTCCATCATTGGTTCGACACCATCTTCTCTATGAGAGCCTTAGCATCTGCAACATTCAGAGAAAAGAATGCACCGCCGGTGGTGGCATCCAAATGGCTTCTAGAGAGTGGGGTTAGGCCATGGTAGAAGTTCTGGATCAATAGCCAGTCCTCCATACCATGGTGTGGACAAGCAGCGACATACTCTTGCAACCTCTCCCAAGCCTCGGGAATAGATTCCTCGGCTTGTTGCATAAAGCTGAAGATTTTGTTGCGCAGAGCATTCGTCTTGCCCATAGGGAAGAATTTGGCGAGAAAAGCATTGGAACACTTGTCCCATGTGTCTACAGCATTGCGATCGGTATAAAACCATTGCTTCGCTTTTCCTAGCAAAGAGAAAGTAAAGAGACGAAGACGGATGGCTTCTTGGGTCATCCCCTTAATGGTGAAGGTGCCGCAAATCTCCAAAAATTGTTGGAGGTGAGCATTGGCATCCTCATGAGCTTTGCCACAGAACGGGCTAGCTTGGACCATCGTGATCAGAGCCGGTTTCAACTCAAAATTGAGGTTGGCATCGATCACGTCTGGTCCTATCGCTATATTAGCGGCAGAAGGAGCAGAAAATTCACCAATGGTCTTGTTGGCCATCGTGAAGATAGAACGAGATAAGAAAGAAAGAAGTTGAAGAAGATGAAGGAAAAAGATAAGAAGGACTAAGGAAAGAAAGAATGGGGTAAGATGGGATTCGCTAAGCGGGAGCTTAAGCAAAAATAAATTCGACACGGACTCAACTGATACACCGATTGCCTTCCCCAGCAACGGCGCCAGAAATGCTTGTTGGTAGTTCTTAGCTTCACTAAAGATAGAGCTAGGCAACTATCCCCGGTAACGGCCCAGAAATGCTTGTTGACACTAGCCAACGTCGTTACTAGGAGCAGATTATGGAATCTATTCCAGGCAACTGTGTCAGACGTGCTTGAACTAAGTCCGGTCATTATACCTAAAGGAGTGAAGCTAAAGCAGCTATCTACTAATGCCAAACGGGGTTGTCAATCCCGACACTAGTAGGAGCTAGCTAGAGAGATTGCAATCTACCAGGAGGAGATTCTGCAAGCGCACAGAACTATCGTAGTAGCACTTTGCCTGGGAGTACCAGGTGTCGATTTATTTGATCCCAAGGGAAGGCTAGGGTGGTGTATGAGTCGAGTCTAGGAGGGGATGAGAGTCGAAGAAATAAGAAAAAGGAAAAGGGGAGAAGGGAAAAGAGGGGATGGAAGGCTAGAAAGAGTATATGTAAGGATGAAATGGATGGCTAAGGTAAGGTGGATAACTAGATAAATAGATAGAATGTGATAACTAAGGATAACTAACTACTAACTAACTACTAACTACTCCTAGATAACCACAGAGCAAGATAACTACGAAGCAAGATAGTTACGAAGCAAGGCAGGCAAAAGTCAATAAAGCAACTAAGTTGAGTATAGTTTTATTCCTATCTTGTCAAGTATCAAGGCGTACTAGCCTTTACCACTTACTTAGGTTGAACGCTAGCACAACGAGCCTTACTGTTAAACTGGGCCAACTACGTGGTGGAATTCAAGGCGCACAGGGCTGTCACCACCTGCTTGCTACCACAGCTATCCGGGGGTCCAGCCGTATCTGAAGGTAAGTCTATAACTAAGCACCACGCTTAACTATATTCTAACTATCTCTACCCTAGCTTTGAATAGAGACACCCTTGCGGACGTCAGAGCAAATACTTGACTTAATAAGATAAACACTAAACTAACTAAGCAACCTATTGGCAAAGATCAAACACAATGCTCCCTAGAGATTAACTACTATGGCTAAGTGAATTGAACTGTAGGATAGCTAGGTCACACTCAAGGTACTTGATAAAGTAATACTGTAAGTAATACTGAAAGTAATGCTTAAAGTAATACTGCGATAAAGATAAATGTACCTGAGATACAAGAGAGCAAACCAGACCAGAGACGCCGGGAAATCAACCGACCTCCGATGCCTGTCGCTCGCACCCGCTTCTCTCTTAGCAAGCTCTACGCTCCTTTTACCAAGGACTTAGGCTGAGCTGTGCTAAACTAAGAGACGCGCTGTAGCGAGGGCACTAGAGCTATACTCTCTCTACTAGCTAACCTACTTTCCTAAGCTCTCTGGGCTTCTAACCTAACTCTCACTTGCTTCTCTTGCTTGTGTTGCTTCTTGGTGTGGTATATCTAGGATGGTACTTGATGGTACAAATGGAATGGTGCCACCAGGGGGGTATTTATAGTCTTGAGGAGTGAGGGGGGTACTTATAGGGGGCAGCCAACTAACCTAGGGTTAGGTCAGGTGGCGGGCGCCACCCCCTACTAGCGGCCGCCAGTCCCCTGGCCGTTGGATGCATCGTCATTGATCCTACGGCCTCCAGGTGGTTGTCCAAGGCGGTTTGGAGGTCGGTTGCATGTCCTAGCAATCGACTTAGGTCATGATCCATGCCACTCCCCTCCGTAGCCCTACGATCAAACCGACCTAGTGACCAAGGGCCAAGATTTGGCCTTGGGGTGGTCACATGGATCAGTGACGTGGCAGGGGGGATGGTTTGGGCCAACCCAAGTGGCGGGCGCCACCTAGGGGTGGCGGGCGCCACCCCCCTAAGGCCCAATTGGGCCCTGCTGAGTGGGTTTGTCCTCTGGTGGTTCAAATGTCCCAATTTGGTCCAAATTCCTGCATTCAAAAAAAAATCTATGGACAAGTGGAATTTGGTTAGTTTGAAACCTATTTGACAACATTTCATGCCTTTTTGGTGAATTTTAGGGTAAAATGTTGATGGTAAAACATGTGTTTAAGGACCATCAACAATGCACATGTTCTTTGGCTTGTGTTGTGCAGGTGTTGAGCACGGATACAGTGATCAGAGGCAAGGTGAAGGTCAAGTAGAGACGTGGCGTGCCGATGGACCAAGAGTGGCGAAGGGCGGACGTGAGGCTTGGACTGAGAGACCAGTGGCCCGAGGATCAGCTATAGTGGCTGACAGCCTGGGACAACGACGAGCGAAGACTTGCGGGCACGGTGTTGCCTGGGTCGAGGACCTGGGGACACGTGTCGGTGGACGGGGTGCACGGGCGGTGCATCCCCTCTATGGCTCGGTTTGGTGGTTGAGCCACACAAAAACCACCAAGTGGACGGTTTCCAGGTTTGGGCCTCAAAACCTGGGTGCTGATGGTTTCCGAGTTTGGGCCACAAAACTCGGGCTGAGGACGGTTTCCAGGTTTGGGCCTCAAAACCTGGGCGCTGCGGGTTTCTGAGTTTGGGCCATTGTTGGTAGTTCTTAGCTTCACTAAAGATAGTGCTAGGCAACTATCCCTGGTAACAGCCCAGGAATGCTTGTTGGCACTAGCTAACGTTGTTACTAGGAGTAGACTGTGGAGTCTATCCCCGGCAACAGTGTCTGAAATGCTTGAAGCAAGACCGGTCACTATACCTAAAGGAGTGGAGCTAAAGCAGCTATCTACTAATGCCAAGCGCGGTTGTCAATCCCGACACTAGTAGGAGCTAGCTAGAGAGAATGCAATCTACCAGGAGGAGATTCTGCAAGCGCACAGAACTATCGTAGTAGCACTTCGCCTGGGAGTACCAGGTGTCGATTTATTTGATCCCAAGGGATGGCTAGGGTGGTGTATGAGTTGAGTCAAGGAGGGGATGAGAGTCGAAGAAATAAGAAAAGAGAAAAGGGGAAAAGGGAAGAGAAGGGATGGAAGGCTAGAAGAATGTATGGGTGGATAGGTAAGGATGAAGTGGATGGTTAAGGTAAGGTGAATAGATAGGTAGATGGTAAATAAGGGTAGCTAAGGATAACTAAGATAACTAACTACTAACTAATCCTAGATAACTACAAAGCAAGATAACTACGAAGCGAGATAGTTACGAAGCAAGGCAGGCAAAAGACAATAAAGCAACTAAGTTGAGTATAGTTTTATTCCTATCTTGTCAAGTATCGAGGCGTACTAGCCTTTACCACTTGCTTAGGTGGAACGCTAGCACAACGAGCCTTACTGTTAAACTAGGCCAACTATGTGGTGGAATTCAAGGCGCACAGGGCTGTCACCACCTGCTTGCTACCACAGCTATCCGGGGGTCCAGCCGTATCTGAAGGTAAGTCTATAACTAAGCACCACGTTTAACTATATTCTAACTATCTCTACCCTAGCTTTGAACAGAGACACCCTTGTGGACGTCAGAGCAAACACTTGACTTAATAAGATAAACACTAAACTAACTAAGCAACCTATTGGCAAAGATTAAACACTAAGCTCACTAGAGATTAACTACTATGGCTAAGTGAATTGAACTGTAGGATAGCTAGGCACTCAAGCAATCAATCAAGTATACCACTCAATACTGATAAGTAGAATAAAGTAATACTTGAAATGATGAACTAGAATGTAGTAAGTGCTTGAGTAACAAGAGCAAAACCTGAACTGGAGATGAAGGAAGACTCTTCCCAGCTCCAAAGCCGATCACTCGCACGCCTCTACTCTTGAGCTAACCCTTGAGTAGCAGTACCGCGAGGGTGAAGATGCCTTGCTCTACTAGCTACCTACTTGCCTAAGCTCTCTAAGCTTCTAACCTAACTCTCACTTGCTTCTCTTGCTTTGCTTCTCTTGGAAGTGTCACCTTGGTTGTTGTTTGATAAGATATAGAAGTGGTAATTGAAATTGCATTAGTACTCTGCTACAACCTTGGGAGTTTTTATTTTGAAAACCAAAATCACCATGGTTCATGATCTGTCTTTCCTATCCACCTACCAGAGCCAAAATATTAGAGTATAGGAAAACAGCCCACAAAGCCTTCTAAATCAATCTTTGAGCTTTGTCAAGAATAGTTGATCTAGGTAGAAGAGTTCAGTCATGCTCTAAAAGCCAAGGCAAACCATGCCTTTTTGAGAGAACTCTCACACTGAGAGTATACTCATGTAGTTCTCCTCCAAAATTTTGTTCTAAAAGAATTGTATAAATTTTCTCATTCCTTCAAAGGACATGGCTATATAGTATCTAAAAAAAGAGAGAGAGAGCAAATGCTCTAAAAAGGACAAGTGTCCAAGTATTCAAAAAAAAAGATAGAGCAAATGCTCTAAAAAGGGGACAAGTGTCCAAGTATTCAAAAAAAGAGAGAGAGATGCATATAGCCATGATCCTTGAGAAGAGAAGAGATTCAAAAAGGAAACAAAGGAGTTGAGTTAGTCCACCCTATACCTTGGCTAGTGTATGACTATACTCTCCCATGATCCTAAACTTGACTTAGCAATAAAAGAGAGATAGAAGTGCCTTACATTCATTCCTTTCCCTATAAACTCCACATAAACCATAGGATAGACTCTGGCATTTTCTTTTGCCATAAAGTGAGGATATACACCATGAGTGCCTTGAGATTTAAAGAGAGATTCAATGAACCATGTTTTTCATTTTGAAAATATCCTGAAACCCCAAGGTATGTAAAAGAGGAAATTGTGTTTCTCTTGCTTGCAAGCTATTCTATCTCTCAACCGCCATAGGTATGATTTATTAGCCACATGGAAAGGTTACTAACATGAGTATAGGTAGTTGAACATCTTATGTGAATGCTTAGTTCAATAAAATTGTTTCAATTCTTAAAGTCCATGCTTGCTCGGGACGAGCAAGAGGTTAGTGTGGGGGAGCTTGTTGACGATGCTTAAAGCATGATTTCACCATCAACATTTCACCCAAAACCAAGGTAAAAAAAATAAAAAGTAGAAGATTTGGTTATAACTAACCTATTTCCACATGTGCAAAGTTTCTTATCTTAATGCAGGTAATAATGGAAATTGGGCCAAACAAGTGCACCAGGAGCAAGGCCAAGCCACTCTGGCCCATTTGGGCCTGAGTAGGGTGGCGGCCGCCACCTATTACTGGCGGCCGCCAGGTCACTCATGCAAAAGTGGCCCAAGCCACGTCATCGATCCGTGGGAGTCACCTCAAGCTCAAATCTTGGCCATTGCACATTAAGGCGGTTTGATCCAAGGGCTAAGAAGAGTGTCACCTGGATAGTGGGCTTTGGACACGTGTCTAAACCCTAACCGGCCCTCAAACCGACTTGGGAGAGCAATTGAAGACCGTTGGATGAATGGCGGTTGCAACGGACGGCAGTGAGGTGGCGGGTGCCAGGGTTTGGTGGCGGGCGCCACCCCCCTAAACCCTAACCGACCTCCCCTCACTCTATAAGTACCCTCCTAGCTCCCTAGCACTATAAATAGGGCCCCCTTGAGCTCTCATTCGGAGAGCCTCACACCATTCCTCACCATTTGCTTAGAGTAGCACACTTGCTATGATAGAGAGATTAGAGAGAGTGTGAGCGCCTCAATAGAAGAGGAGCTGGAGAGGAGAAGAGTAGAAGTCTGGAGAGCTCCGGAGTTGTTGGAGACCCCTGCTTCTCTCTGCTCTGCGCTTCAACTTTGGTAACTTAGTATCTTATTCTATCTTCCAGTATTACTTTCAGTACTTGTGTGTTTGTTTCATTGCTTGATATTACTTTCAAGTGCTCTAGTTCTAGTACAGGGCTAGTAGTAGTAGTATATAGATTAAGTGTGGTACTTAGGCTATATATTGCCAGTGAATACGGCTGGGCCCCCGGATAGTTGTGGTAGCAAGCAGGTGGTGACAGCCCTGTGCGCCTTGAATTCCACCACGTAGTGGTTCTAGTTTAACAGTAGGGCTCGTTGTGCTAGCGTTCAACCTAAGTCAGTGGTAAAGGCTAGTACGCCCACAATACACTAGTAAAGAACTTAAATCACTAGAAGTCTAATAGCTAGGATCTACCCCAGTAGATAGTGCCCATTCCCTTCATCTATCCTAGATATCCTTACCCCCCTAGTTCTCTCAAATCACTTCGCGTTCCTCGTGGATTCGATACCCCAGAATACTCTGAGGTGAAAAGCTACAACTGATTGCCGTGCGCTTGCGGTTTCTTCTGCGTGCCACCCCAGGTGTCAACAGCAGGCGCCCCGAAGCATTCAGTAGGCTCATCCCCCATTGTAGATGATCGGCGGCATCGACCATCGAGTCACGTGATCGCGAGCGTTTGAGATCTCTCACTTTGCTCATTCTGCATTTGTTGCTTCTTTTGAGCCCAAAGATGTTGGACACGCTCTTTCTGATCCTAACTGGGTTAATGCCATGCATCAGGAGTTAGAGAACTTTGAGCGAAACCAATTTTGGACCCTAGTTCCACCTCCACCAGAATGCCACCCTATAGGTACCAAATGGGTTTTCATAAACAAACATGGTGAGGATGGGATGGTAGTGAGGAACAAGGCTAAGCTAGTAGCCCAGGGTTTTTGCCAGAAAGAGGGGATAAATTATGAGGAAACCTTTGCCCCTGTAGCCCGTTTAGAAGCCATTAGGATCCTTCTAGCTTTTGCTGCTTCGAAGGGTTTTAAGCTTTACCAAATGGACGTCAAGAGTGCTTTCTTAAACTGGTATATAGAGGAAGAGGTTTATGTTAGGCAACCCCCTGGTTTCGAGGATCCAGAAACTTCACTAAAGATAGAGCTAGGCAACTATCCCCAGTAACGGTCCAGAAATGCTTGTTGGCACTTGCCAACATCGTTACTAGGAGTAGACTATGGAATCTATTCCTGGCAACAACGTTAGAAATGCTTGTAGCATGTCCAGTCACTATACCTAAAGGAGTGAAGTTAAAGCAGCTATCTACTTATGCCAAATGGGGTTGTCAATCTCGACACTAGTAGGAGCTAGCTAGAGAGATTGCAATCTACCTAGAGGAGATTCTGCAAGCGCACAGAACTATCGTAGTAGCACTTCGCCTGGGAGTACCAGGTGTCGATTTATTTGATCCCAAGGGAAGGCTAGGGTGGTGTATGAGTCGAGTCAAGGAGGGATGAGAGTCGAAGAATAAGAAAAGGGAAAAGGAGAAAGAGGAGATGAAAGGGAGAGGATGAGAGGCTAGAAAGAATATATGGATGGATAGGTAAGGATGAAATGGCTAAGGTAAGGTGGATGGATAGATAGATAGGGGATAACTAAGGATAACTAACTAATTAAATAATAACTACTCCTAGATAACTACGAAGCAAGATAACTACGAAGCAGGATAGGCAAATGTCAATAAAGCAACCAAGTTAAGTATAGTTTTATTCCTATCTTGTCAAGTACCGAGGCGTACTTGCCTTTACCACTAACTTAGGTTGAACGCTAGCACAACGAGCCTTACTGTTAAACTGGGCCAACTACGTGGTGGAATTCAAGGCGCACAGGGCTGTCACCACCTGCTTGCTACCACAGCTATCCGGGGGTCCAGCCGTATCTGAAGGTAAGTCCATAACTAAGCACCACGCTTAATTATATTCTAACTATCTCTACCCTAGCTTTGAATAGAGACACCCTTGCGGACGTCAGAGCAAATACTTGACTTAATAAGATAAACACCAAACTAACTAGGCAACCTATTGACAAAGATCAAACACTAAGAACACTAGAGATTAGTTGTAACAGAACCGACCAATTTATAAGAGCACAAGTGCGAAAACCTCCGCCGAAGCAGCTGAATTAGCACACTTGAGCCCATATAAACCCGGTAGTCCGGAAATCTCGAAGGATTTCAAACATTTCAACATTCAGCCAAGATCGCATGGTCAAGCAAATACAAATCATGTCCACGGAGCTTGCAGCGGAAATAATATTACAATAGAGTTCACAAATAATAATACAAGTTGAGTTCCATTTCATTTAGAAGAAACAACATAGCTTTGAAATGAATATCATAACATAGGTTGAAATACTTTGCTAGCTTGAGTGACATCCTCCAACAACAGCATAAGAGAAGAAGTATGGAACTGCCGAGCCCACCGGCACTGGCCATCACCTTTCGGCAGGCCTAACCTTCACCTGCAACAAGGTGGGATAAACATTGAGTACTCGAATGTACTTAGCTAGACTTACCCGCCAAAAACCAGAAATAAAGTGACACCAAGGAGTATGCAAGGCTGTATCTGGAGTTGGCCATACTTACATTTTTGCATAAAAGCATTTTATTATTAAATAATCATCATTAGAGTATTAGCAGTCAATTTTATGTAATCAACCTGATTAACTAGATTTGCACCTGATCTAGAGCAATCACTTGGCTAATTAATCAAGCAAGAGTGACTATTTCATCAATAGCCTTTCAGATTCAGTACCATAATCATCTTTAGTTCCATAAGTTACTACGGTAACACATGCTCAGTCAAGTTACTCACTAACCAGGAGCGATGGCGATTATAATCGATTCCTACCAGCTGGGGATAAAAAATGTCGCACACTCGCCCGACACACCCTGCCAGGTGGCCGTTGACGACCACTTCAGGAGGTTCGAGAACCCAAATCGCGGGACGGCCATGGGCCCTTCTACACCGGGGGTTATCTCAATGCCAGGTCGCTCAAGCTATAACTGCCCACGGTCATGCCAGGTCGATCAGGCCCTGCCTGCCCTCGGACCATGCCAGGTCAATCAGAATAGTTGCCCACGGTACATCTGAGGCCCCGGGTGTTAGGCGTCAACATCTCCATCACCGGCTCGAAAAACCTTACTCGGCTTCACGGGAGGTACCCGCACCTGCTCCGTTAAGTGATTGACGCGTTCAAAATGACTGAGGTGTGCCTTTGTCGGGTCCTAATCGACACAGACGGGAGACTACTAGCACACAGAACCCATGTCCTGCTGCTCCTACATCCCGCCCGGTCTCAAATTAATTATCACATGGTTATCTCCATGATAGCACCAGGCTAGTCATGATCAGTATCCACCTATATACGGGAGACAGGAAATCACCTGACTTTTACCGGTCTAAGCAGGGCTAAGCATATAATCGAGCCTAGACCTAACAGGGATATCAAGATAATAATTGCAGGTGGACAAGGATAAGTAAGTAATGCATCAACGGTATCATTCAACTCCTATGACTTAATGCAACAATCATTATATTGACTTGATTGCATTTATAAAAGATTGGTAGGAGACTTAGAATGCTCCGGGGCTTGCCTGGGAAACAACACTTAAGCTAGTGTTTGATGGCACCACTTCGGGATCATCGCTGCTCCAGGAACTTGCGGGGTTCGCCACACCTTCTTCGGGATGGCCACCCAACACCATCTTCGGGTTGAGCCTCACCGTCACCTCTTTCACGATGCATCTATCGTACCTAGATGGGATGCATAGTGCAAGCGTATGAATGCAGGGTAAACACTCACGATGCAACATAAGACATATAAGACAACTATGATAAGGTCTATCGACATACTACCTAAGTTAATTAACTTACGCTAGTGCAAGACACTAACAACCATAGCCTAAGTAAGCCGACCAACAAACAACCAGCAGGTTACACACATTTAAGGGTTATTTAGCTTACTAATTAACTCATTAAAGTTAGACCTAACAAGCAATCAAGTTGCACACACAAGTCACACTTCAAACTCTGGACAGCAGGACAGTGGTTCACTAATTTAAACATAACTCGAGCTACAGACATCCAAATAAGATAAACTAAGACTTTATGGAAAGCTAAAAAGATTACCTACAACTTTTCTATTCAACACAAGAGCTAATTCAGAGGTTAGCTAACTCAAAAACAGATAACAATACAGCTCTGTCCAGCTTTTGGACAGCAGGACAGACAGAGCTTCAGAGAAGCATAACTCAAGATACAAACATCACATGAGCATGCAATTAGACATTCTAGAAATCTTACAATATTATCTAAATCTTTCTTATTGTTATCTCAAGGTGAATCAATCATTAACAAGGTCAAACAATATGATTAGTGCAGCACTGTCCACACTTGGGTAGAACTAGCCACACATCGCAACAGTAAATTAAGACAATCATAACTAAAGATCTATAATACCTGGGAACTTGCCCCTAGACTTTTTATAAAGTTTATTAAGTTTTCTACAAATCATCTATAATCATCTTAAGATGATTCACAAGTTAATAAGGTCCAATTAACATAAATAGGCATCTCTGTCCAGACTTGGACAGATTTAGCCATCTGCACTAAAATAGTCATAACTCAAGTTATATAACTCGAATGGACATGCGCTAAGATAATTTAGGAAGCTTATGAAAAGCACTACAACTCATTTATAAGCACCTAAGCATGAATCACAAGTTAACTAGGTGAAACAATCCAAACATTCAGATCTGGACAGAATGTTGGCAAAACATGACAGCAATCTTGCAACAGCCATATCTCTTAAATTATTAAGCCTATGGCCATGCAATTTGGTGACAAGCTATATTAAGATGTTATCTACAACTTTTGTATAGACAACATCTACAGAAAACAATATTTACATTACAAATTAATCACCACAACAAGAACTACACATGCAGCCACATTTCAGCAAAACTGGACATACACACAGCAGTTAAGTAATTAAATCACAGCTAGAGCTACACAACTCTAAATGACACACAACAAGACATTCTGGAAAGCTTATGAAATCTCCTACAAATTATATTTAAACACCTCAGCATGATTTATAAGTTAACATGGTCAAACTAATACATTCCTCAAATCTGGTCCAGAGATTCCAGAGAGCACCTATTTCTGAACTGAACTTTGAACAGCCATAACTCATAATCTATTTGACCAAAAATCATGAAACTTTAACACAAGCTAGATATGTATGTTATCTACGACTTTGTTATAAACAAGTTTCACAGAAAACATCATTTACAAGGGACAACTATTTAAGCCCCATAAACTGTCCAAAACATCCCGAAATAAAACATAGAGAGAAGATAAATCTAAAACTCTATGCTTTGCATGACCACTGACCATAATAAAATTATCTAAGCTACAACAATACCCTAGAAAGTCAGAGGAACCATCAATTATATTTTTACATGCAAACATTTATCAAAAATCAATTTAATTCATTTAATGAGCTGAAAGCAAGATAAATGCATAACTAATTCATACATGCACCAATAAATCTGAAATTTTTATCACCGCACACACATGATCAGAGGAGTCTACCATAAAAATTTCACAGCATTTCAAGCAACATAACAGCAGATATCATTTTCTCCTTATTTAAGCCTACTTAACAAAGATAAATTATCACAGCACAAAACTTCCACTAACACCCAACATATTATGCATCTACTGGACAGATCTACTCACAAGGATTCCAAAAAGTGCTCATTTGTAATTTTTCGACAAACATACAATTTACCACGCAATTTACAAATTTCAGCCAGATTTGCTAATTAATCAAAAACGAAAATAAAAACTGATTTTGCAGTTAGCACCCCTGGATCTGCAGAAAATAATTAAGGAGCAATTAGTAAATCTAATGAGTCATGTAGCTTTGCACAAAAATACCTATAAAGAGTTTCAGCTTTACTAGATGGTCCTCACCATGGTTTTCACGGGACAATGCTCGGGAAGCCGTGGGGATGGCCGGCTCTGCTGGGAGGAGGAGGCAGGCGCTAGGGTTGGGGCTTGGCTGGCTGCCGGCCCTGCTGCTGGGCGCCACCGGCGCTGCTGCTGCCTGCCTCAGCGCTGGCTGCCGCTGCCTGCTGCCGCGGCCAGGAAAGGGAGCGCGCCGAATCCCGCGAAGCCGCGCGGTTTCTGGCGAGTGCGCCCAGGAAGGAGGAGCAGAGGGAGAGAAAGGAATGGAGGAGAGGGCGCCAGGGCTGCTGGCGCTGCTCATTGGTCTGCTGCCATGGACGACGGCGACGAGGAGAAGCCATGGCTGGCTCTGCCATGGACGACGAGAGGGAGAGACCGAAGAGGAGTTCGGTCCTTTTTTTTTGCGTGAAGAGGCGAAGGAGGAGGAGACCCGAGAGGAGACCCGCTCGGTCCTTTTATTGGCGCGGGCAGAGGAGGAGCTCGGCAATTTTTTCCCAAAATTTCTTTCTCAAAATGGCAAGTTTCCGGAAACTTTCGGTCAAACTCCAAATTTGGGAACACTGCTCAAACGAACTCCGATTTCGACGAAACTAATTTTGTTGTCGTCGTCTCGCTGAGTACTCCGACTTTCTTTAAAGGTACTTGGTCAAATTCCCAACGGTGTGCCCGGTAACGATCGTCGACGGCAGCTTCGCGGCGACCGAAATTCCAATTTCGCAGTACAGACTTAACTAATTTCTGGAACCTGAAAACTGCGCGGTAACTCATCTTGCGAGCTTGTTTTCACTATTTTCGGCACCGATCCAAGTCTCGGCCATAAAATGAAATTTGTTCCTCTCGAACTGTACTACAACTTTCGTTTAAGGCGCGCCGACATGCAAACACCCGATATTACCGTTCAACGCTGGTCAAAGCAGTCATCCGATAGGATCCGAATTAGGGTTTCTCGTCGGTCGACATATTTTCTGGCCATCTGCTCAACACGGAACTTTCATAACTTTTGACCGTAAGTTCATATATAGTTGATTGGGCATAGTCGCAGCACTTGGTTGGACCCGAATGATTTTCTTCCATTAATCAGCCAGTATGGGCAAAACTGCGACTCGTCATTTTATGTGACTTTTTGATTCCAAACTTCACGAAACTTTTTCACCAGTTACTATAGACCGGAACTGAGATGGGTCACATGAAAAATCCATGTTTGGCATTAATCTTGAATATTCATAATTTGGCAATCATTGTTATCTGGCTCCATTAAATATTTCCTGAATAATTCAAACTGAGACTCTGCCTCTGAGATTGATCCTGACACTTCTGTCATCACCGACTAACCTTGAATTTAGTTCTTCATCATTGTTTGATATACCAAGTCTGTGCTCAACTAACGGCCTAACTGACGGCGAACACCTGGGGTGTTACAGCCCTCCCCCCTTAAAAGAATCTCGTCCCGAGATTCCGGACGAAAGATTTTTCAAGGGAAGAGAAGCATAGCACCCATCCTTAATCACATGCTATTGACAGCTCAAGATACTGACTTCTCAACAGAACAGAACCTGCTACAAACAGAACAACTTCCCGATCTTTCGTGCCATTTTCTATTTACTCTTATCTGAGGAACTTTTCTTCACTGATTTCCCATAGAGCATTGAGGTGCACTCAAGACGTCACTGTCAGATTAACGGGAAACCAATACTACCTTATTCCTTCGTGAGGAATCCATGATCAGATTACTACAATATTGGATCTTCATCCGATGGAGATTATAGCACAAATACACATCCTCGAGACGGTCAGGAACTGACTGACGACAACCACTGCTTATACTACTGTGAATGTATGTTCCTTCAGATAGCAATCGATGGAAAGCTACATAAGGTTCTATGTGTGCAATTCTCTTTCTCTGATGATAACACTGTATTATCTGAATCTGATAAGAGAGCAGTGAATGTGATAGCTGACTCTACCAAATCCACGCTTTCACTAATCCTTCCTTATAGAAATTCTTATTTCTCCAGCTGTGATAGTTACTTAGGTTAAATTTGATGCAACCTCTTAGATAGAAATACCAGGTTACTGAATCTCTGTACTACCACGCAGATCAGCATCATTCTTCTTCAAGGTGTAGTTGCAATTCGGTGAGACTGACTTGCTGTACTACTTGGGTCATAGAGCGACCTTCTTAAATTCACTCAACAATGCAGGAACATAATCTGAAATCTGTTGTTTGACACTTCAATTGTCAGCAATCTGCACTTCTAAGAGTTGATTTTTGGTAGAACGCCTTGACTGCTCAAGGATAAGGGACTGATTCTGAAAATCCTTTCTGATTTCACCCAAAATAATCTGGAGTAACCCTTTTATAGTAGCCAAACGTATCACCAAGCAATCCTTATTCTAGGTATAATTCTGACTGAGTTACTATGTTGGCGTACTGTCTTGTATGATCATTGAAGTTTTTCTGGGATAGAGCTGGCTGGAACATGTCAGAGACTTGGATGTACGAGTGTGACAAACAATATCAGTGGGTTTACAGACTTCGAGCATAACATTGTTCTGTGAGACATAGCCTTCATAGCTACCAAAGAGTCGTTTCTGAACTGAAGATTAGCTTTTCAATGACTTAAACTTATCAGTTGCCTCTCAACACTAAAAACTCCAAGGTTTCAACTTTTACTGCAAGCACTGTTGAATATCAATGCACATGGACACCACCAAAGTCAGTCGAAAATCAGACACTTCTGGGAGGATGGGGTTGACTACAAGATCATCATGCAATTATATGTATTAGTTTCAGACAGAAAGCTTCTGGACCTCAGGTATCTGGTTCAATAACACACCATTTCTGTTACTTATCCTTAGCTGATACTTGCCCACTTTTAAGAATTCTATGCCACTTTGTTCCACTGCGACCATATATGATACTCCTTCTTTTGTTGTTGATCCAACAGAGTCCTTTGTCTACCACCTCTTACAGTCTGTTACTGCTTTCATCTTTGACCAATTCTGGAAAAGGTCATCCTTCTTGCCATTTTCAGAAAGAAACACTGCTTTATCCGAGCCGACATAAGGATTTTTCTGAAGGAACATAGGAGATAATCAAGGAGGAAGCTTCATGAAAGATAACACATTGGCGTAGTTCTATAATAGATCTTGATTATAACCCACGGTACCAGCACGTGCCGAGCAGCACAAACTTGTGTCGGCCGCGACAAGAGGCTCTCGGTTTCGTCGCGGCACCATTAGTTCTTAACCAAGACGCTATTACCGAATCCACAACCAGTGAGGAATCCCACATGATGCAGATAAATCTTGCATGGATAGACGTCACACGCAAGGCATAAGTTGGCAAAACAAGAATAATTACAAGGTTTGGAAACCAACAAGGAGGTGATTTCAAGAACAGAACATGGCACAAGACAACAAGAATTCGTCTGGTGCACATCAAGGTCATGACAAGACGAAAGATTTCATGAGCTTGATTTGGCCAAGCAGCAACAAAGGAGCAACCGAGGGGATACATGGTTTTGGGCTTGGTCTCGACAACTGGGCAAAACAAGCTATGGTCAAAGGCTGAGGTTAACAGGAACTAAACTTGGCTGGTCAAACAAACAAAAGCTGTTACAACAAAAAAAAGGGTACCAAACATTTATGGCTTTGGCAACACTTAAGACCAAACTTGGGTCTACAGGTTGGTTAAAGGCATGGCTACACAACAAGCATAGACATACCACGGTTCGGGAATCTAGGATTTGGAAGGTTAGCTAGGGCCAACTGGTCTAACAAAGGGCATGGACAGGCCTAGGTACAGGTTTTTGGCACAAGCATCCTAGGCCATCAATCTAGACACACAACGTAAGCCTTTAAGCAACAAGGGTTCAACTAAAGGCATCTCGAAAGGTCAGGAGGGCTTGGGCACGATTCTAACCGAAGGCTGACAAACCACTCAGGCACTCACCGAGGACAAAGGGTTTGACTAACTAATGCATTACTTAGATAACAGCACATCTACACACAGCCTTAACGAGCATTTGGAGCACACAACCAATCAGCTAAAGCAACCAACACTAACCAACAAGCTCAAACAAGACAAGCATCTGTCTCTGGCACACAAGCAAACATCGACATGCAAAACAGGGTGAACAAAGGTTGTCATTATTTTATTTCTTGTTTACTAGATTGGAGCACAACTCTATATCTATGAGCAAGCATACTAAGCAAACTAGAGCATACTTGTTTGTTAACTATAAGCAATTCAAAATTTTAAGATACAGCTCACTTATCTAGCACATGAAGCTTTCCATCAAACAACAAGCTCATGCATAGTCTATATTCCAAAAAGGAGTAAACAGACACGAGGTAGCAACAACTAACAAGCAGCATGCAACAACTTGATTTTAGGGTACAATCAAGCGTAATCAACAGTTTAAACATTCTAATCATGTTAGAAAAGCTAAATTGCAGCCACTTCAATTAGTTGCAAGCTTTTAGTTTTAACAAGCATATAAGCTAATATAAATCAAAGCTAGATTAGAGAGCAATTACAAGGCATGGTGCACATGGAAACATAATTCTAGGCATAACCATGTATAAAAACAGTTTACATACATCCCGAATATGTTAGAGAGGTCCATGGGTTACCCAAATGAAATTTCTTACATGCACTTATTAATTTACCTACTTTAGCAAGGTGAGACATAGAGCTGTTTCAATCTATTCCCAGAGAATTTTAGGAAGATTATGGCGGCTCACTCATGTAGTTAGTAGGTTATTACTAGCACTTCACATATTTGAGCAAGTAAAATAGCCGACACAATTCTAGCAAGTAACATGCTCAAAACAACTTAAACAGGTTTATGCTATTTAATGTTGTCAAACAACAAGTTTTACATTTTTCTTGCAGCAACATGGATACTAGTGAGGTATGAAAATTGATTTCACAAACTTCTAAACCATATAACTCTAGTTCTCATGTTTGCAAGAACATAAGCCTGAACAAAATTTCATTATTATAGCATGAAAAGCAACTAAACAACAGGTTTTAGTACATTCCATGCTAAAGTATACTAAAGCTAAACAAAACTAGAATTACATGTTTAGGAAGCACTTAGCGTACCCAAACAAAACTGCATACAACAGTCTCAAACAACAAGTTTTATTTGTTTCTTTAGATGGAGCATTTCAAAACAAAACTATCTTAATTGGCTTCACCCAAGGGGAGTTTCTTAGCTTAAAACATTGAACCTACAAGCTTAGCACAGTTTTGCCACACAAGCAGGATAACATTGCACAAGCCATTTAGTTACTACAAGACATTTAGACATAGGGGAAAACTTTCAAGAGTTAGAAGCTTATTGTCTAACTACTCTTCTAACATTCAAGAAGCAGAGCAAGACACCACACCATCATGTTGAGCAAGACCACACACAATCATGATGAGCTAGCAAGGTGATCTAAACAACATCATACAGGTACTTACTTCTAGTCTAAACAAGCAATCACTTATCTAGACGATATGGAAACACTCATATAAAACCTTGCACACTACCAAACATCATAAGCAAGACCATATTACATCTAACTCAAGGCAACATACCTCATCAAACAGGAAATTTATTTCTAACTTTTACAAGCAATCTAGCACATCACATAGAAGCACTAGTTCACAACAACTTTACCATTACAGGAACAAAGGTGGGGAAGCATTTGATGCATAAACAACCATTATGTTTTATCATAACATTAGTCAACATGACAACAAGTTGTTCATTACTAGAACAAAGGTGAGAGAAGCATGTTTATGAGCAATGCACAACAAGATGTATGCTCGTCCTATACGTCCTCACAAATTGCCAACCTGAGGTAGCAATCACGTTCTAGGTCGGTGGCATAACACGCACTCTCGATATAACTAGTCGTCAACTATGCTTACGTATTCGAAGTTAGCGTACCTGCAGAAAATCTCATTTCAGCCCAGCCCACAGTATGAATATCATGCATTGCTGAAAGTAAATCTAATACTAACTTAGGAGCACACCCAATATACACGTAAGTAGTATATGCACCCATCATAAAAGTATTACTCCCACAATTAAACACCTTCACCCGCATTCGTGTGCTTAC
>CM019830.1:79418056-79436587 GCA_009763385.1 Coix lacryma-jobi var. lacryma-jobi | reverse complement strand
GATACATGCTTCTTGCCTACATCACATGGGTTAGCAAACATTTTGCAATTTATCATTTGATCCATGTGATGAGCTCTCATATTTTTAATTTTCTTTGAAAGCTCCTTAATGAGAGAGCCATACTTTTCAATTAAATCATCATGTGAAGCTTTAAGAACATCAGTAAGCGCTTATGTTCTTCACATGAGTTCTTTAGAAATGAGTTTTCATTTGCTAATTTCATTGTTTTATTTTTCTCATTTTCTAAAGACATGGTCGCTAGCAAGTCTACTTACAACTATCATATGAATCATGATTAATCATATTGCAATTTGATACCTTAGTGTCACCTTGTGACATGAAGCAATATGATGATGTTGGAGAGCTTGTAGTAGCATCATCATTGGAGCATGTACCATTATTAAAGTGTGCTTGAGGTTGAATCATCACTTGCATCACTTGAGGCATCATCTTCCATCTTGTCAAGTGTGCTTGAAGTATCTTCATTGATTGCATCACTTGAACGTGAGGTGGAGCAATCTTCCACAATCACGGAGTTGTGGTCTTGCTCAACATCCTCATATGCCACCGGTTCCTCCTCTTTATGAACTTGCCATCATCAAACGTGGAGGGATCACCGAAGGTGGTCTTGATGGATTCCCACATCTCATGGCGGTCCCTTTGGAGTTGATCTTATAAAACAACTCAAAACTCAATGCATCCATTAGATAACAATAAGCATTTGCATCAAGTTCAATCAAAGAGATCCTTTTGAGCTTTGGTGAGATTCTATGGTCCAAAACATGAGTGAGACCACTAGTGATAATCCACCAAAACTTTGGCCTTTTGCACGAAAATGATCAAGCATATGGTGTTTCCATTGTGCAAAGTGTGTGCCATCAAAAATATGTGTATCACACACATCATCTAGCCCACTAGACGCCATCCTCTCGGGTCGGTAAAGACCACAAATGAGAGACCTTGCTCTGATACCAATTGAAGGGTCGAGATGACGGACTAGAGGGGGGGTGAATAGTCCTTTTTAAAACCTTAAACTAATCGCAGCGGAATGGCTAACCGAAACAAATGCGGAATTAAAACTATCGATCTAGCCAAGACTACCCCTCTACCTATACTCTATGACACCTTATAAAAGATCCTAAACAATGCAAATAAGGTGTCGGGCTAGCTAGAGCTCACCTAAACAATTCTAGCTTGCAAGGTTACACAACCTAAGCAACTAGTACTCAATCAACCGGGGAGCTCCTACACTTGCCACTAAGCAAAAGCACAACGCCTAAGCTCACTAGCAATGCTCAATAACAAGGCTACACAAGCCAAATTAGAGAGCTCAACTTAGCTACACAAACTAAGCAATGTGACTAGCAAGACTACAAGTCAACTAGTCACTCACGGGATTAACTTCTATGCTACAACAAGGAAGGTAACTAGCAAGCTACATAAGCTAACTAATCATAAGAGCAACTACACTAGCACATGTATATGAACAAGTAAATACAAGCTAGAGGAAGGAGTTGCAAACCACCGAGAAGATGAACACGAAGTTGACACGGTGATTTTTCTCCCGAGGTTCACTTGGTTGCCACCAAGCTAGTCCCCGTTGTGTCGACCACACACTTTGGTAGTTCGGCGGCTAATAGGCACCACACCTAGCTCGACACTCGAGCGCCGCAAGAACTCACCCACAAGTGAGGGTAACTCAATGACACCGCAATCCACTAGAGTTGCTCTTCGCGATCCCCGCGGGGCGAGCACAATGCCCCTCACAATCCTTCTCCGGAGCCACGCACAATCTTCACGCGGGCTTCACGACGGAGACTCGATCACCAAGCCTCTAGGAGGTGGCAACCTCCAAGAGTAATAAGCACCACCGGCTTGCAACTCGAACACCTAGTGCCACTCGATGCTATCTCTCAAAGCAACGCACTAGAATCGCTCACTCGCAATAGATTCGCACGCTAGCAAGCATAAGCGAGTTAGAAGGCTCCCAGGCACATCCACACAAGCCACCAAGGCTTTGGAGTGCTCCGGCCACCGGCCAAAGCCGGCCCCCAACGACTATATATAGAGGGGAGCGGCCAACTAGCCGTTTCCCCTTTTCTGCGCTTCGGTCGGTAGTACCGGCCCCCCTGGCCGGTAGTACCGGCTTGGTCAAACTAGCCGTTTCCTCACTTTCCGCTGATTTAGTCAAACCACCGACCCTAGGTCGGTTCCACCGGGCCCGGTAGTACCGGCCTTATGGCGGTACTACCGGCAGGTCATTTTTTCAAACGAACAGAGAGCTCTGCAAAAACTGGTCAAACCACCGGCCAGGCCTGGTACAACCGAGCCCGGTGGTACCGGGGTTATAGCGGTACCACCGGTAGTTCAAAACTGAACCTACACAGAGACCTCTGAAAAACTGGGCAACAACCGGCTGAGCCCGGTAGCACCGGGCCCGGTGGTACCGGGGTTATAGCAGTACCACCGGTAGGTCAAAATGCGACCAACACAGAGAGGTCTGCACGCTACAAAAATGTGCGGTACCTCCGACCCTTCTGGCCGGTACCACCGGACGCACCTGGCCGGTACCACCGGCTGTACACAGAAAAACCCATTTTCATCTTTGAGTTGATCCAAAAACTATTTCAATAACTTTTCCTTTGCAAATGTGCTAACACCACCAAGTGTACATCGCCATGTGCATGTGTGTTAGCATTTTCACAATCATTTTCAAAGGATTTTCACTTGCACTCACCACGCCACTCGATCCTAGGAAACATCGCAAAGTTAGATCGCTCAAGTGGCACTAGATGACCGATATGCAAACAAGTTTGCTCCTCTTAATAGTACGGCCATCTATCCTAAACCCGGTCATAATCTTCTCTACACACCTATGACCGGTGAAATGAAATGCCCTACAAATATACCTTTGCCTTGCGCATTCCATTCCATCTCCTCCGGTGTTGATGCAACATATGCACCAACCTCTTCATCAAATGATATGATCCACTTCATATCATCACATGGCCTCCATGGTCCATCGATCTTGACATCACTTGCTCTTCACCATCGCTTTCGGTCCTCGGCGCCAAGTCTTGCTTAAGCCTCCCGACACTCGGTACCAACGGTTGCAAACGCCCTCAACTTGCCCTTCACCTTCGCAACCGGTCCGTCCAAGCCAAGTCTTGCCTTGATCTTCTCCATCTTAGCCCACATACCACATGTCATGTTTCATGTGCATTAAGCCCTTCTTGATCATCACATGTGTGAGCTTCACATCAAGTCCAAGCCATTCACCTCCATGGCTCAAGTGCTCACACACATGTACCTGTAGGACTAATCCCTGTGTATCTCACATAAACATCTTAGTCCACCTAACGTTGTCACTCAATTACCAAAACCAAACAAGGGACCTTTCAGCAATGCTCCAATGTCGAAGTGAGGCTTTAAAGTAGAAAATTTTTCATGCTTTCCTATGGTTTGCACAGTGCAAAGGTAATGCAAACTGACCAATACAAAAACGAGGCCAAACTATTCCCCAATTGCTTGTGTCTAAGTTTTGGCCAGTTTCCAAATGTTTGGATCAACATAACTTGGGTATACAAAATGCATCCAATTATCCAATCCAAGAAATCTTTGTATTATGCTTACTGCATAACACGTCGTCACATATTTTTTTTTAGTTTGTTGATATTTCACTGGCATAAATTGTTTTTCTGTGCTTTCAGTATCCACTATGTAACCCATGTTTTAATGTGTGTAGAGAACTACAATTTAATGCTCAAGAAGTCGAGCTGCTCTTCGCAATAGAGACACATCAGAGGTTCTAAATGCAATTCAGGTGTACATTTATCACCTATTTCCTCAAATGCACAGAATCATATAACTATTATTTCTAGGTCTGGTGCAGTTTGTCCAATCTTTTGCATCAGAGCATCTTAAGACACCATTAGGAGAACTTGTGAAAGGTAATAAAAAACAAGTCCACCACTGAGTTATGGGGTAGAGAATTCTATAAGAAAGTAACCACTCGCGGAGCCTTCCCCCAGGATCTTGTTGAGAAGTTAGAAGAGTACCTGGATGTAAGTATATATTAGTCATATATTCATAGTGTACTTTCATGAGAAATACTGCATATATATGTTCTTGATTTTCCTTAATCTATGATGCCCCTTTAGAAACTTGAAGGGCAACTCGTGGACTTGTCTTCCTTACGTATGACCCACCGGCTGGTGGATGCATATCAAAAACAGTACCGGACATCCTGCAAGCACTATATTTACACAACAGTATGTTTATACAGAGATGCTAGAGATTTGCACCTGGCTACTCTTTTGTACTGTCCTTTTGAAACTCACTGTTTTGATTCTGTTTCATTCGAATCATTTTATCTTCTGTTTTTTCTTGACAGGTATGTGGAACGTGTTCTAGCTAACGAGAGAGACAGGATGAAAACTGTGGTAGCATTGGACTATCGTCGCTCCAAAGCGGTCATCCCAGGCTTTTGTCTATGGAGGGATCCTTCTGGCTGGATTCTTGTGTATTCACTGGTTATTTTCTTCTCTTCACCTGTTAGCTAAATTTATGTCCAGATGCAGAATGTCGTGGATGCTTTATGGTAAGCTAGATTTGTCTGGGCTGTCAATCTTCATGAGGGAATGATCTATACTGTGTTGGATACGGCAGGGCTTCGGCACAGTTTGAGTGCCTATTTTTCGATACACAAGCATTCAGACGGCTGATATATAGTAACTGACTTATTTGTCCACGATAAGCTATAGTCGATTTCACATAAAGCTGGTGCAGGCTATGAAAATATGATATGGTTTTCCCCCCCCATTTTTGCAACTTGTTACTGCACATAAAACTACGGACAGAAACCCGTTTGTTCTAACACCTCCCCCCCCCCCCCCCCCCCCCCCCTGTCAAGCTCATGAAGGGAAATTGCAGGTGACAGTTTTGAAAACCTTATAAATTTGAACTTTCAGCTCACAAATTCAGTTTGAAGACCTATTCACTTGAACTTATTAGTCGTATTTTGGTTTTATTCTCTCTCACTAACATTACTGAAATAGCTGAAATTAGTCATAATAACGATCAGCCGAATAGGCTAATATTCCTTTTTGGTGACGTTCTCATGTATTTCGAGCCTGTGGCAGCCACTAATGGTTTTAGTTTTCTCTACATGTGAGAAGTGTGAACCAGATGGGAACATCCACCGTGAATTGGGGATGAGACAAACACCAGATAAAGCTCGAGGATCAGCAATTGTAGTACTTGAAGAAGCTAAATTGAGCTCTCTATCATCAAGCCAAGCTCTACAGTCGTAGCTCTAAGAATGATTCATGAGTGCAGTAGGCCTGGATTGACTCTTGATTGTTTCGTCAGTTGCAAACAGATGGATGTATAGGGATGTCTTCCTGCCTACGTGAGCGAGGGGGCACAGTGGCAACCCATAGTTCTTAAGACGCCTAGGCGAGGCAGGGCAGTGTACCACCGCTGGCGCCCGTCATACGTCTAGTGGCCATTTTGGCAAGGTGATGGGGAAGCGTCTGACGTCTAGGCGTCGTCTAGTAGGCGACACCTTGAGAACTATTGGACGGACCTGACGACCATGAATATAAGGTGGGAAGCATCGCTGCTGAAAGAAGAGAGGTGATGGGGGTTACAGGGACGGTGGTTCCAATGGGTATCCGTGGTTCTCCTTTAGTTTCAATTTAAAGAACTAACTAGATAATTTTTTTTCTCATTTTTGTATATCTAATTTATTTAGTTAAACTAAGATAGAACCACGGTTCGCTCCACCCATTGTTAGGTTTAGTGCCGCCGTACTTATGGCATGGAGTGGAGAACGGGTACGGCGCACATGAAGACGGGTCGGGGTCGTTGCTGTTGCGCACGGGAAGACGGTCGTTGCTGTGACATTTCACGACAGACGGTCGTATATTTTTTCCGGTTGTAAAGCCTATAACGCCTGTAATTTTAGTAGGTTAACCAGCCATCCAAGCAACATTTTCCGATCTAACATTGTCGGTGTTTTTTACCCCGGGGGTCTGACACCAACGAGTAATATGATCGCGTGCTCTCTTCCTGGATGGTGATGCAAGATGACACAAGGATTTATCCTGGTTCGGGCAAAGAAGGCCCTACATCCAGCGGAGGGAGGAGGTTCTGGTATTACTTGCACCTAAGTGCTTGTACAGGGGCAATACAAGCTCAACGAGCGTGGACGAGAGTCTGGACTCGCGTGTGTGTCGTGTGGACTCGTATGCGCTTGTCTGTTTTGCCGTATGTGCGTAACCGGCCGAGTGAAGGGCCCTGGTGTCTCCTTTTATAGAACAAGGGGAGGCCAGGGTTACACAGGAGCATGATACAGGAGTCAGGATGTACAACGTCCAATACGGAGGAGGGTAGGAATCCTGTCTTGTTGATGCCACTGGAGCCGACGTGGGGGTTGCTGTTGAGGCGTCCTTGAAGCATGGGCTCCATTCCTGGGCGCAGACGTGGAGGCGTGGCGACGTGAGGCCGTGCAGCGCCCATCCCGGTACATTCATGACGTGGCGGAGTCCCTCCGGGTCTTGGGGGTACCTGTTCTCAAATAGCAGGAAAGCCGTCAGGGCTCGAGGGGCGCAGGGCCGGCCTCGAGGTGGCGTTTACGGGGGGCTCGAGCCCCCGCAGGTATGGGCAAGTCCCGGAAAGTCCGGCCGAACAGCGGGAATCCAGGCTTCGAGAGGTGGCTCGAGGGTGCTACAGTGCAAGGTATGGCCGAACAGTGCTGTACTTGCGCCTTTTTGCCCATGCTTGAGGTGAAAGCGAGATTTGACTGTGGCTCCAGTTTACTCTGGCGCCGTCGGGTTCCAGAGGATGTGACCGGAGTAGGTGAACGCATTAAATGCACAGTGTGGGACTGGCATCCGATGTCTGGCGCTGCTCGAAGGAGATGTGAAATGTCTCGAGGGATAGGCTATCATGCTTGAGAAGCTCGAGGTCCCCGCGCGGGGTCTCGAGGAGCGGTGTACGGCTGTGGCGGGCTCGAGGCCTAGGTGCCAGGGCTCGAGGGGTAGGTTGCCGGGAGGCGGTCGGTAAGGCTTTGGCGAGTCTAAGCTTCCTGGCGGAGGGCCGGTGCGGCCGGCCTCGAGGGTTTGGTTTTTAGGGAGCTAGATTAGTTTCACCTTTTATTAATTGGTGTTCTAGGTTTAACTTGTTTGTTTTGCGTCGATTGGGGGTACCCCTTTGGTGTTCCCCCGACAGTAGCCCCCGAGCCCTTGTTTGAGTGCTTGCACTCGAGCAAGGGCTCCTCAGCGGGATCGTGAGGGTTAGCTGACTGGTTCTCGAGGGTTTGGCTGTGTTGATTCCGCAGGTGTCGCGCGAGCGACACCCGCGGGTGTAGCCCGCGAGGCCATGGGGGAGTGGTTAGGACTCCCTCGTGGGCTTTCTTACGCGTGCGAGTGTGAGTGTCAGTTACGTTTTTTAGGTTCAGGAGTGTCGAGCCCCCGAGTTTTTTAACCCTCTTTCATCGAGGGGTGCCAGGCTGAACCGACCGGCCAGCACTTCGAGCCGTCCGGCACGCCGGTTGCCCTGGCTTGTCGTCCCGCGAGTCATTTCGATCGGATGCGAGGGGGGATGCCTCGTACTACCACGAGCGGGCGAGTATCGAGGTTCCCGGTGAGCTGGTAACGGGGGAATCCAAGTGAGACCTCGTGCCCCGTTCGATGGGGTCGACTGTAGCCCGGAGGCGATCTCATAAAGCATGGGCGCTCGGTCTGCAGGAGTGTCGGGTCCATTCGATAGGACCCGGTGGCTCGATGCCTCCCTCCGAGGGGACCTCTCTGCATGTCGTGCACCCTGCCTTGGATACACGTGAGGGGCCTCGAGGGCTTGGCCCTCGAGTGATGCCGCGAGTGGCGCCCCTTGGTGTCCCTGACTCGGGTGCTCGAAGCCGGCTGTCGAACCCTCTTCGAGGGCCAGCCTTCGCTGCCTCGAGGCTTAGGGCCGGGGCCCGTTTTTACCTTCCTGAAGAAGCCTCCGTCGCTTGGAAACCTTCTGCCCGTTGGGCGCGCCTTTTTAGGCGAGGTAGTGGAGATCGTGGCGCTAGGACGACTGGAGCGGCGACCGTGGTGGGCCCGGAAGAGTGGAGCGAATGCGGTTGCCGCGTGTACCTGTCGACCAGCTCGAGATGCGGTTAGGTGGGCACATTAAATGCGTGCGGTTACCTTTTCGCCGCCGTGGGACTCCTCGCCCGTTGGGGTTTTCTCTTATAAGTATCGAAAGAGGGGTGTGGTTTTCTTTTACTTTACCTTTGCCTTCAGCCGCCGCCGTAGCCTCCACACGCCCTCTTCCCGAGCCAGCAATTGGGAATCTTCCCGACCGTCCGTCCGCCGCTCAGATCCGCGCCGTCGCCACCATGGCCGCCCAAGTGCTGCCCGCCTGAAGATTGGAGTCTGACGAAGGCGACGCAGCAAGAGCTGGAGACGCTAGTGGAGCGGGGGCTCCTCCGCTGAAAGGTCCTAGTTTGGTTTTGGTAATTGAGTGACAACTTAGGTGGACTAATGGTGTTTATGTAAGATACACAGGGATTAGTCCACAGGTACATGTGTGTGAGCACTTGAGCCATAGAGGTGAAATGGCTTGGAAGATGTTGCAAGGCTCACACATGTGAAGAAGGAGCTTAATGCACATGAAACATGACATGTGGTCATGTGGCTAAGATGGTGAAGATCAAGGCAAGACTTGGCTTGATGGACCGGTTGCGAAGGTGAAAGGCAAGTTGAGGCATTGAAGCCGTTGGTACCGAGTGTCGGGAGGCTTAAGCAAGACTTGGCGCCGAAGGACCGAAGCGATGGTGAAGAGCAAGAGATGTCAAGATCAATGGACCATGGAGGCCATGTGATGATATGAAGTGGATCATATCATTTGAAGATAGGATGGTGCATGTGTTGCACCAACACCAAAGGAGATGGAATGGAATGCGCAAGGCAAAGGTATATTTGTAAGGCATTTCATTTCACCGGTCATAGGTGTGTAGAGAGTTTATGACCGGGTTTAGGATAATGGCCGTACTATCAAGAGGAGCAAACTTGTTTGCATATCGGTCATCTAGTGCCACTTGTGCGATCTAACTTTGCGATGTTGTTAGGATCGAGTGGCGTGGTGAGTGCAAGTGCTAATCCTTTGAAAAATGATTGTGAAAATGCTAACACACTTGCACAAGGTGGTATACACTTGGTGATGTTGGCACATTTGAAAAGGAGAAGAAACCGGAGTCGAATTCGTGGTTTTCAGGCTTGACCGGACGCTGGAACAGCGACCGGACGCTATGATCGGACGCGTCCGGTCAGTTGTGAAACAAAACGACCGGACTCGCCTGTACCACTGTTCACGAGAGGCATCAGGTTCTAATAGCTGGATCGGACGCTGAGTGAGTCCGGTCACTGGTGACCGGACGCGTCCGGTCGATGAAAAACCTCTCTGGAACCTCTCTGTGTTTGACCGGACGCTGAGTGAAATATATGACCGGACGCGTCCGGTGCATTTGGCCAGAGCGTCCGGTGTGCGCTAGTGGTGAAGTAGCCGTTGAGCGATCGGATGGACGACGTTGTTTTCGCGCGAACACGTGGCGGCCATCTAGCGACCGGACGCAGTGGAGCGTCCGGTGCTCTCTGGGCAGTGCGTCCGGTCAGTACGAAAAGTGCCCAGTAAAGGGGGTAACGGCTAGTTGAGCCCTTGGGGCTATAAAGGAGATGGTGGCCGGCCTTGGCTGGTAAGTAGAGCACTCCAAAGCCTTGGTGGCTGGTGTGGATGTGCTTAGGAGCCTTCTAACTCGCTAGTGCTTGATAGTGTGTGATTCGAGAGCGAGTTAGTGATCGCTAGTGCGTTGCTTAGGGAGATAACATCGAGTGGCACTAGGTGATCGTGTTGCAAGCCTGTGGTGCTTATTACTCTTGGAGGTTGCCACCTCCTAGACGGCTTGGTGATCGAGTCTCCGTCGTGAAGCCCGCGTGAAGATTGTGCGTGGCTCCGGAGAAGGATTGTGAGGGGCATTGTGCTCGCCCCGCGGGAGATCGCGAAGAGCAACTTTAGTGGATTGCGCGTGTCATTGAGTTACCCTCACTTGTGGGTGAGTTCTTGCGGTGCTCGAGTGTCGAGCTAGGTGTGGTGCCTATTAGCCGCCGAACTACCAAGGTGTGTGGTCGACACAACGGGGACTAGCTTGGTGGCAACCAAGTGAACCTCGGGAAAAACCACCGTGTCAACATTGTCTACTCTTCTCGGTGGTTTGCAATCTCCATACACAAGCTTGTATTTACTTTCATACATATTGCTTGTGTAGCTATCTAGCTGTGTAGTTTAATAGTTGCTTGTGATTAGTTAGCTTGTGTAGCTTACTAGTTATCTTCTTTGCTTGTGTAGCCTAGAAGTAGATCTCTTGCGTGACTAGTTGACTTGTAGTCTTGCTAGTCACATAGCTTAGTTTGTGTAGCTAAGTTGAGCTCTCTAATTTGGCTTGTGTAGCCTTGTTATTGAGCATTGATAGTGAGCTTAGGCTTTGTGCTTTGCTTGCTAGATTGTGTAGGAGCTCCCCGTGTTTGAAGTACTAGTTGCATAGGTTTGTGTGACCTTGCTTCTAGAATTGGTTAGGAGAGCTCTAGCTAGCCCGACACCTTATTTGCATTGTTTAGGATTTTTGTAAGGTGTCATAGAGTATAAGTAGAGGGGTGAAGTCTTGGCTAGACCGATAGTTTTAATTCCGCATTTGTTTCGGTTAGCCGGTGCGATTAATTTTAGAAAGGACTATTCACCCCCCCTCTAGTCCGCCATCTCGACCCTTCAATTGGTATCGAGCAAGGTCTCTCATTTGTGGTCTTCACCGACCCGAGAGGATGGCGACTTATGGGCTAGATGTTGAGTGTCCACACATTTTTGATGGCACACACTTTGCACGGTGGAAAATTGGATGTTATGCAATTTCAAGTTTATTTGCCCTCAAATGTGGTGGATCGTAGATGTAGGTTTTCTCATGTGTTGGATGAGAATCTAACTCAAGCACAAGAGAAATGCCTAGATCTCGAGTGCCAAGCTACTAACATCATTTTAGATCTTTGCATGATGATATCTTTAGTGAGATCATGGATATGGAGTCCTCCCATCACATGTGGAAATATCTCAATGACAAGTATGGGAGTGCTCCAAATGATGATGATGTTAGTGAGCCCAAGGAAGAGGCACATGAGGATGATGAGCATGACCACAACTTGGTGATTGTGGAAGATTGCTCCACCTCATGGTCAAGTGATGATGATGATGATCAATCCACAAGATCACTTGACAAAGATGATGGTGACCATAGCCAAGCTCAAGTGGTGCAAATGATGATGCCATTCCATGCACACTTGATGATGATGATGATGATGATGACGGCTATGAGAGTGATGTCTCTACAAGCTCTTCTCTACACCACATTGCTTCATGTCACATGGTGACACTAAGGTATCAATTGCAATGTGGTTGTTGATTGTGATGATCCAAATTGAGCTTGTGTGTAGACTCACTAAGCTTTAGAAAATGAGATGGCTAAAACAATGAAATTGACAAAAGAAAACTCATTTCTAAAGAATGCATGTGAACAACAAAAGCATCTACTTTATGTTACTACTTGTTCACATGATGAGCTTAAATTGACTCATGAGGAACTTAGTGTTGCTCATGACAACTTGGTACAAGACCATGCTTTTCTCACTAAGAAGCTTTCTAATGAAGAAACTAAAACTAGTGAGAGCTCATCATTTGGGTCAAATGATCAATCACATATTTGTGCTAACCCATGTGATGTAGAGAAGAAGCATGTATCCACCTCTTGTGATGATTTATTATCTATGCCATGTTCTTCACATATAGATGCTTGTTCTACTTCTATGTCTTGTGAGACTAACCTTTTGAAGGAGAACAATGAGCTCAAAAGTGAAGTGAAGAACTTGAGCAACAAGTTAGAGAGGTGGTGTAGATCAAAGTCACCCATGAGCACATGATGAAGAATCAAAGAAGCTATGGTGACAAGAGTGGCATTGGCTTCAACAAAAGCAATGTCAAAGGCAAGAGATGGGGAAGAGAAATATGAAAGAGAAATGAAGAAGCAAGAACAAGAAAGCTATCTCATTTCATGTGCTATCAATGCCATGAGATGGGACATCTTGCAAAAGCTTGCCCCAACAAGAAGAAGCCCCAAGTTCAAATCAAGAACAACCATCATGATGGTGACTTGATGAAGAAGAAGAAAACAAGAAGGGGCGGAAGAGCAAGGCATCCAACTCACATTCAAGATGCCAAGATGATGATGAGCAAGAATGAAGAAAAGAAGAAAGATTTGGCTCACATCAAGTGCTACAAGTGTGGTGACATGGGACACTTTGCCTCGAAGTGTCCTACAAGCTTGAGAAGAAGGCTCAAGCAACTCATGAGAGGCAAGGCAATGAGAAGCAACAAATGAGCAAGGAAGAAAGGCTCAATCAAGAGAAGTTGCTACTCATGCCGGGAAAGGGGACACATGGCTCATTCATGTCCCCTAGGTAACTTCTAAGCCTATTTCAATTATGATAATATGTGCTTAGAAAGGATGAAAATGGTACCTCTAAGGCTACTATTGCAACTCATCCCGCTACTCATACTAAGGCTATGCCTAAGTATGTTGCACCTAACTTGAGAGGACCCAAACTAGTTTGGGTACCATCAAAAAGTGGATGAATGTGTGTAGGTACCATGGCATTGGAGGCTTGATTCAATTGATTTCATATTATCATATGATTGAGTCAAGTAATGAAGCTTAGTGCATCCAAACCCAATGCCAAGACAAGAAGTGAAGTCCAAGTGCTAACAACATACAAGTGCAATCAAGTTGTGGTATTTATTGGAATTATTTGAAGGCTTGCAAATCTAATGAAGAAGCTTGCTATTTATGATCATGAGCTACTAAGGTATATCTCTAGTTGATCATGTTATTTTAATGCATATGAGATGATTGAATCGGATATATATGCATATGTTGCTTGCTATAAGATGATTGAATGGATTTGCTTAGTGATCAAATTGAGTTAGTTTGAATGGATATGTTCATGAGACTTCTTTTAGTAAGTGGTTTGAATGGATATATGTCTTGTGTTGATGTTCAAACAAGTTTAGCTCAAGTTTGATTCAATTGGTAGAGTATAGCTCAATTGCTCAAAGTTGTCAAATTGAAATCTGAGTGAGCTGAGAAGATAGCCATGTTTGATGATCAAATCTTTTTGGATTGGCTTGAAATTTGGTACACATGCTCTACACTTATGATATTAGTTGCTGTGCAAAATTCATGATTATTGGATAAGATGTACTTTGGTTTTGGAGTAGATCTTGTCAACTATAGTGCAGCAGTTTTCAGCATGTAGTACTATGGAAAGAATTGAAATCTGGTAGCAATCTAGAAAGCCAATGAAGCTCAAATTTTTATGGCTGCTAGAACACTTAGAGAAGCACATCTCCACCAAATTTCATAGTCATTGGACTTATATTTTGGGAGATATGCATGTTTCTTTGAGAAGGACAGAATCTGCCAGAAAAGTGACAATTATTGGATAATCTAGAGTCACTTTGATTGAAAGGCCTCAAGTTGGAATCATGTTTATAAGTGGTTGAGGGACCTATGTTTGGTTTTGAGATGAGCTAGAAGTATGACAAAGATGAGTACAAGTTCATTTGATTGAAGAGTATTTGGCACACATTTGGTACTCAAATTGAAGATCAAGACCAACATCAAGATGAAGAGAAAGATCAAGTCTAGTATCAATTGAAGATCTTTGGAAGAAAGAAAAGGACTCAAAGAAGACTCAAAGATGGATTCAAATCACATTTCAAGAAGAGTTCAAATGGATCAATCAAACAAGTCAATTCAAGTGAGTATCAAGGATGATTCTTTGGAGAGAGGTCACTTCTCCCTTTTGTAGGGGCTTGCCGCCTTTGTAGGTTAACCAAGCTGGCTTGGAAGGCTAACATGGAAGTGGTGATCTAAAGTGTCATTTGAGATGCTTAGTTGAGAATCAAAGGATTGATCAAAGAAAGCAAGCAACATCCAAGATAGAAGCAAATCATGACATTCAAGTGGTATTCATATGCAAGCTATGTCAAATGAAGAAGCAAGCCAACCACAACAAGATAGTGCACTTGATCATATGGGTGAAGATGTTCTCATCAATTGGTATATATTGGTCTTCACCATGGACTTCACATTGCTATTTGGAGCTTAATTGGAATCAAATGACTATCCTCTACTCCAAGATAGCAAAGGTATCATTGTAATGTGCATGATCATTTCATCATCCTTACTAGTATGCGGTTAGTGCATATAGTACATGCTTAATAGGATCATGCATAACAATGAAAAGTTTAAATTCATAGCCTACCACTATTGCTTGATTGATTTATGATCTAGTGGTTAGTATGTGAATTTGTTCATGAGCTAGTGAACCCAAGTACTTGATCTAGAAGATGAACTTCAAGTGTCTAATTCAACGAGTAAGATAACCATTGAAAGATGTGTGAAGAAGCTTACTCTAGAGCAAACCGAGTTAGATATCTTGTGCAATTTGCCTAGTTCAAGTCACAAATGAGAAGCTCATGACAAGAGTTCAAGAAGAAGACAATAATGCAAATGGATATCAAGTTTAATTTTCATTCAATGGTATCCTACAAGACTTCAAGTGATCCTCAACTATAAGTGATCAAATCAAGCAAAGCATCCCTCACCAACAAGAGCTCAAGTTTATCAATTGGATGACCCATGCTATGACATAGGGGAGGTGCCCCACCTAGTGGTATCAAGGTCAAAGATCCTTCAAGTGGGTTTCATGCATCTAAACGGGGTATCTACAAGAAGTGTCATTCCAACACATATGGTGGTGTCCATCAAAAATAAAGACTCAAGTATCAACCATCTACCCTAGTGCAACCCTTTGTATCAAGTGAGCATACCTTTTATGGTTATTGATGACAAAGGGGGAGAAAGTGCCAAAGATATGATAGGGGGAGTGAAAAGATATGGATGGACATGGATCAAGAGGGAGCAAGACAATGTAAAGGATCACAATTCTTGGACAATAAGAGCACACAAGTAGGGGGAGCAAGCTCATGAATACATGATTGATGCATTTGTTTGTGCATTACATTTGCTTGCTCACATTGCATATGTTTTACATTCCTATATGCTTGTGTGCAATATGTGCTAGAGCTAAGACTTGGATGATGATTGTTTTCCTTTATTTAGTATTTAGAGCTTAGTCTTAGTATAACAAGTGATAACTAGAACCTTGATTATAATGTTTATCTCACGTGGTATCTAGTTTCACTTGTTTCTAGCAAGGTCGATGCTAAGGATGAATCAAAATGTGGTATGCACGCTTCAAAGGTAAAATTTCATTATGTATACCTTAGCATCGCTTAGTAGTGCTAACACTCCCACAAATTTCATATTTATGCATGTGTGCAAGCTTGAAACCAAACCATTTGAGCACACATGTAGGGGGAGTTAACACTACAAAGTCGGGTTGTATGGTGCTTATCCAAATTCTCTTATATGGTCTTAATGTTGGATAAGTAACATAGAATCCAATAAGCTTAATTTCCATATCTTTGTAGAGTTGTCATCAATTACCAAAAAGGGGGAGATTGAAAGGTCCTAGTTTGGTTTTGGTAATTGAGTGACAACTTAGGTGGACTAATGGTGTTTATGTAAGATACACAGGGATTAGTCCACAGGTACATGTGTGTGAGCACTTGAGCCATAGAGGTGAAATGGCTTGGAAGATGTTGCAAGGCTCACACATGTGAAGAAGGAGCTTAATGCACATGAAACATGACATGTGGTCATGTGGCTAAGATGGTGAAGATCAAGGCAAGACTTGGCTTGATGGACCGGTTGCGAAGGTGAAAGGCAAGTTGAGGCATTGAAGCCGTTGGTACCGAGTGTCGGGAGGCTTAAGCAAGACTTGGCGCCGAAGGACCGAAGCGATGGTGAAGAGCAAGAGATGTCAAGATCAATGGACCATGGAGGCCATGTGATGATATGAAGTGGATCATATCATTTGAAGATAGGATGGTGCATGTGTTGCACCAACACCAAAGGAGATGGAATGGAATGCGCAAGGCAAAGGTATATTTGTAAGGCATTTCATTTCACCGGTCATAGGTGTGTAGAGAAGTTTATGACCGGGTTTAGGATAGATGGCCGTACTATCAAGAGGAGCAAACTTGTTTGCATATCGGTCATCTAGTGCCACTTGTGCGATCTAACTTTGCGATGTTGTTAGGATCGAGTGGCGTGGTGAGTGCAAGTGCTAATCCTTTGAAAAATGATTGTGAAAATGCTAACACACTTGCACAAGGTGGTATACACTTGGTGATGTTGGCACATTTGAAAAGGAGAAGAAACCGGAGTCGAATTCGTGGTTTTCAGGCTTGACCGGACGCTGGAACAGCGACCGGACGCTATGATCGGACGCGTCCGGTCAGTTGTGAAACAAAACGACCGGACTCGCCTGTACCACTGTTCACGAGAGGCATCAGGTTCTAATAGCTGGATCGGACGCTGAGTGAGTCCGGTCACTGGTGACCGGACGCGTCCGGTCGATGAAAAACCTCTCTGGAACCTCTCTGTGTTTGACCGGACGCTGAGTGAAATATATGACCGGACGCGTCCGGTGCATTTGGCCAGAGCGTCCGGTGTGCGCTAGTGGTGAAGTAGCCGTTGAGCGATCGGATGGACGACGTTGTTTTCGCGCGAACACGTGGCGGCCATCTAGCGACCGGACGCAGTGGAGCGTCCGGTGCTCTCTGGGCAGTGCGTCCGGTCAGTACGAAAAGTGCCCAGTAAAGGGGGTAACGGCTAGTTGAGCCCTTGGGGCTATAAAAGGAGATGGTGGCCGGCCTTGGCTGGTAAGTAGAGCACTCCAAAGCCTTGGTGGCTGGTGTGGATGTGCTTAGGAGCCTTCTAACTCGCTAGTGCTTGATAGTGTGTGATTCGAGAGCGAGTTAGTGATCGCTAGTGCGTTGCTTAGGGAGATAACATCGAGTGGCACTAGGTGATCGTGTTGCAAGCCTGTGGTGCTTATTACTCTTGGAGGTTGCCACCTCCTAGACGGCTTGGTGATCGAGTCTCCGTCGTGAAGCCCGCGTGAAGATTGTGCGTGGCTCCGGAGAAGGATTGTGAGGGCATTGTGCTCGCCCCGCGGGAGATCGCGAAGAGCAACTTTAGTGGATTGCGCGTGTCATTGAGTTACCCTCACTTGTGGGTGAGTTCTTGCGGTGCTCGAGTGTCGAGCTAGGTGTGGTGCCTATTAGCCGCCGAACTACCAAGGTGTGTGGTCGACACAACGGGGACTAGCTTGGTGGCAACCAAGTGAACCTCGGGGAAAACCACCGTGTCAACATTGTCTACTCTTCTCGGTGGTTTGCAATCTCCATACACAAGCTTGTATTTACTTTCATACATATTATGCTTGTGTAGCTATCTAGCTTGTGTAGTTTAATAGTTGCTTTTGTGATTAGTTAGCTTGTGTAGCTTACTAGTTATCTTCTTTGCTTGTGTAGCCTAGAAGTAGATCTCTTGCGTGACTAGTTGACTTGTAGTCTTGCTAGTCACATAGCTTAGTTTGTGTAGCTAAGTTGAGCTCTCTAATTTGGCTTGTGTAGCCTTGTTATTGAGCATTGATAGTGAGCTTAGGCTTTGTGCTTTGCTTGCTAGATTGTGTAGGAGCTCCCACGTGTTTGAAGTACTAGTTGCATAGGTTTGTGTGACCTTGCTTCTAGAATTGGTTAGGAGAGCTCTAGCTAGCCCGACACCTTATTGCATTGTTTAGGATTTTTGTAAGGTGTCATAGAGTATAAGTAGAGGGGTGAAGTCTTGGCTAGACCGATAGTTTTAATTCCGCATTTGTTTCGGTTAGCCGGTGCGATTAATTTTAGAAAGGACTATTCACCCCCCCTCTAGTCCGCCATCTCGACCCTTCATCCGCCCCAACCCGAGGAGGGTCCTGCGTGGTGGATTGTCCCGTCGGCAGATCACCGGGAGCCGCACACCGCCGGCGGGGTTACGTGGTCAGCTTCACGCGCTACCACCGCATGGGGCTCGGTGTTCCGCCGAGCCGCTTCATGCGGGGGCTGGCGCATCACTTTGAGGTGGAGCTGCAGCACTTCTCCCCCAACTCCATCTCGCACGCCGCCATCTATGCCGTGGTGTGCGAGAGGTATCTGAAGATTGAGCCACACTGGGAGATGTTCGTCCACCTTCTTCCGGGGTGAGCTCTTCCACAAGGCCGCGAAGCCGAGCGGGAGGAGGCTCGCGCGTGTGGGCTCTCTTACCATCACCGCGAGGACCGGGCCTTCGTCGGCCAACGTTCCCCGCGACTACCTCCACTACAAGCTGTCCACCAACCAGGCGGGGTGGGATGACCACTGGTTCTACCTACGGAACGTGGATGGGCTCCTTCCGCAGTATACCGGTAGGGTCATCACCCATCGCCCGGAGAA
>CM019830.1:79401520-79417556 GCA_009763385.1 Coix lacryma-jobi var. lacryma-jobi | reverse complement strand
AAGAGAGGTCTCCACTAACTCTAAGCTACTACGGAGGTAGAGAAGACTAGAACATGGCTCGGCTTGGGATAGCTTGGCCGGAGATGACCGGTCCACATGAAGGTCACGGTGGCGGCCATGGCGGGAGCTTGCGGATGGCATCCGCTGTTCCGGCGGCTAGAGAGGGAGAGAGGGGAAACCAACCCTTACCGGAGAAAGGAGATTAGGGCGAGAAACTGGCGGGAGGAATCGAACGGCGGTGAGCGGTGGAGCGAGTAATCGCTCGCCGAGTTCGGCGGGCGGCGGCGGCGCGGAGCTCTGGTGAAGATGAGTGGAGTGGAGCGAGGAGAGAGTGAGCAATGGAATGCTCCTCTGGTTGCAAGCACGGGGCGGAGCGAAGGCAAAAGGAACGAAGTGCTAGGTGCATTGCACCTGGCCGGTTCCCGTCGGGGAACTCCCGACCGGACGCGGCGGCGTCAGGCGTCGCGCGACACGCGGCGAGTGCGGACGCGGTGCATGGAGCGACGTGGCGAGTTCGGGCGCAAACCACGGGCGGCGAAGTCGGTGGTTTGGCCGGCCGGCGAAGCGGTCTCGCGGCTGCGGGCGATTCTGGCGCAGGGAGCGGCGTCCGCGAAGAAGAAGGAGAGACTGACAGGCGGGGTCCACTGGGGTTAAACTAATGAAGTTTGGTTAAAAACTTGATGCTCTATAACTCCTAAACTAAGCCGAATTAGGAAAAGGTCCTAAAAGCAAAGTTGCTTAGAATTTTGTAAGGAACAAATCATCTTTAAGGCTCAAGTCCAAATTCTGCTTAGAAAAAGAATTTACTTCTAATCATTTTTCTAATGCAAGAAATCACATTTTAAAATCTTTTTCTGAGAAAGTGCTTTAAAGCAAAGTTGTTCCTTTCATCAAGATCTACAACTTTGTTATAAGGCACTTGGTCAGAAACAAAAGCAATAACAAGGTTATACTAGAGACACAAAGGACTTAAGCACTTCAACAAACATATGCACATGAAATGATGAGATGCTATGCTTATGCCATGCCAAATTATGCATTTAGGGATTGCTTAACACGGGGTGTTACAGCCCTCCCCTCCTTAAAAGAAATCTCGTCCCGAGATTTGGGTTACGAACCATTTCTTATAAAAGTGTGGGTATACTTCCTTTAGATAGTCATCCGTCTCCCAGGTAGCATCCCGGTCATCTTGCTCACTCCAAGATACCTTATATTGCTTCACGATTCTTGCGGGTCGCTCTTTCTTTTTCATCGAGCACTCGACATGGTGTAATTGAGTAAGTGAGATCAGATTGCAATTTGATACGAGCTGGTTGTACTCTTCTTCTGGTACTCGAAGACATTTCTTCAGTTGAGAGACATGGAACACTGGAAAAATAGCCTTCAAATGCTCTGGTAATTGCAGTTGATAAGCCACTTCTCCCTTCTTTTGCACAATTCTATAAGGTCCCACGAACCTTGGTGCTAACTTCCTTTTGACTCCAAAACGTTTTACACCCTTCATTGGTGAAACCTTCAAATAGACATAGTCACCAACATTGAACTCAAGCGGTTTCCTTCGTTTATCAGCATAGCTTTTCTGGCAAGATTGTGCAGACGTGTGACGGAACGACCCTAATCCCATGGCCCACGTGCCCTGTCAACCTCTGACAGGCCGAAACCCATGTTCCATGTGATTAAGGACCTGTTCGCCACCGGGCTACATCAGTGCCAATGTCCGCAGGATCATCTCACAATGGTTACAGCATTGCAATACTTTTACAAATAACTCGTAGTAAAGAGGCGGAAGACTTAAATAACTTTAGTTTTACAGACAGGGTTCAAATAGAAATTAAGGTGCGTTTTATTACAAACCAAGTTCTGATAATAGAATTACGACATAGGCAACCTAGTGGAGAACAGCAAAGATACTTATAATCACCCAGCCCCGAGGGTGTACAACTATTCTTCGGCCTCATGGCCTCTTCCTGGACGATGGTCACTGCAGCAGGGTGCAAGACACATCGGGGACTCTGTCATACCTGCAGCATGGGTAACAAACCCTGAGTACTGGGGTACTCAACAAGACTTACCCGACTAAAGAAAAAGGGAAGAAGACTCAGGAATGAGAGGCTTAGGGTAGTCAAGGTAAGGCTTAAGCAAGATCAAGTATTTTGCAGAAAAGCATTTTTGTAAACCTTATTTTATTTTGAAAGATTCAGTATTCCTCAATTCTTCATCAGTTCATGATTCATTTTACATTTCAAAACATTCCTAGTTGAGAACCACTCTCCGTTGACAGTCAGTGGACCAAGTCTCCATAACCGAGGAGCAACGTTAATCCGGATAAATAATACTCAGCTGAGGATCCCTATCCACACTGCATATGTAGCAACCCAAGCTTGCATATGCCAACTCGTCTACCACGATTCCTCCAAGATTGGGCCCGGTCCTACGCCACCCGGAAGTACAGTACACCACTCCTTTCCAGGTACGACGACCACGTGGGTACATGCTACTTCCGCCATCTCTCCACTCCCAGTGCGCGGTTGTCGGTCCAATCAAGGATTCCTCGGAGCCAGAGCTTTCCGATAGTATGTGATAGTTACAAGTCTTGACCAGCAGGCCCCCATACGGATGGTCCCTAATTTTCCAGCCAGAACTATACCTTGGTTATATCTCACCCAAGCGTAATAGTCCTGTCAGTTTTTCAACTCTGTCCCGGTCGGTGTCAACTGTTGAGTCCCAGACTACAACATGACGGCACCGTACGCGCGGACAACCTCTTCTCGACAATGACCACATGCTAGCTAGGCAAGCAGTCATCGAACGGGAAGTAAAGCCAAATTCCCATAAAGATTCTTAAGTGATCACACTTTTGAAAATGACATTTTATTGCAAGTCTAATTCAATAAGCATTGCTAAGCATTTTGCAAATACTTTTGAAAAAACAGGTATCGGGTGTATCAGTGGTCAAGGTGGATAGTGCATCAATTAGGATAGCACACAACTCCTATAAACCTAATGCAATAATTTAACTCAAAAGCATTTAAGGAAATCACTTTATAAATTCAAGGAAAGGGGTTAAATGCACCGGGGCTTGCCTTGAAGAGCAAAGACAGCAGGCTCGAAGGCGGCAGGGGCGGTTGTCGGAGTTCGGGGTAGCCTCAGGGACAGGTTCGTCGGCGGCTGCCTCGATCTTGACGCCTTCTTCGGTGACTATACGAATGCAATGATGCATGCACATGAGTATGCTAGTATGAACAATGCAAAAACAGGGCATACAACATGAACCCTAATCACTCTTTCTAATTTTCCTTAATTATTTAAAAAGGTCATTTTATGAAGTTGCTCCAAAAATTACCAAATTAATCACATAAGTTCATTATGGTGTAGGTAGATGGCAAAACAAATTTCATAATTTTTGGAGGTCATTAAGGTGCTCAAATAAAATCAGACATTAATTAACAAAGGCACTATTTAACAATTAAAGATAAATGCTCAAAAATCAACTTGCTCCAAAAGACTTCAAAATTTCACCAGAGGCTAAACATGGCATAGGAAGCTCACAAAAATTTATCTCATGATTTTTGGAGTTATAAATAATTTTTGAAAAATCCAAAACTATCCATTTATTAATTAAAAGAGGGATTTTACATTTTCAAATTCTTGCAGAAAAGTCAAGTTTTATTTTTATAAAATACTACACAGTGCATGGAGCATACCATAATTTTATCAGGATTTAAGGACAACAGATTAATTCACACAAAAAAGAGAAAACAGAGCACTATTCACATCTCTCAGAAAAAGAAAAGAGCACTGTGCTCCTTCTATGCAGGGCTCGGGAATCGCGCGGGCTCGGGCGAATCGCGCGGGCTCGGGCGAAACGGGCTCGGTCGAGACGGAAGCGATGCTTCGTCCGAGGCCTGGCCCGGAGGCTCGGGCGAAGCGGAGAGCATGCGCTCGCCGAGGCTTGGCTCGGGCGAAGCGACTCGGGCGAAACGAAGGCTCGGGCGAGACGGAAAACAAGCGTCCGTCCGAGGCCTGACTGGGAGGCTCGGGCGAAACGGAGTGGAAGCAGAGACCGGAGGCTTCGGGTGCTTACCACGGGTCGGAGGCAGGGCTCGAGGGTGTGGCTCGGCACGTGCTCGAGGGTGAGGCTCGGGAAGGAGGCTCGACACGTGCTCGAGGGTGAGGCTCGACACGTGCTCGAGGGTGAGGCTCGAGGGTGAGGCTCGACACGTGCTCGAGGGTGAGGCTCGAGGGTGAGGCTCGACACGTGCTCGAGGGTGAGGCTCGAGGAAGGAGACGACCGCGGCGGCACTCCGGCGATCCGGCGATCCTGCGCAACACACGAGACCGCAAGGGCCTGGTTAGAGTCGCGCGGAGCCAGGAAGCTGACACAGGGGTCAGGGGAAGATGATCGTGGCCGGAGAGGAGTATTTGACGAACCCGAGTTCACCGGTGTTCCGTCGGAGTTTGGGAAGATGGGGTTACGCCGGGCGATTGGAGGCGGGGGAGGTGAAATTGAGGGGTGGGAAAGCTTCACGAGCTCAAGGCGGAGCTTTCGGGCTAGGTGGTTGAGCGGCGGGAGCTTCGGACTGGTCTGGCCACGGTGGCGGGGTGAGTGCGGAGCTCCGGCTCCGGCGGGCCTTTTATAGCCGCGGCCAGGGCGGTAGAGAGCACGGGATGGTGTGGATGAGCTCGGCCGGGTGTGCGCACTCGATTGCGAGCCGGCGGGAAGGACGGCGTGCACCCAGGGCCTGGGCGAAGGCTCGCCGGTGACGGCCACGCGGCGGCGACGTGCTGGAGCAGTGGGGACGGGGCGGAGGTCACTGGCGCGCGTGCGGGGCGGCATGATGGCGCGGGCGCAGGCGACAAGTCGGGGCGGGCGCGGCTGCCAGGCGTGCGGCGCGCAGCGCCGGCGCGCGGCCATGGCCGGGCCCCCCCTGTACGGTGAGGAAGATGAACAGGGCTATCTAGGGTTTGACTTTGGCTGTCTCTGTATTTCGCAAATTACTTCCGAAACTTGAACTGAGCAACAAAAACTCAAAACACCAAAGTTGTTCAGAAAAAGAGATCTACAACTTTGTCAAATAGAATATTTTCAAATTCCAAATAGTTTTTGGATTCACATTTGAAAATCAGAAAAGGGAACACTTTTAGGATTTGAATAAATTCAAAATTACTTTTGATTTTACACTGAAAGTTGGAAATCTGCAAATATGAAAGTTGTTCCTTTTATCAAAACCTATAACTTTGCTAATATACACTTTTTCTGAAACTCAATAGTTTTTGAATAAATTTTGAAAACTGAAAAGGGGACAAAAACTGGAATTGAATGAATTTGGATTTACTCCAAACTTTTGTACAATAACTTGAAAATTTGTAAATACCAAAGTTGTTTCTCTTGGCCAGATCTACAACTTTGCTTTTTGGACCAACCTCAAATTTTGAATAATTTTTGAATTACAAAAGAGAGGGATAAAATCCAGGGTTTGGAAATCAGGGTTTTGCAAAGGGATTTGAAATCTGATTTTGATTTTTGAACTTTGGCCAACACAACAAAACTTCAAGACATCCAACTGAACAAGAATTACACAAAGCTAGGCACAGAGGTGAAATTACCATTTTTGCCCTTATAGGAAGATTTGGGCTTTTAGGGTTTTTGAAAAGAGATTGCTACACAAGTACTAAGCAAACATAAATGCAAGGCAAGGATGATTAATGACTAATGATGATGACATGTCAGGTTAATTACAGTTAAACACCAGAGGTGTTACAGCCTTCCCCCCTAAAAGAATCTCGCCCCGAGATTCCACGTCTTAAGAAGGAAAAGGCAAAACCTTACATCTACAGAGATTCGAGAAAGTCGGGATAGTTCTTTGCTAAGAAGTCTTCGGATTCCCAGGTGGCTTCTTCTTCAGAGTGCTGGTTCCACTGGATCTTGTACCATCTTGTGGTGGTTCTTCGGGTAACACGATCCTTGTGATCCAACACGCGAACTGGATACTCAGTGTATGACAGATCTGGTTCTAGCTCAACGCCTTCAACTTCAACCACATGTTCAGGTACTCGGAAGGACACTTCTTGAGTTGGGAGACATGAAACACATTATGAACTGCTGAAAGATGATCGGGCAAACTTAGCTTTGTAAGCTACCTTGCCACAACGATCCAGAATCTCAAAGGGACCAATGTAGCGGGGTGCTAACTTTCCTTTGACTCCAAACGAGTGACTCCTTTGGTGGGGTGAGACCTTCAGGTACACATAATCCCCGATCTCGAACTGCAGAGGTCGACGTCTCTTGTCAGCATAACTTTTCTGTCGAGACTGTGCAATCTTCATGTTCTCTTGTATATTGCTTGACTTTCTCTTCCATATCTTTTACTAGGTCAACTCCAAAGAATTCCCTTTCTCCGGGTTCAGACCAATTGAGAGGTGTACGACAACGGCGGCCGTACAGTGCTTCAAAGGGTGCCATTTTGATGCTCTCTTGGTAACTTTATTATATGAGAACTCTGCCAAGGGCAAACAGTCATCCCAAGTATCTGCGAAGGTGAGCACACATGCTCTCAACATATCCTCTAACACTTGGTTGACTCGCTCAGTTTGTCCATCTGTTTGCGGATGATATGCCGTACTATGCAAGAGCTTGGTTCCAAGTGAGGTATGGAACGCTTTCCAAAACTTTGCGACAAACTGGGTACCACGATCAGAGATAATGCTCTTGGGTATGCCATGGAGTTTCACTATGTGGTTCTTGTACAAAGTGGCATAAGTGGGGACGGTGTAACTGGTCTTCACTGGCAGGAAGTGAGCTTGCTTAGTGAGGCGATCCACGATCACCCATATGGAATCAAAACCTCTTGATGTCTTGGGTAGACCATTGATAAAGTCCATACTGATATCGTCCCATTTCCAAGCAGGTACAGGTAAAGGTTGCAATTCTCCTCCGGGCTTCATGTGCACGGCTTTGACTTTCTGGCAGGTATCGCACTGAGCGACATACCGGGCGATCTCAATCTTCATCTTTGTCCACCAGAATTGCTGCTTCAAATCCTGGTACATTTTGTTGCTGCCGGGGTGGATGGAGAATCTAGTCAAGTGTGCTTCATCAAGGATTAACTTTCTTAACTCAGGCACTTTAGGAACTACTAACCGATTCTTAAACCATACTACTCCTGCATCATCGATCCTGAAACAATCAGCCTTTCCGGATTGGACCTTTTCGATGATGTGCTTGATTCCAGGGTTATCTTTCTGTGCAGCGATGATCTGCTCTCTGATAGGGTTTCTATTCTGATATTATTCAGAGTTCCTTGTGGAATCATTTCAATATTCAACCTTTCCAGCTCATAACACAAAGAAGAATCATAGGGTTTCATCATCAGACAGTTGCAATAAGACTTGCGACTGAGCGCATCGGCAACCACATTCGCCTTACCCGGATGGTAATGCACTTCAAGATCATAGTCCTTAATTAACTCAAGCCATCTTCTCTGCCTCATATTCAGTTCCTCTTGAGTGAAGATATACTTCAGGCTTTTGTGATCAGTGTACACATTACAGGTACTGCCCAACAGATAATGACGCCAGATCTTCAAGGCATGCACTACTGCTGCTAACTCGAGATCATGAGTTGGGTAATTCTCTTCATGTCGCTTAAGCTGTCGGGAGGCATAAGCGATCACTCGACCTTCTTGCATCAAAACACAGCCCAAACCAGTACCAGATGCATCACAGTAGACATCAAAGGGCTTCTCGATGTTCGGCTGGGCTAGCACTGGTGATGTAGTTAACAGTTTCTTCAGAGTTTGAAAGGCTTGCTCACAGGCTGGTGACCAGACAAACTTCACAGAATTCTTTACTAACTCAGTGATAGGCTTGGCGATTCTTGAGAAATCCGGAATGAATCGACGATAATATCCTGCCATTCCCATAAAGCTGCGGACTTGATGAACAGTGGTAGGTGGCTCCCAATCCAGAATGTCTGCCACTTTACCAGGGTCAACTGACACACCTTCAGCGGATAGGACATGACCAAGAAACTGTATCTGATCTAACCAGAACTCACATTTACTGAACTTGGCATACAGCTGATGTTCTCTGAGACGGGATAGAACGATACGAAGATGTCGGCATGATCTTCAGGGGTTTTTGAGTAGACAAGGATGTCGTCAATGAACACGACCACGAATTTATCAAGCTCTGGCATGACTACAGAGTTCATGAGGTACATGAAGTGAGCAGGGGCATTGGGCAAACCGAAGGACATGACCAAGTACTCATATAGGCCGTATCTGGTGGTGAAAGCTGTTTTAGGAATATCTTCAGGACGAATCTTTATTTGGTGGTAGCCGGATCTGAGATCGATCTTGGAGAATACTTTGGCTCCAGGCTAACTGGTCAAAGAGAAGATCAATACGAGGCAAGGGATATTTATTTTTGATGGTGACCTCATTGAGTGGGCGATAATCAATGCACATTCTGAGAGTCTTGTCTTTCTTCTTTACAAAGATTGCAGGACAGCCCCAAGGAGACGAGCTTGGGCGAATGAAACCCTTGTCCAACAAATCTTGTAATTGGATTTTTAGTTCTGCCAACTCTCTGGGAGGCATTCGATAAGCTCTGCGGGATATAGGAGCAGTCCCGGGCTTTAGCTCTATAGCAAACTCGAATGTCACGGTCAGGAGGCAGACCAGGCAAATCCTCAGGAAAAACATCAGGGAATTCACAAACCACGGGGATGTCCCGGGTTTCCAGAACATAGGCGGTATTGATTTGAGTGGCTGCTGGTTTTTGAGGCATTGGAAGTTGGAGAAGGAGTTTGGCGGTACTGTTAGGAATATCCACTCTCACAACTCTATTCAGGATGTCGATCATGGCTTTATACTGACACATCCAATTCATGCCTAGGATGACATCTATCTCCTGAGCATGAAGCACTATCATGGTGGTGGGGAAATACATGTTCCCCCAACATTACTGGTATAACTGCGAACCACTTCCTTAGTACTTATACGCCCTCCAGGCGAAATATGCAGAAACTTTCTTTTAAATCCTCAATTGATAGTTCATGCTTGATGACAAAAGTACGACTGATGAAGGAATGCGATGCACCAGAATCAAACAACACGACTGATAGCTTCTTCTGATACAAAGGACTGATGACTTGATAAGGTGACTGACAGATGATACAGACCGATAAAGGGAAAAGATGCGAAAAGAAAGATACATGCCAGACTTGGCAATAGACAGACTAACGCCCCCAAACCTAGACTAAGGTTTTAGGTAAGCAGATGGTACAGACACTACGAGTCTAGTCGTCGTCGATGATGACCATGTCTTCGTCGTCGTCTTCTTCGAGGATGAGCTCAGGCTCCTCCTCCTCGTCCTCGTCTTCAGCGTAGACAGTCTTCGCAGGTTCAACTTCTTCTTCTCAGCCTGGCTCTTGTTCACACTCTGGTTCCTCCACTACTCCGTCCTCAGGGTCTTCCATAACTGGGGGTACCAAGGGGTGGAGTTGATCATACAGCTAATGCACTTCCTCATGAAGCATATCATTGAACTGTTCGATCTGAGCTGTGTAACTGCTGCAGTCCGTGGAGCTGGGCTCTGGTAACGTCCTCGCGGGTCCAAGCATCATTGCACTGCTCGATAGCGCGAACCGTGTTCCGATTGGCCTGCTCCAGGGAAGCTCGTGCCTCATAAAAACTCCAGGCGGGAGTGGTAGAAGTCATGCTCCATGTTCTCTATCACTCAGCCTTCAGATTCCTTGATCTCCTCCTTCAGGATTCTGCGGGTTCGGTGGGGAAAAGCGACGACCGTTAGAAGAATTCTCCAGTCTCTCTCCAAGCGCGATGGTGCCAGCTGGATGGCGTGGCACACCATGCGGTCCAGTCGACTTGCGGGCAGTCAGCTGATACGGGCCATGTCTAGATAAGAGAAGATGGGATGAGAAAGGCTAGCAAGAACAGGGTAAAGGCATACTACCCCAACGAACTTAGAGAGGAAGAGTTAACTTAAGTGATTATGACATGATGCATGAATCGTTCCTATGGAACAAAGCAATGCAATAAATAATAGTACATAGGGCTTAAAACATGTTGTTCCACTAGCTAGTGTTGCCATATGAGAGACAAGATGAGAGAAGCAATTTGGACATCAAAATAGTCAAGTTTAGTTTGTTTGGGACTAAAAAGGTCTTTTGAAGTTTTCGCAAAAACGAACACTGCAACGTTAAAGTGAGATGCTCCGATACCCACTCTAGTGACGGAACGACCCTAATCCCATGGCCCACGTGTCCCTGTCAACCTCTGACAGCCGAACCCATGTTCCATGTGATTAAGACCTGTTCGCCACCGGGCTACATCAGTGCCCAATGTCCGCAGGATCATCTCACAATTCGGTTACAGCATTGCATACTTTTACAAATAACATCGGAATAAAGAGCGGAAGACTTAAATAACATTAGTTTTACAAAACAGCAGGGTTCCAAATAGAAATTAAGGTGCAGTTATTACAAACCAAGTTCTGATAATAGAAATAGACATAGGCAACATAGTGGAGAACAGCAAAGATACTTATAATCACCCAGCCCGAGGGTGTACAACTATTCTTCGGCCTCATCGGCCTCTTCCTGGACGATGGTCACGCAGCAGGGTGCAAGACACATCGGGGACTCTGTCATACCTGCAGCATGGGTAACAAACCCTGAGTACTGGGGTACTCAACAAGACTTACCCGACTAAAGAAAAAGGGAGAAGACTCAGGAATGAGAGGCTTAGGGTAGTCAAGGTAAGGCTTAAGCAAGATCAAGTATTTTGCAGAAAAGCATTTTTAAACCTTATTTTATTTTGAAAGATTCAGTATTCCTCAATTCTTCATCGTTCATGATTCATTTTACATTTCAAAACATTCCTAGTTGAGAACCACTCTCCGTTGACAGTCAGTGGACCAAGTCTCCATAACCGAGGAGCAACGTTAATCCGGATAAATAATACTCAGCTGAGGATCCCTATCCACACTGCATATGTAGCACCCAAGCTTGCATATGCCAACTCGTCTACCACGATTCCTCCAAGATTGGGCCCGGTCCTACGCCACCCGGAAGTACAGTACACCACTCCTTTCCAGGTACGACGACCACGTGGGTACATGCTACTTCCGCCATCTCTCCACTCCCAGTGCGCGGTTGTCGGTCCAATAAAGGATTCTCGGAGCCAGAGCTTTCCGAGTATGTGAATAGTTACAAGTCTTGACCAGCAGGCCCCCATACGGATGGTCCCTAATTTTCCAGCCAGAACTACACCTTGGTTATATCTCACCCAAGCGTAATAGTCCTGTCAGTTTTTCAACCCTGTCCCGGTCGGTGTCAACTGTTGAGTCCCGGACTACAACATGACGGCACCGTACGCGCGGACAACCTCTCTCGACAATGACCACATGCTAGCTAGGCAAGCAGTCATCGAACGGGAAGTAAAGCCAAATTCCCATAAAGATTCTTAAGTGATCACACTTTTGAAAATGACATTTTATTGCAAAGTCTAATTCAATAAGCATTGCTAAGCATTTTTCAAATACTTTTGAAAAGCAGGTATCGGGTGTATCAGTGGTCAAGGTGGATAGTGCATCAATTAGGATAGCACACAACTCCTATAAACCTAATGCAATAATTTAACTCAAAAGCATTTAAGGAAATCATTTTATAAATTCAAGGAAAGGGTTAAATGCACCGGGGCTTGCCTTGAAGAGCAAAGACAGGCTCGAAGGCGGCGGGCAGTTGTCGGAGTCGGGGTAGCCTCAGGGACAGGTTCGTCGGCGGCTGCCTCGATCTTGACTCCTTCTTCGGTGACTATACGAATGCAATGATGCATGCACATGAGTATGCTAGCATGAACAATGCAAAACAGGGCATACAACATGAACCCTAATCACTTTTCTATTTTCCTTAATTATTTAAAAAGGTCATTTTATGAAGTTGCTCCAAAAATTACCAAATTAATCACATAAGTTCATTATGGTGTAGATAGATGGCAAAACAAATTTCATAATTTTTGGAGGTCATTAAGGTGCTCAAATAATCAGACATTAATTAACAAAGGCACTATTTAACAATTAAAGATAAATGCTCAAAAATCAACTTGTCCAAAAGACTTCAAAATTTCACCAGAGACTAAACATGGCATAGGAAGCTCACAAAAATTATCTCATGATTTTTGGAGTTATAAATAATTTTCTAAAAATCCAAAACCATCCATTTATTAATTAAAAGAGGGATTTTACATTTTCAAATTCTTGCAGAAAAGTCAAGTTTCATATTTTTATAAAATACTACACAGTGCATGGAGCATACCATAATTTTATCAGGATTTAAGGAACAACAGATTAATTCACACAAAAAAGAGAAAACAGAGCACTATTCACATCTCTCAGAAAAAGAAAAGAGCACTGTGCTCCTTCTATGCAGGGCTCGGGCGAATCGCGTGGGCTCGGGCGAATCGCGCAGGACTCGGGCGAAACGGGCTCGGTCGAGACGGAAGCGATTGCTTCGTCCGAGGCCCGGCCCAGGGCTCGGGCGAAGCGGAGAGCATGCGCTCGCCGAGGCTTGGCTCGGGCGAAGCGAACTCGGGCGAAACGGAAGGCTCGGGCGAGACGGAAAAACAAGCGTCCGTCCGAGGCCTGACTGGGAGGCTCGGGCGAAACGGAGTGGAAGCAGAGACCGGAGGCTTCGGGTGCTTACCACGGGTCGGAGGCAGGGCTCGAGGGTGTGGCTCGGCACGTGCTCGAGGGTGAGGCTCGGGGAAGGAGGCTCGACACGTGCTCGAGGGTGAGGCTCGACACGTGCTCGAGGGTGAGGCTCGACACGTGCTCGAGGGTGAGGCTCGACACGTGCTCGAGGGTGAGGCTCGAGGGTGAGGCTCGACACGTGCTCGAGGGTGAGGCTCGAGGAAGGAGACGACCGCGGCGGCACTCCGGCGATCCGACGATCCTGCGCAACACACGAGACCGCAAGGGCCTGGTTAGAGTCGCGCGGAGCCGAGGAAGCTGACACAGGGGTCAGGGGAAGATGATCGTGGCCGGAGAGGGAGTATTTGACGAACCCGAGTTCACCGGGCTTCCGTCGGAGTTTGGGAAGATGGGGTTACGCCGGGCGATTGGAGGCGGGGGAGGTGAAATTGAGGGGTGGGAAAGCTCCACGAGCTCAAGGCGGAGCTTTCGGGCTAGGTGGTTGAGCGGCGGGAGCTCTGGACTGGTCTGGCCACGGTGGCGGGGTGAGTGCGGAGCTCCGGCTGCGGCGGGTCTTTTATAGCCGCGGCCAGAGGGCGGTAGAGAGCACGGGATGGTGTGGATGAGCTCGGTCGGGTGTGCGCACTCGATTGCGAGCCGGCGGGAAGGACGGCGTGCACCCAGGGCCTGGGCGAAGACTCGCCGGTGACGGCCACGCGGCGGCGTCGTGCTCGGAGCAGTGGGGGACGGGGCGGAGGTCAACTGGCGCGCGTGCGGGGGCGGCATGATGGCGCGGGCGCAGGCGACAACGGGGGGGCGCGTGCGGCTGCCAGGCGTGCGGCGTGCGCAGCGCCGGCGCGCGGCCATGGCCGGGCCCCCCCTCTACGGTGAGGAAGATGAACAGGGCTATGCCCTAGGGTTTGACTTTGGGCTGTTCTCTGTATTTCGCAAATTACTTCCGAAACTTGAACTGAGCAGCAAAAACTCAAAACACCACTTGTTCAGAAAAAAGAGATCTACAACTTTGTCAAATTGAACATTTTCCAAATCCAAATAGTTTTTGGATCACATTTGAAAACAGAAAAGGGAACACTTTTGGGATTTGAATAAATTCAAAATTACTTTTGATTTTACACTGAAAGTTGGAAATCTGCAAATATGAAAGTTGTTCCTTTTATCAAAACCTATAACTTTGCTTATATACACTTTTTCTGAAACTCAATAGTTTTTAAATAAATTTTGAAAACTGAAAAGGGGACAAAAACTGGAATCTGAATGAATTTGGATTTACTCCAAACTTTGTACAGAAACTTGAAAATTTGTAAATACCAAAGTTGTTTCTCTTAGCCAGATCTACAACTTTGCTTTTTGGACCAACCTCAAATTTTGAATAATTTTTGAATTACAAAGAGAGGGATAAAATCCAGGGTTTTGGAAATCAGGGTTTTGCAAAGGGATTTGAAATCTGATTTTGATTTTTGAACTTTGGCCAACACAACAAAACTTCAAGACATCCAACTGAACAAGAATCACACAAAGCTCGGCACAGAGGTGAAATTACCATTTTTGCCCTTATAGGAAGATTTGGGCTTTTAGGGTTTTTGAAAAGAGATTGCTACACAAGTACTAAGCAAACATAAATGCAAGGCAAGGATGATTAATGACTAATGATGATGACATGTCAGGTTAATTACAGTTAAACACCAGAGGTGTTACAAGACACAATATGTTGCTGAATCGTTCTAACTTGTTCTTCTGCTTCTTTCACCAAGTCAATACCATAGTACCGACGTTCCCCTGGTTCTACCCAGTTTATCGGTGTCCTGCATCTTCTACCATACAGAGCTTCAAAAGGAGCCATCTGTATACTTTCTTGATAACTGTTGTTATAAGCAAACTCTGCTAATGGTAACCATTTTTCCCAAGAACCTTTTGCTGATAAAACACAGGCTCTTAACATATCCTCTAAAACCAGATTCACTCTCTCTGTCTGCCCTGATGTTTGCAGATGATAGGCTGAGCTTCGGACTAAATCCGTGCCTAACTCCTTCTGCAACTTTTCCCAAAATGGTGCAGTAAACTGCGGTCCGCGATCAGAGACTATAACCCTTGGTACACCGTGCAGTCGCACAATCTGACTTATGTAGATCTCTGCATAATCTGGGGCCTTATAGTTGGTCTTGACTGGAATGAAATGTGCGGTCTTTGTGAGACGGTCCACAATCAACCAAATTGAATCATTACCCTTCTGAGTAGTGGGTAAACCAACGATAAAATCCATACTCACTTCTTCCCACTTCCATTCAGGTATAGCTAATGGCTGAAGCATTCCAGCTGGTTTCAAATGAATTGCTTTTACTCGACAACACGTGTCACACCTTGCAACATAAGCAGCAATTTCTTTCTTCATTTTGGTCCACCAAAATCTCGGACGCAAATCTTGGTACATTTTTGTACTTCCAGGATGAATAGATAATTTAGACAAATGTGCTTCATCCATGATCCGATTCCTGAGTTCTCTATCCTTAGGCACCACTAATCGCTGGTTAAACCATAGAACTCCATTTCATCAACTCAAATATGCTTATCGGCCTCTTTTTCATCCTTGAGCCTTTCCTTAATATGGTAGATCCCTTTATCGGTTTTCTGACCTTCTATAATTTGGTCAACTAACACATTGCGCAACTCTAAATCATGTAGCACTGCAGCATGTGTTAAGCTGAACTCATCCTCTGGTAGAAGCTTCATAGCATTACAGTGTGATTTCCGGCTCAGAGCATCGGCCACAACATTCGCCTTGCCTGGATGATAGTGAATTTGAAGATTATAATCCTTAATCAATTCCAGCCATCTTCTTTGCCTCATATTCAATTCTGCTTGCGTGAAAATATATTTAAGACTCTTGTGGTCGGTGTACATATGGCAGACATTTCCAAGCAGATAGTGTCTCCAAATCTTCAAAGCATGCACACTGCAGCTAAGCATAAGCAATCACTCTGCCTTCTTGCATGAGAACACAACCTAGGCCTACCTTTGACGCATCACAAAAGACATCAAAGGGTTTCTCAACATCTGGTTGAGCTAAAACAGGAGCAGTGGTCAACAGCTTGTGCAAGGTACGGAAAGCAGTTTCGCACTTCTCTGTCCATTCAAATTTCTGATTCTTTTGCAACAAACTGGTCATTGGCTTTGCAATCTTGGAGAAATCTGGAATAAAACGGCGGTAATATCCTGCTAAGCCCAAGAACTACGAATCTCACCAACTGAAGTAGGAGCTTCCCAGTCCATGACTTCCTGTACTTTACTAGGGTCAACTGAAATTCCT
>CM019830.1:79372534-79401020 GCA_009763385.1 Coix lacryma-jobi var. lacryma-jobi | reverse complement strand
AGTCATCGTCATCTGCATGTAGATAGCAATAATCATTAAAACGTTGCCAATTGCGGAGAACAATAAACCATGCCAACAGAAATTATTCGGAAAACGAATTCGCCAAACAATTACAGAGGCATAATAAATTTCGATCCACAACGCATCATCACATGATAAAAGTGCTCATCACATAACATACAAAAGTCAACATAACATCCATAGGTGCCCATACATACGGGACTTTCAAAGGTTTTGCGCCACGCGCACAGGTCCAACACAACCTTACATCCACATGATACCCAAAAGATCAAGCGCTAGGACATGAGACAAGATCACTACGCGCTAGCACTAACTAGTCTACTCCCTAATGGCACCATCGTCATCATCGTCGTCGTCATCATCACTCGAGATGTCCGAAGAACCACTGGACGAAGCATGAGAATCCGGGTCCTCCTGAGGAAGGATAGGGTTCCTCTCATTCTCACGGCGATGAATCTCCTCATGCAGGCGATCATTGTAGTCCTGGAGATGATGAAGTTGCAGCTCCAAATCTCCCACCTGCAGCCTGAGAAGCCTGTTCTGCTCAGTCGCACGCATGCCCTCAAGACAAACACTATGTAGCGACTCCTCAGTCTCGGCCATGATGGTGGATAAGAAAGTCGTCATACCCTGCTGGTCACTAAGCTGCTGTGCTGTCTCCTGCTCCCTCTGACGAGCCTGGTCTCTCTCAACGGTCATGTGAGCTAGCTGAGTGGTAAGAAGGTCGACCTCTGCAGCATGCGCCTCCTGACCCTGGTGATGTGCAGCTATCTCCTCACTGAGGATGTGGTCCAGGTGGTCGTAGCTACGTGACAGACACCCGTAGGTAGCCATGAGTGCAGCCATCGCACTCCCAGCTGGCCCTGCGCAGTGCTCACGCTCTGAAGAACTGGTCCCCAACACAGTTGCACCCGGCTGACGCCACACTGACTGGTATGGATCTGCTGTAGGGAAGACACCGGCTGTGGCCTAGGCAACTACCTCTGGATGATCCTCCATGATGTCCCGAAGAACAGTGTACGCAACTTGGTTGGCTCCATCCCAAGGAGTCCTGCCCTGAAGAGCAAACACCCTGCGGCACCACACATGATCCTGCGGATCACGGCTGGGCACGTCCACCTCAACTGTGTACATGTAGCGATCCTCTGAAAACTGAACTCGATGCCACTCATATTGCGGCTCTTGGCCCTCCTGGTATCCGACTAAGTGCAGCACCCTCCACAAAAGAGTAGGCATGCCGAACTCCTCCAGAAAATCCTCGGTCCAAGGACCCAGCATATAATTGGGCCTCCTGCCTCCAGTCGACTTGCGGGCGGTACGCTTAGTGCGGGCCATCTGAAAGAAGTGTATCCACACAGTTTTTAATTAGTTGAGAACAACTTTTATTTAAGATCGGGACGGATAACATAAGGAAGGAAGTAAGATTAATGCAAAATTATATGATCATGATGCATGAGCGTAACATACGTCCTCACTGCCTAACAATCTAACGGCTAGATGGTGGCATACAACGTTCACTCATAGCGTTAACTAGCGTACTACACGTTCGCAAGTTAGTGTACCTGCAGAAAATTCATTTCAGCCCTGCCCACAATATGAATATCATGCATTGCTGAAAATTAAATCTAATACTGGCTTAGGTGCACACCCAGTATACACGTAAGCAGTATATGCACCCATCAGAAAAGTATTACTCCCACAATTAATACTTTCACATATACTAGTGCGCAACAGGTATACATGTCAGCATCATTCAAGCACTCCCCTAGATCGGCGGTTGTCCAATCATGCTCTCACAACTCACTTATTACCTTGGCGTAGAGGCGATTGATCCATACATTACTATTCCAAGGAATAGCACCCATACAATTTCACCCTTGCCGTATGGACGACAGAATTAACAGAAATTAAATATGATGTACAACCCCCAAGTTAGTACTTAAATAGCCACCTAAATTCCTATTGGGCATAAGGACTTGGTCACTGGCACACCTTAGCTTTAATCCTTAAGATTTTCCAAATCCTAATATAACTACAAGTTGGCAAATATAGCTTTATCCTTTATAAAATATTGGTTTCAAAATACACCCATGAACAGTACGTAGAACCCGCTCCGATGCCAGCTGTAACAGAACCGACCAATTTGCACCAGATTAAGCACTGAAAACCTCCGCTCTCGCAGAAATCATCGAGTACTTAAGCTCGTACAAACCCGGTAGTCCGGAAATCTCGAAGGATTTCAAATCATTCAACGACATCCAGCCAAGATCGTACTTGTTCCACGAACATGCTCACGGGTTACATCACAGATGCATAAAGTTCAAATTACATCGGAGTACGAAATAATATTACAAACCATAGTTTGGTAGTAGTAGCGGAAGCAACATAGTCTTTAAAACATAAGTTGGGATTGTTCATAAATACGGTGCCATCAGTCGACTGGTCCACAAAAGCAACAGATGAGATAAGTGTTGACCGTGCCCTTGGTCTAGTCATCACCCGTTACCGGATACAAGCAATTCTCGCAGTAGCCATAAAAGCACTGGCCATCTGCAACAACAAGGGAAATAAACCCTGAGTACGAGAAGGTACTCAGCTAGACTTACCCGACAAAAACAGAAATAATGAGACACCAAGGATCATGTAGGCTATATAAGTGGGGTTGGCTGTACATACTCTTTTGCATGAAAGCTTTAGTAATAAAACTCAGTTTCAGATGTTGGCAATTGCTTTTAGTCATTAACTCTACCTTAATAGATTTGCACCTGTACTAAACAAGCACTTGCTAATTAATCAATCAAGAGTGACTATTTCATCAATAGCCTTTCAGATTCCATAACCATTTTAGTTTCATAAGTTCTACGGGAGATGATCTAAAGTCAACTGCTCACTGTCCAGGAGCTGTGGCGATTATAATCGATTCCTACCCAGCTGGGGATAAATGTCTCACACTCGCCCGGCACATTCCGGCTACGGCAGTCGTAAGCTACCAGTCAGGAGATTCGAGAACACAAAGCGCGGGACGGCCATGGGCCCTTCTACACCGGGGGTTATCTCAGTGCCAGGTCGCTCAATCTATGACTGCCCACGGTTATGCCAAGTCGATCAGGCTCTGCCTGCCCTCGGACCATGCCAGGTTGATCAGAATAGTTGCCCACGGTACAGCTGAGGCCCTGGGTGTTAGGCGTCAACATCTCCATCACCGGCTCGAATAACCTTACTCGGCTTCGCGGGAGGTACTCAGACCTACTCCGTTAAGTGATCGACGCGTTCAATTTGCCTGAAGTTACATTCCCGAACGGGTCCTAGGCGACACAGACGGGAGCCTACTAGCACACAGAACCCATGTCCTGCTGCTCTTACATCCCGCCTCCGTCTCAGATTAAATATCACATGGTTATCTCATGATAGCACAGGCTAAACATGATCAGTATCCACCTATTGCGGGAGACAGGAAATCACCAGACTTTTACCGGTCTAAGCAGGGCTAAGCATATAACGAGCCTCAACCTAAACAGGGATATCAAGATATATATATTGCAGGTGGACAAGGATAAGTAATAATGCATCAACGGTAGCAATCAATTCCTATAACCTAATGCAACATCCATCATCAGGTTAATTAGAAAACATTTGCAAACCGTAGGAGTTAGAATGCTCCGGGGCTTGCCTTTCTCAAAGTCCGACGGACGGTGGTCACGGCACTCTGGTAGCTCGTCGGTGTCGGTCCCTCCAGCTTCCGCGTTCAGACTCTCCTCCGAACTGGGCTCCTCGGGTGACAGATCCTGAACTTCCACTACCGATCCTCCATGATGCATAACATGAATAAATAACGCGAATGCATGCGGGATGCATGGGAATGCAACATGGAACAAGGCATTCCAGGAGATAAGCACATGTCATCTACTGCTACTCAACTGCTTAACTTCCCATATTCAACTTGTTAAGCTATGTTGTCACCACATCACAGTATACTTAATGAGTTTATTACCCTCTAATTACTTGCTGAAATAAATCTAATTAAACTAGCCTATAACAGCAACCCTTCCTAGATAGCTTCAGAAAAATCTACAGAAATTACTAGAAGTTAACAACATGTAATCTAGTCCCTGGTCCAAATTTCATCCCATTTGGATTTAAACTCCATTCTCTATGAAAAAAGACAAATTCTACCATGGAAAGGTGCTTTGAACTACACACCCTAACAAAAAGTGTCAAACAATAGATTTCTTATTTTTCTACTAAATTTCCTAGCATAAGAGCAATGTGCTTAAATTCTCAGGTTCATATTCCTCATATTTTAATTACTACAAAATAAACAAGGAAACGACATTTAACCATTTTAAAAGCTACTGTCAAATTAATTCACAGAACAACCTCATATTAAATTTTTCTCTGAAACTACACATTCATACAAACCTAACAAAACTAAAATCACATTTTTCTGACTTATACATAATTAGTTATGCATTTTCCAAGTTATTAGCACTTTTCTAATTTAAATAAATCTATAAATAAAAGTAGCACCAAGAATGCATTCAATAGTTTTCACTGATAGATCTAAACATACTTGACCTAACAAAATTTGTTTCACAGGATTTGGACTTAAAATGAGCCTTGTAGGAATTTTTGAAGCCATTACACAAATTATGCAAAAACTTATTTTAAAGAAACTTAACCTAAAATGCTACGGACACCCAACTTGGTTCGGCCGAGGCACAAGACACGCTCGGCACACCCGGCGTGACTCTGCCGAGGCTCGAGGCGAAGGCTTCGGAACACCCGGCGTGACTCAGCCGAGGCTCAGACACACTCAACCGATTCGGCCGAGGCTCCGACACACTATCTGATTCGGCCGAGGCTCACTGACTCAACCGAGGCTAACTTACTCAGCCGAGGCTAACTGACTCAGCCGAGGCTAACTTACTCAGCCGAGGTTCGAGGCGAAGGCTCGGCGCACCCGGCTTTCCGAGGCCTACGACACCCCGATTCTTCCTTTTTCTCTCTCACACTCTCTCTTTGGCTCGGTCGGCGAAGCCCACTGGTCAGACGCCCAAGCGACTAGGCGAGACTAGGCTTGGCGGTCAATGGCGGAGTTTTGCGCCGTGGTCGCTGACCGGCCCTAGCTCGTCGACGGCGACGCTTCCGGTGACACTGAGACCATCACTGGGTGCGGGTTTGCGAGGCGAACACGACTAACCGACTCGCTGAGCCAGAGGGATACCAGAGCAAGCTCGACGGCGGCCATGGCGGAGTGGCGGCTCTGCGACTCGGCGGCGGATCTCTTCGCGGCGGCTTGCGACTCGGCGAGATTAACACTAGCCCCAGCAAGTCCAAAGCGACCTATTGGAGCAACTCTCGGGCTTCGGCATCCCCGGCATTGCTCGGCGCCATGCGCGGCGGCGGTCCACGGCGGACACGGCGCGACTGGCCCCTGATCCGGCGAACTCAGGGCACGAGAGAGGTCTCCATCTGACTCTAAGCTACTACGGCGGTAGAGAAGACTAGAACATGGCTCGGTTTGGGATAGCTTGGCCGGAGATGACCGGTCCACGTGAAGGTCACGGTGGCGGCCATGGCGGGAGCTTGAGGATGGCATCCGCTGTTCCGGCGGCTAGAGAGGGAGAGTGAGGAAACCAACCCTTGCCGGAGAAAGAGGAGGTCAAGGCAGAGAAACTGGCCGGAGGAATCGAACGGTAGTGAGCGGTGGAGCGAGTAATCGCTCGCCGAGGTTCGGCGGGCGGCGGCGGCGTAGAGCTCTGGTGAAGATGGAGTGAAGTGGAGCGAGGGAGAGAGCGAGCAATGGAATGCTCTTCTGGCTTGCGAGCACGGGGCGGAGCGAAGGCAAAAGGAACGAAGTGCTAGGTGCATTGCACCTGGCCGGTTCCCGTCGGGGGAGCTCCCGACCGGACGCGGCGGCGTCAGGCGTCGCGCGCCACGCGGCGAGCATGCGCCGAGCGCCGGAGCGACGTGGCGAGCTCGGGCGCAAAACCACGGGCGGCGGTGCCGGTGGTTTGGCCGGCCGGCGAGGCGGTCTCGCGGCGGCGGGCAGGTTTGGCCGGCGCGGAGGGAGCGGCGCGTGCGCGAGGAAGAAGAGAGGCTGACAGGCCGGGCCCACTAGGGTTAAACTAATGAGGTTTGGTTACAAACTTTGATGCTCCATAACTTCCAAACTAAGCTGAATTAGGAGAAGGTCCTAAAAGCAAAGTTGCTCAGAATTTTGTAAGGAACAAATCATCTTTAAGGCTCAAGTCCAAATTCTGTTGTTTAAAACAAATTTACCTCTGATCAAATCTTCTAATGCAAGAAATCACATTTTAAAAGCTTTTTCTGAGAAAGTGCTTAAAAGCAAAGTTGTTCCTTTCATCAAGATCTACAACTTTGTTATAAGGCACTTGGTCAGAAACAGAAAGCATAACAAGGTTACACTAGAGACCAAACAAGGACTTAAGCACTTCAACAAACATATGCACATGAAATGATGAGATGCTATGCTTATGCTATGCCAGGGTGTTACAGCGCTTGCCGGCTCGGGCGATGGCGAACGCGAGCGGGAGCGGGAGAGAGGCACGAGCGCGGCGACAGAATGGAGGGAGGAGTTCGGACAGGCGAGGCGGGGCTGGCTTTGCCGCTTGCCACGCCGCGCGCGGACGCTGGCTTGGCCGGACGTCGAGCGCCACGCGGCGGCCAAGTCCTGGCGCTGTCGGCCATGACACCGCGCGCGCGCCGGCACGGCACGGCCCGGCCCGGGTTCAGCGCCATCAGGCCGACTGACGGCCAGTTTTTGCGCGCGATTAACTCCTAATCCGCTCGATGAAAAGCTAAACTACTTGCTCCACTGCTTAGAGCTACATACCAGCTTCAACTTTGGTTACAAGATTGATCTTTGGTTCGGTCTAGACTGCTCCAGAAAAAGCTCCAAAGTCGACTCCATGAAACGGTTTGGTCAGTTAGGGACTTAGAAAATTTTCTAAGTCTAAACTCCCTCAAATCTGCCTTGTGGGTCCCAAAACACCTTGTTAAACCCATTTTCATGAGTTGGGCCTTAAACAACTTTTGTTCTATACTAAATTCTACACACTTTTGGTTAAGGGCCCATAGCCATACAAAGCTTCTAACAAGGAAGTCTCAGTTAGTCAAACAAAAGGACTCCTAGGGCTCTATTAAGGCAACTAGGGTTAGAGACTTAGTTAGCCAAAATGACCAACATAAACCTAACTTCATTTTGACTCCCTAACAAGGTTCATCTACTAACAGACTCTAACACTCCACAACCAAAACAAACAAGCATTCCAACAAGCAGAGCATCACATGAGCACACATGAAATGACACTTAACAAAAAGAATGCAACATGAGATGATGATGCTTTATGCTCATGAGATGTCAAGTTATGCATTTAGGGTTGCTTAACACCTAGGGTGTTACATGGTAGTCCCATAATTAGATGCTCAATCTTTGGTGAAGTATTTAAAAATGCCATGTGTGATTTAGGATCGAGTGTGAACATTCTATCTAAAGATTTTTATGAAAACTCATTCTTTCCACCCATGTCATCCACATCTGCCTATATTGTGCTAGCTGATCAATCCACTTGCTATGTAGAAGGAATAGTTAATGATTTACCTGTTCATATTAGAGGCTCCTATGTTCCTACTGATTTCATAATATTAGATATGGGAAATAGCAAAGATGTGCCTTTAATTTTGGGTAGACCCTTCTTGAATACTGTTAATGCTTGCATATATGTCGAGACTGGTAAAATTCATGTGACATTAGGAGGGAGGAAGGAAATATTCTCCTTCTCCCGAGGTCCCGCATATGCTGCTAACATGCAGGTAGCAAAACCCGTTCATACCAAGTAAAGGCGCCTAGGAACAAGGTGGAACAGAAAGAAAGAACCACCTCCTCCTAAGTTGGGTGATTCACATAGCAAAGGAGAGGTGCCAAAAGACGAAGAACCAGATGGAGTACTAAGAGAAGAAGTGCCCAAGGAAGAAGATCCACCCGATAAGGATGAAACTCCATGGACCTAAGGTATGGTTTTATTTTTATTTCCCTTCAATTTTCCCTTTTCGAATAAATAACATATGCCATGCATGCAACTAAAAAAAATCAGTTATCATTAGTTATATGCATAGGTATATGTTAACTTAGTTAGAATAATATCATAGGATAGTTTGCCTTTTCACAACATTAGATAGTTTCCCTTTTAATAAAAATGAGAACAAGAGCTCCGACTGAGAAGAAGAAGGCCCTTCACCAAGCAAGAAGCCAGCTTGGGGGAGACTCCCGCTCCAATAAGGTATGTCTCAAGCCTACCCTTTACATTCAGTTCTTAAATTCTATATCTTTTGAATGTCATATGCTTGCCTAAGTATCCATTTCATGAATAATATTGATAAAATCTGCTTAAACATGTTGAAACCTGAATAAGATTTGAAATATGTCATGCAAATGCTATTGCTATGGTTTGAATAACTGGTATTATCTAAGTTGTAGCTTTTGTGGGTTGCACATGCTTTAACTGAAATCATGCTTAGTGAGTAAAGTTAGTAAGAAATGGAGTAATTCTTTAAACTTGTTAAGGTAAAATTAGGACCTAATCTAGAGGATTTATTTTAAAAATTATGAAAACCTTGCTAAAAGTGCCTCCTAGATTTTATCCCATCCCACCACCAGCCAAATATTTGGTAGTCATTAGTCAAAACCACATAGAGCTTTGTTTGTGTTGAGCTTTGTTAGGCTTCATAGATCTTAGTAGAGAAGCTTATCATAACTTTTGAATCAAGATACACGTACACCCACCATAAATTGCCTACTATCCACTCCGGAAGTTTGCAACCACCAAATAAATTGCTTAGTCTCTACACTGGAGATATGCAATACCCTGCCAAATATCCCATTGCTAGCCCTATGCTTATTCCTACACTGGGAATAAGCATTTCTCTCCCTTTCCCTATTCATTTCAAAAATCCTTTCCTATAGATAATCTGGGGAATTCTAGAGCTAAAAAAGAGAGAGAGAAAAAGCTTTTGAGCAAATTAGCTCAAAAGAGGACTATGTCCTAGAAAATGTGAGGACACATTTTTGTCTACTCACACTGTATCCCCCCCAAAAAAAGAGCAAAGTAGCTCCAGAGAGGACCATGTCCTAACAAAGTGTGAGGACACAACTTTTGTCCACCCACTTTGTATTCAAAAAAAAGAGAGAATTATCATTAGCTCTAGACCCCAGAAAATCAACTAGGAAGGATTATGAAATGTCTCTCCATACACTTCCACATAACCACACATGCACATCTTGATCAATTTTTATGATTTGCTGCTCCTTGTGATCTGAGTGTCTAACTTAGCAATAAACATCAGGCAATTTGCTCATGGTTCTTAGCCTACCTATAGCTCCACATATCATTCTTTAGAAATAGGAAAGGCTACATTTTGGCCTAAGTGAGGATTTAAACACCATTGAGTGATTGAGTGATCTAGGAGAACTTACGCAAGTTGTTATCTTTTGAAAACCTTGAAAAACCTCCAGACAAAATCCTAGTCACACCTAAGCAAGATAAAAGTTTCCTATCTACTGCTTTATTTCACTCTTGCAAGTTTGAAGTGAAAAGCTATAAGCCCCACATTGCTATGATTCATGATATATGCTAAGTTAATTCTTACTATACAATATGCACTTGCATACATTTTAATTTTGCTATCTATCTCATGCTTAATGCTTAAACCGCATTGTTGCTCGAGGACGAGCAACAGGTTAGCTTGGGGGAGTTTGTTGACGGTCCTTAAACACCTGTTTTACCGTCAACATTTGACCCTAAAGTCTACCAAAAAGGCATGAAATGTAGTCAAATAGGTTTCAAACTAACCGAATTCCACATGTCCATAGAATTTTATTTGAATGCAGGATTTGAGCCAAATTTGGACATTTTGAACCACCAGGAGACAAGCCCACTCGGCAGGGCCCAAATGGGCCGAAGAGGGGTGGCGCCCGCCACCCCTAGGTGGCGCCCGCCAGCTCCAAGTGGCGCCCGCCACTTGGGTTGGCCCATCTTCACCCCCTGCCACGTCACCGATCCGTGTGACCTCCCTAGGGCCAAATCTTGGCCCTTGGTCACTAGGTCAAGTGGCATCGGACGACTCAGGATGGAATGACGCAGATCAAGGCCGGTGGGCGGTTGCTAGGACATGCACCCGAGCTCCAAACTGCCTCGGACAACCTCCTGGATGCCGTTGATGCAAAGGCGGTTCATCCAACGGCCAGGGGACTGGCGGCCGCCAGTGACTTGTGGCGCCCGCCACCTGACCTAACCCTAGGTTGGGTGGCTGCCCACTATAAATACCCCCCCTCACTTCTCAAGCTATAAATACCCCCCTGAAGGCACCTCTCCATTCACCCCGGTACCATTCCAAGCAAAGCAACTCCAGGCAAGAGAAGTGAGAGCTAGGTTAGAAGCTTAGAGAGCTTAGGCAAGTAGGTAGCTAGTTGAGCAAAGCATCTTCGCCCTCGCGGTAGCGCTGCTCAAGGCTTAGCTCAAGAGCAGAGGCGTGCGAGTGATCGGTTCTGGAGCAGGGAAGAGTCTTCCTTCATCTCCAGTTTAGGTATTGCTCTTGTTACTCAAGCTTTTACTATATTCTAGTATTATCATTTCAAGTATTTACTTTACTCTGCTTATCATTATTGAGTGCTATATGCTATACTTGATTGATTGCTTGAGTGCCTAGCTATCCTACAGTTCAATTCACTTAGCCAAAGTAGTTAATCTCTAGTGAGCTTAGTGTTTGATCTTTGCCAGTAGGTTGCTTAGTTAGTTTAGTGTTTATCTTATTAAGTCAAGTATTTGCTTTGACGTCCGCAAGGGTGTCTCTATTCTAGGCCAGGGTAGAGATAGTTAGAATATAATTAGGCGTGGTGCTTAGTTATAGACTTACCTTCAGATACGGCTGGACCCCCGGATAGCTGTGGTAGCAAGCAGGTGGTGACAGCCCTGTGCGCCTTGAATTCCACCACGTAGTTGGCCCAGTTTAACAGTAAGGCTCGTTGTGCTAGCGTTCAACCTAAGTAAGTGGTAAAGGCTAGTACGCCTCGATACTTGACAAGATAGGACTAAAACTATACTTAGCTTAGCTGCTTTATTGTCTTTTGCCTGCCCTGCTTCATCATTATCTTGCTTGGTAGTTATCTTGCTTAGTGGTTACCCAGGTTAGTCATCCCTAGTTATCTTAGTTACCTCTTAGTTATCCTATACCCCCTACCTATCGATCCACCCTACCTTAACCATCCTTTTCATCCTTACCTAGCCATCCAAATTCTTTCTAGCCTTCCATCTTCCCTTCTCCCCTTTTCTCTTTTTCCTTTTCTTTGACTCTCATCCCCTCCTTGACTCAACTCATCCACCACCCTAGCCTTCCCTTGGGATCAAATAAATCGACACCTGGTACTCCGAGGCGAAGTGCTACTACGATAGTTCTATGCGCTTGCAGAATCTCCTCCTGGTAGATTGCATTCTCTCTAGCTAGCTCCTACTAGTGTCGGGATTGACAACCCCGTTTGGCATTAGTAGACAGCTGCTTTAGCTTCACTCCTTTAGTTATAGTGACTGGACTTGCTTCAAGCACTTCTGACACCATTGCCGGGAATAGACTCCATAGTCTACTCCTAGTGACAACGTTAGCAAGTGCCACCAAGCATTTCTGGGCCGTTACCGGGGATAGTGCCTAGCTCTATCTTTAGTGAAGTTAAGAACTACCAACAAGCATTTCTGGCGCCGATGCCGGGGAAGGCAATCGGTGTATCGGTTGAGTCCGTGTCGAATTTATCTTCGCTTAAGCTCCCGCTTAGCGAATCCCATCCTAACCCATTCTTTCTTTCCCTGACTCTTCTTGTCTTTTTCCTTTATCTTCTTCAACTTCTTTCTTTCTTATCTCGTTCTATCTTTGCGATGGCCAACAAAGCCATTCGTGAATTCTCTGCTCCTTCTGCCGCTAATGTAGCGACGGGACCAGACGTGATCGATGCCAACCTCAATTTTGAGTTAAAACCGGCTCTGATCATAATGGTCCAAGCTAGCCCGTTCTGTGGCAAGGCTCATGAGGATGCCAATGCTCACCTCCAACAGTTCTTGGAGATTTGTGGCACCTTCACCATTAAGGGGATAACCCAAGAAGCCATCCGCCTTCGTCTCCTTCCTTTCTCTTTGCTAGGAAAAGCGAAACAATGGTTCTATGCCGATCGCAACGCTGTAGACACATGGGACAAGTGTTCCAATGCCTTTCTCGCCAAGTTCTTTCCTATGGGCAAGACGAATGCTCTTCGCAACAAGATCTCCAGCTTTATGAAACAAGTCGAGAAATCTATTCCCGAGGCTTGGGAGAGGTTGCAAGAGTATGTCGCTGCTTGTCCGCACCATGGTATGGAGGACTGGCTCTTGATCCAGAACTTCTACCATGGCCTAACCCCTCTCTCTAGAAGCCATTTGGATGCCGCCGCCGGTGATGCATTCTTTTCTTTGAATGTTGCAGATGCTAAGGCTCTCATAGAGAAGATGGTGTCAAACCAAGGATGGAATGACGAGAGGCTACAGCCCCGTAAGCGAGGTATTCATTCCCTTAAGGAAGCCGACATGATCGTGGCCAAGATGGACCTGCTGGCAAAGAAGCTGGACAGCTGTGAGAAGATGAACCAACAAGAGAGTGTCAAATTTCTGGAATCCTACATGACTTGCGAAGTCTGTGGAGAAACCGGACATTCTGGGAACTACTGCCCCGAGCTACATGAAGATTTGAACTTCATCAACACCAACAACTGTTTCCGTCAACCAAATCAAGGATGGAATCAGCACTCCAATTCTCATGGTAACAATTCATTCCCTCGCTCTAATTTTCATAATTCTGATAGTTTCTTATTCTTGAAAAATTTAGTTTACTCACAAGGTAGAACTACTGATTTCTTGAAAGAAAAATTAATGTCAAATGATAAAATTCTTGAGAATATAAATGCTAAATTGGAAGATTTCTCATCTGCTCTGAAAAATCAACTTAGCTTTAATAAGATGTTAGAAACCCAATTAGCTCAACTTGCTGCTATCATACCATCTTTTGAATCTGGTAAAATTCCTGCTAAACCTGACATGGAAACTGCTAATATGGTTGAAATTAAATATTTTAACTATTATGAAGATCAAACCATGACTATTAAAAAGGGTGATCCTGGTAGTCCCATAATTAGATGCTCAATCTTCGGTGAAGTCTTTAAAAATGCCATGTGTGATTTAGGATCGAGTGTGAACATTTTGTCTAAAGATTTTTATGAAAACTCATTCTTTCCACCCATGTCATCCACATCTGCCTATATTGTGCTAGCTGATCAATCCACTTGCTATGTAGAAGGAATAGTTAATGATTTACCTGTTCATACTAGAGGCTCCTATGTTCCTACTGATTTCATAATATTAGATATGGGAAATAGGAAAGATGTGCCTTTAATTTTAGGTAGACCCTTCTTGAATACTGTTAATGCTTGCATATATGTCGGGACTGGTAAAATTCATATGACATTAGGAGGGAGGAAGGAAATATTCTCCTTCTCTCGAGGTCCCGCATATGCCGCTAACATGCAGGTAGCAAAACCCGTTCATACCAAGAAAAGGTGCCCAGGAACAAGGTGGAACAGAAAGAAAGAACCACCTCCTCCTAAGTTGTGTGATTCACATAACAAAGGAGATGTGCCAAAAGAAGAAGAACCAGATGGAGTACTAAGAGAAGAAGTGCCCAAGGAAGAAGATCCACCCGATAAGGATGAAACTCCATGGACCTAAGGTATGGATTTATTTTTATTTCCCTTCAATTTTCCCTTTTTGAATAAATAACTTATGCCATGCATGCAACTAAAAAAAATCAGTTATCATTAGTTATATGCATAGGTATATGTTAACTTAGTTAGAATAATATCATAGGATAGTTTGCCTTTTCACAACATTAGATAGTTTCCCTTTTAATAAAAATGAGAACAAGAGCTCCGACTGAGAAGAAGAAGGCCCTTCACAAAGCAAGAAGCCAGCTTGGGGGAGACTCCCGCTCCAATAAGGTATGTCTCAAGCCTACCCTTTACATTCAGTTCTTAAATTCTATATCTTTTGAATGTCATATGCTTGCCTAAGTATCCATTTCATGAATAATATTGATAAAATCTGCTTAAACATGTTGAAACCTGAATAAGATTTGAAATATGTCATGCAAATGCTATTGCTATGGTTTGAATAACTGGTATTATCTAAGTTGTAGCTTTTGTGGGTTGCACATGCTTTAACTGAAATCATGCTTAGTGAGTAAAGTTAGTAAGAAATGGAGTAATTCTTTAAACTTGTTATGGTAAAATTAGGACCTAATCTGGAGGATTTATTTTAAAAATTATGAAAACCTTGCTAAAAGTGCCTCCTAGATTTTATCCCATCCCACCACCAGCCAAATATTTGCTAGTCATTAGTCAAAACCACATAGAGCTTTGTTTGTGTTGAGCTTTGTTAGGCCTCATAGATCTTAGTAGAGAAGCTTATCATAACTTTTGAATCAAGATACACGTACACCCACCTACTATCCACTCCGGAAGTTTGCAACCACCAAATAAATTGCTTAGTCTCTACACTGGAGATATGCAATACCCTGCCAAACATCCCATTGCTAGCCCTATGCTTATTCCTACACTGGGAATAAGCATTTCTCTCCCTTTCCCTATTCATTTCAAAAATCCTTTCCTATAGATAATCTGGGGAATTCTAGAGCTAAAAAAAGAGAGAGAGAAAAAGCTTTTGAGCAAATTAGCTCAAAAGAGGACTATGTCCTAGAAAATGTGAGGACACATTTTTTTCTACTCACACTGTATCCCCCCAAAAAAAGAGCAAAGTAGCTCAAGAGAGGACCATGTCCTAAGAAAGTGTGAGGACACAAGTTTTGTCCACCCACTTTGTATTGAAAAAAAAGAGAGAATTATCATTAGCTCTAGACCCCAGAAAATCAACTAGGAAGGATTATGAAATGTCTCTCCATACACTTCCACATAACCACACATGCACATCTTGATCAATTTTTATGATTTGCTGCTCCTTGTGATCTGAGTGTCTAACTTAGCAATAAACATCAGGCAATTTGCTCATGGTTCTTAGCCTACTGTTGACACTTATTAACTATCATTATGTACTATCAACAAGACTTGAATAAATGTTAAAAAGGATTGCCAACTTAGAAATAGGAGGTTTAAACTAACAAATTCCACAAGTTTTGGTGATTCTATATTTTCCAGGGATTAAACAGGAAAACCAACCATATTGCTTCCCCAAGAATGAACTCGATGCAGATTTCTTCACCATCACGTTAGGTTATCGCAAGAGGACTCTACAAGACACCACAAGACACCACGAGAAGAGGCACCGCAGGGGGATGACCTGTGGGACCGACCGGTCCCTAGGGCCCACCGGTCGATCGGCCAGGGTGGCCCCTCGGCTCCGTCCTCTGCAAGCTACCTCCACCGCCTTCCAGGATGCATCTCGACCGTACCCCGCGTCGGTTTGATCCAACGATCACGATTCCTCGCCCAGGGCTATAAAACTAGACCCCTGACCCCCCTCCTCGTCATCTCCTTCACAATCAGACAGATCTCCTTCAGAAGACAAGATAGAAATTAGGGTTTCTAGAGAGAAGAGTTAGAGCTCTACATCAAGATTAGGGTTTTAGTCTAGTTTGATTCAAGTAGAGGCAGGCGACTTCATCGGCATATCCGGCTAGAAGCTTCGTCTGAGTCTCCGGATCATTGTCGAAGACTTGGTAATTTGTATCTTTATTATTCGACTTTATACTACTTTAATATATTTCAGTTTATTCAGTTTTAGAGTTTATTCTAGTTCTATGTTTAATATAGATCTGATTATGATAGAGTTTATGATCATGTTCGTAAAGTACTTAGCTTTATTCCGGATAGAGTTAAGTGGTCAAACTGGTGTAAACATGGTGTTTAGGCTAAGTTTACCTGCGAATACATCCTATGCTCTGGTTCGAGAGGTAGATCGCAGGAGTGACAGTCCTGTTGAGTCCTTTGTAGTCCTCCCCCCGAGTGTAGACCATAGTAGGACGCGGTTGCAAGTTAGAATTCATTACTTTGTTCTTGATTCTAATTTAGTAATGTCTCTTGATCATGGATGATAGATTGATTGGCTATAAATGATTATATATTAACTAGAGTAATCACTAGGCTTAGTAGATATGAAGTAACTTAGGATTCTAATCTCTTAATTAATCACCAGACTCTCTGCTTGATCTATGAAGTTTGCTCTATCTCTAGAAATCCCGTTGTCATAATTATTATCACTATTTATCTTTACTTTGTCTTACCCCTGTTTAGACATATGAATGAATGAATGAATAATAATTTCTATTACCCTTGAATCATATTACTAGTTCTCAGCTTCATTACTATTCTTCGGTGAAATATAAATAACGATACCTAGATAACCTGGGTGAAATGCTGCTACAACAGGTATATTTATCTGTGCGCTTGCGGATAAATATTTATTTATATCTTTTGAGCTAGTGTCACGTATAATTTACATTTCTAGTATCATGTTGGGGATGACAACTTGACGTTAAGTGATGCTAGGAGTGTCCTGTACATTTCTGAAGGCTTTTGCTAGAATCAGTTCATTAAAGTTTATTATGAGCAATTGCATTAAGAAGTGTCAACAAGCATTTCTGGCGCCGTTGCCGGGGACATCTATTTAAGTAACGGAAGCCACCGAGAACTAAATAAACCAAAAGAGATTATTTATTCATTCATTTGTAACTCTGTCTTGGCAGGCTTACCCTTGCCTTCCTTTGTTTATATTATATACAGGGTAACACAAGATTCAGTTGCAATACATCACATTCAAATCAGAAATCAACTTGATCGTGTGAAGGATCTACATCAGAAGTCAAACCATGGCCAACAAGACTCTGCTCGAGTTCTCTACTCCAAATGTCAGGAACATTCGCACCGGACCTACACTCCAGACGAACAACCTCGAGTTTGAACTCAAGCCAAGTCTTATCAACATGGTACAAACTACTTCATTTGGTGGAAAGGAAGAAGAAGATGCAACTGCTCACCTACAAGATTTCTTGGAAATTGGGAGCACCATCATCATCAAAGACATTCCCCAGGACATCATACTTCTTCGTCTTTTTCCCTTCTCACTGAAAGGAAAAGCGAAGCAGTGGTTCTATTCAAACATGGACAACATCAAGACATGGGAGAAGTGTTTAGAGACCTTTCTATCAAGATTTTTCCCAATCAGCAAAGTCAATATCTTAAGGGGAAAGATTTATAACTTTCAGCAACAAAAAGGAGAAACCATTCCAGAAACTTGGGAGCTATTCGCACGTGAAATTGATCCGCGCAGCAACACGATAACTATCGTATTTCGCAACGACGGGCGATTGCTTTCCGAGCAAAGCAACAAAGGATCCTCGCTTTCGTGGAGGGAAGCCGACCGTTTTTCAGCGCAAAACGGCAAAGATGAACCAATCCCTAGGGCTGCTAGGGTTTGGCAACAACTACAAGCTAATATGCTGGAAAAATAAGAACGCAGTAATAATAGATGTGTTTTGTGTCGATTGATGTCAAAAATTGGCCATGCCCCATATACAGAGTATATATAGGTGCCTGGTCTTCGGCAAGGAGTAGGACTCCTGTACATGTATGTACAAGATTAATTATCGCTTGTACACAATGCCTAATAAAATATTCCTATTCCTATCCAATCTGGTCATACGTATCTGATACGCATATCTCAAAGTCCGATTGGAATTTTAATCTAACAGATGCAAAATCCTTTTCCGTTTCCTTCCTCTGAGATTTCTCTTACTTGCCTCCTCCAACACACGTATGCTCCATCCATCAAAATGGCACCTGACTGTAGATACATATATCCTTCCTTGCTTCCTCCACACGTGAGCTCCAGCACAATCAAAATGATCTATATTCTCCATGCTGCATATTACCATTAATTTACGTGCGATCCTCTGCCTTTCCAGTCCTTGTACTCACCTGCTGCTTGAATAGCTAATAAAGAAATAAAAATATTTGTTAACAACCAATTTATATTGCTAAACAAATAAATCGGCCAATGGAGGTAATAAGCACAAGACCATATATATTGCTAAAAAACATTTAATAACAAGTCTGGTTAACCAAATTATGCCGTCAACACATGCCCCCTGTTTTCGATACAATTGCATTTACCGAAAATAAGAACAATCAGCATTTTGCCTTGAGACGATGTCAATGACTTCACCATCCACACTACTGCTTAAGGCGATGCCTCCAGAATACACATCGGCCACCCATTTCCTCAGGGCGATGTCTAGAACATACATCGGCCAAATATTTTGCTCAGGGCGATATTCATACAAATATATCGGCCGTATCATCGTCAAGCCTCCTGCCACACACTAGGATAGTACCTCTTCAAATATTTTCCATTGAGTGCCTTAGGCAGTCTCTCTCCCTGCAAAGATTCTACAAAATATGAATTTCCCGGAACAATCTCCACAACTCTATAGGGTCCTTCCCAACTCGGTGACCATTTACCGAATTTATTATTTTTAGTTCCTAGAGGCAAAATCGTTTTCCATACTAAATCTCCTACCTGAAACGATTTTTTCTCTTACTCTTTTATTATAAGCCTTAGCCACCCTCAATTTCTCCTTTTCTATCTCACGTAAGGCCTTCAGTCTCTCCTCTGGAACCTCATCTATTTTGTCCATCATCAGATTACTATAATCTACAGCCGACAAACCATTTTGTCTGGCCACTCTAAGAGCTTGTAAATTAATTTCTACAGGTAGCACAGCTTCCTGTCCATACACTAACTCATACGGTGTCACTTGAGTTGCCCCATGTTTAGATATCCGATGAGCCCACAAAGCTTCCGAAAGCACCTCATGCCACCTTCTCGGATACTCTTCAATCTTTTTCTTTATCAGCTTAATCAAAGTTTTGTTGCAAGATTCGGCCTGTCCATTAGCTTGAGCATAATAAGGCGACGAATTCAACAACTTAATTCTAAAAGATTCGGCAAATTCACGAAATTGGTGAGACATAAAAGACGCACCTTGATCAGAAGTCAAAGTTTGAGGAATACCGAATCTATGAATAATATGCTCCAACACAAAATTAATTACCTCTTTATGAGTCATATTTTTCAAAGGAATCGCTTCTGTCCATTTAGTGAAATAATCTGTAGCTACTAGGACGAAGCGATGCCCTTTTGATGAAGCAGGATATATTTGACCAATAAAATCTAATCCCCATCCTCTAAATGGCCACGGCTTAACAATAGGATGTAACATAGCCGCGGGCGCTAACTGTATGTTTCCAAACTTTTGACATGCTTCACACCCCTTATAATATCGAAAATAATCTTCTAACATTGTCGGCCAATAAAAACCCGCTCTTTTCAATAACCATCGCATCTTATGAGCCGACTGATGTGTCCCACATATTCCTTCGTGTACTTCACCCATAGCTACTCTAGACTGATCAGAATCCAAGCACTTCAAATGCAACCCATCTATTGTTCGGCGATACAATTCATCATCTAGCAAAGTATATTTTAAAGCTTGACGCCGAATTTTTCTATCCCTCGGTTCGACTTGGATCCTTTAAATGATTAATTATAGGGCTTCTCCAATCACCAGGTTCTAAATCATTTATAGATTCGGTTATCACTGAACAATGTACCGAATTATCCTTGCCCTGTACTGTTTGCTGCTGGACTGAACTAACACCCAATGCACCCTGTACACCGAAACTACTAATCTGTCCAGCTCCAGAACAGTTAATTTGACTAAGAACCGAACTAGCAACCTGCAGATCGGTCTCATTTTCAACTACAGCTAGCATCGGTTTTTCTATAATAAAAAACTTTCCACTATTAACTTGATAACCGGATGCTTGTTGGGCCAAATGATTTGCTCTGAAATTTTCTTTTCTAGATATATGGCTGATAGTAAAAGTATTTAGGGACTTGATTATATCTAAACATCGGTCCAAGTAGCTATTCAGCAATCCATCAAAACATTGAAATTCTCCTTTAATCTGCTGAACTACTAAAAGAGAGTCCCCAAAAGCATCTATGTCTCTCACACCCATATCAACTAAACTTTGCAAGCCGAACAATAAAGCCTCATATTCGGCCTGGTTATTTGTGCAAGAATATTCTAAGCGAACCGATGTTTCATAAGCTACATTATTTGGAGAAATCAAAACATTACCGACGCCCTGCCCATCTCTACAAACCGATCCATCAAAATAAAGTTTCCATGGGCATACACTAATATAGCTAACATCTTCATCTTTAATCCTATGATCAACAATAAAATCGGCCACAACTTGACCTCTCATAGCACGCAACAATTCATATGTTAGATCATATTCTACTAATGCATAAGCCCACTTTCCAGTTCTACCACTAAGAATCGGCTGTTGCAACATATATTTAATGACGTCGGTTTGGCAGGCAACTATACAAGTACTAGAGAACAAATAATGCCTGAATTTAGTACATGCATAATATAAAGACAAGCATAGCCTTTCAACGGACACGTACCTGCTCTCTGTGTCGAGCAGACGGCGACTCACATAAGCAGTAATGTACTCCTTCCAGCCATCTTCTTGTGTCAAAACAGCGCCGATCACTTTTTCTTGTGCAGCAATATATAACCTAAACGGCACACCAGACTTTGGCGCCCGAAGCACCGGAGGACTCAACAAATATCTTTTTATATTATTAAAAGCATCACGTTTCTCTGCCCCCCATGTGAATTCGGCTTCATGCTTTAGCCGAAGTAAAGGGATAAACGATTCAATTTTTCCTGCAAGGTTAGATATGAATCGTCTCAAGTAATTAATTTTTTCTAACAACTTTTGCACATCCCTTTTACATGTAGGCTCCTCCAATTTTCTAATCTACTCTACACTCTTAGGATCAATCTCTATGCCATGTTCATGAATTATGAAACCTAAGAATTTACCAGCCGACACACCAAAAGCACATTTGAGTGGATTCATCTTTAACCCATACCGGCGCATTCTCTCAAAAGCTAGTCGCAAATCGGCTAAATGATGATCAAACCCATCCGATTTAACAACAATATCATCAATATATATTTCTAATATAATACCCAAAAGATCATGGAAAATCAAATTCATAGCACGTTGATATGTAGCACCAGCATTTTTCAATCTGAAAGTCATAACGACCCACTCAAATAACCCAAGAAAGCCGGGGCAACGAAAAGCAGTCTTAGACATGTCTTCTTCGGCCATAAAAATTTGATTATAACCGGCATTACCATCTAAAAAACTAATCACTTTATGACCGGAAGCATCATTAATCAACATGTCGGCTATAGGCATAGGATATTCATCTTTAGGAGTAGCCTTATTTAAATCTCTAAAATCAATGCACACTCTAATCTTTCCTGTGTTTTTCTTTTCAACAGGTACAATGTTAGAAATCCAATCAGCATACCTACATGTCCAAATAAACCCCGCCTTCAACAACCGATCAATTTCTTCTTTGATGCGATCATAGAAATTAGAATTAAAACGCCTAGACAGTTGTTTATGCTGCCTAAAACCAGATTTAATAGGTAGCTTATGTTCAACTAAATCTCTACTCAAACCAGGCATCTCAGTATAGCTCCAAGAAAAGCAGTCAACAAATTCTCTAAGTAATGCACATACCTTGCTTTTCTGATCGGCCTCCATATTTGCATTGATGAAAGTAGGCCTCGGAACACTTCCATCACCAATATCAATTTCTTGAAGTGGATCAGCCGATGAGAACCCCTGTCCAAGCTTATCCATGTCACCAAAATCTTCAATTGTTTCATGCATATCGTTCTTACTGGAACGATATTCCTCAGTACGTCTCTGCAACCATTTTATATTGTCTTCTTTATTCATTGTTCACAGAGAAAAATTATTAAGCCGAGCTACAACAACCGGCTGTACCTTTATAGGAACAAAACCATCCTCTCCAATAGCAACATAATCATAATCTGATAAATCTCTTCCTGTCAAGCACCGCATCTCACCATGTTGCCAATCAATAGGAGCATCAGTTAAAGCAATAATAGCTGAGTTATCTGCTTCAATTATCTCCACATCATCTCCAACCCACTGAATCACACACTGATGTAGAGTAGAAGGGATGCAACAATTTGCATGTATCCAATCATGCCCCAAAAGAATATTATATCGCCCTTTTACTTCAACAACAAAAAATGCAGTCGGCATTGTTTTACTTCCGACTGTAAGCTCCATAACAATAATACCTTTGGCTTCAGTCATCTCTCCTGAGAACCCGCTGAGCCCCATGCTAGTCTTCATCAACTCGCTCTCTTCTCGGCCCAATTTAGTAAAAACCGAAAAAGGCATGACATTAACCCCAGCACCGCCATCAACAAGCATACCTCCAATTGGCTTACCGTTAATATGTCCCTTGATGTACAGAGGCTTTAAGTGCTGCTCGGGCTTCACTGGTTTCTCAAATATGGCACTTTTGGGACCAAGAGCAAGCTCTGCAACTTCTATTTCAGGTGCACGAAATTCAGCAGGCAGTGCAAACACCATATTGATTTCCATAGCAGCAGGTATATCCTTTTTAATTTCTAAGTCGTCATCAAGAATCATATTATCTTTAGATTTTTCCTCCTCCATTGTGATGCGCTTTTCCTTCCAAGTCATCTTGGCAGGTACAACCATTGGTCTGGCTTGATTAAACCACTCATCACGATGCTTCTCAGCTTGCTCTTCTTTAATTTCTAATGCCTGCAGTCGCTGTACTCTTCGTTTCTGCGTATGAGTGAGTCCTCTTGGGCACCACTGAGACTTCGGCTTAGTTCCTGGTGCAACCGATCTGATCTTGGTGCCACCCAAATTCCTAGTCCCCCTGCTGTAACGCTACTGCTCTCGGCCTAAACACAGGATCTCTCGAATAAAAATTGTTCTGCTGCACAGGCCTTTGAAAATTCAACTCCCTATTCATGTAAGGCATGCTTCTCTCATTTTTGCCTTGTACATTCAATTTACTAAATACCTCAGCTATATTGGTAACTGCAGCTAGTGCTTTCTCTGAATGACTCTGCTGTCCATGCTCTGCACCAACATTCTGTTGAAGAAAATCAATGTTATGCTGCTGGCGTGCTTCAGACTTCCCAGAACCAGACCCCTCCTTCTGATCTGAACTAGAGCATGATCCAATAACAATTTTTCCATGATGATCAGCACATGCATCCAACTCTGATTTATCAATCACAATAGAGCCTATTTTCAGTTCATGAACAGTACGAGGTCCGTCAACACCAGCTGCTGGTTGATTAATCCCAGCCACATCTTGTGAAATAAATTTATTTGCATCGCCTCCAGATTTGACGGGCACCCACACGGATTTGCGCCCACCGGCAAAATTCCTGTAGCCTGCACTGTACTTCAGCGAACTTCTCTGTATAGGGAATACTGATCCTCTGCCTTTGGACGATTCAGCCACACTCTCCCTGTATGGATCAAGCCGCATTCTTTTGTCAGCAAATTGGTGATCTCCAAACACGGGCCCCGATGAGATCCATCCCGGCTGATAAAAATATGGAGGTTGTGTGGGATATGGTGCCCAAGGATTAACACCATATGGAGGAAACTGCGGACACATCGAAGGTGGACAACCCCAAATTGTCGGTGCCATTGGAAACTGTGGTTGATGAGCATATGAATTCCTTTGCCTGTAAGCTTGATCACCAAAACTATGTCCAGGAGGAGATCTGGGACGCTTATTACTCCCCATCCGATTAAACACACTGTTGGCCTTTTGTGATACATACTTGTCCAACAGGTATTGAACTGTCGGCCTTATCTTTGGAACTCGCTTCCTGCCTTCATTAACCTTCCACACTTCCACCACTGGATTCTTTGGCTTGATCATCTTTGGAGAAATTTTGTCATCAACAATAATATTTTTTCCTTTAGCGGATTCGACCTGATCTGACCGAATGAGCACCTTCTTGTTCTCAAAATCAATCATATTGATTGAAAAAGGGTCACTGTCAAGCTTCATCTTAGAACCTTCTGTGAATGTCAATCGTCCGTCATTAATGGCCGATTGTACCTGTCGACGAAACACGTTACAATCATTAGTAGCGTGAGAAAAAGAATTGTGCCATTTATAGTAAGCTCTTTTAGCCAATTCTTCTTGAGGCGGAATTACATGACTTCCCTTTATCCTAATCTGTTTTGCTTGCAGCAAAGTATCAAAAATTTTGTCACACTTGCTAACATCAAAAGTGAACTTAATCTCCTCTCTTCTAGCAGGCGTAGGTTTCAGAGCAGCACATGCAAATGGTTTTGACTTGGGCGCATGCACCCATTCGGCTATGCATACATCAACGTCGTCATCACTAGCTGAATCGCTTTCACAGCCCACAACATTGATTGTAGGCTTATCTTTGTCTTTATTTTTATTATCCCTAAACCGGCCATATTGTTTAGTATCTTTAGCACGGTTTCCTGCGCCAAAGCCTTTTGTAAAACTTGATTAATATCTGAAAATTCTTGCCCTTCTAATTTATCCTTGATATGAGCAAGTAAACCCGAAAAAGCAACATCAGCTAAATCCTTTTCCGCAATAATCAAGCTAAAGCACCGATTTTTGACATCTCTAAACCTTCGAATATATTCAGAAACCGATTCATTGTACTTTTGTTTAACTAATATCAAATCGGTAAGTCTAAGCTCAGTTTCACCACTATAAAAATATTCATGGAATTTTTGTTCCAATTGTGCCCAGGTTACAATGGATTTAGGAGCAAGTGATGAAAACCAAGTAAATGCAGTACCAGACAATGATAAAGGAAATAATTTCAATTTATAAACATCTGATGTACCAACTTCACTGATTTGTGCTAAAAATTGTTCTATATGCTCAAAAGTGGACCTGCCATCTTCCCCCGTATATTTAACAAAATCTGGAATTTTAAAACCACGTGGGTATGGTGTTGAATCAACATATTCAAGATATGGTTTCTGATACGCACGAGCTCTACCTTGGGTTCTAAACCAAGTTCTCTAAGCACATTAGCAACTTGGTCTTTAAAATCATGAGATGGATCGTGCGACTGTAACTCCGCCAAAACTGGTTGGACGTGCGGCACATGCTGCGGAGGTACATTAGGATACAAATTTGATACCGGCCCATAAGGAACCCCGGTACCCATAGACGGTAAAGTTGGAGCAGTGTATGATGCAGTCTGATAATAGGGTTGCTGCAAATTAAAATTCACAACTCGGTTGCCAAAGTCTGATGATTGCGGAACCGAAGTTATAGGAGCCGAATAAGCAGCACTAGGCGCAAAATTAGGTACAAAATTATTGGCCGAATTGGTAGCAAAATTTCGGCCAGTTTGATTATCACCAAAAATAACATTGGGATGTTGCATTGTACTGGCCGATGCATTAACAGTAAAAGAAGCATTCGGCAGCTCTGCCGAATTAGTATTTACAAACTGCACAGGCTGTTTTTCAAGCTGTTGATCTTTAGCGTGTAACACGGCTGAACGAACTTGTCGAGGTAAACTATTTGCGATATCTTGATTAAATTGTGATTTAAATTCATCAAATTTACCAAACAAAGAATCATTCATTGTGCGCGTCATATTTTCAAGCTGTGTACCATATTTGCTAGCCACCGATGCATCAATTAGATGAGCAAGTTCCTCACTGGGAACTAGTGTACTTACCTGGCTGTTAGGTGAAGCAGAAGTGACAGGTGCAGCTACCTTGTTGACGACGCCGTTCCTCGTCTTCTGGAAGCCTGCTAATTTTCTCTGTAGACTGGCCAGCCTCTCTGCCTCAAGCTCGCGTTCAATTTCCTGCCGCCCTTCTTCAGATAGATCTTCGAGCGTGACGGCGATCACATTGTCGGCGTCGATCTGGCTACCGTCCTTGGGGTCGCTGTTGATTGTTGATTTCTTCTTAATCTTCTTCTTCCCCAGCGGAGTCGCCAATTGTGTTCGCACGCGAAATTGATCCGCGCAGCAACACGATAACTATCGTATTTCGCAACGACGGGCGATTGCTTTTCGAGCAAAGCAACAAAGGATCCTCGCTTTCGTGGAGGGAAGCCGACCGTTTTTCAGCGCAAAACGGAAAAGATGAACCAATCCCTAGGGCTGCTAGGGTTTGGCAAGAACTACAAGCTAATATGCTGGAAAAATAAGAACGCAGTAACAATAGATGTGTTTTGTGTCGATTGATGTCAAAAATCGGCCATGCCCCATATACAGAGTATATATAGGTGCCTGGTCTTCGGCAAGGAGTAGGACTCCTGTACATGTATGTACAAGATTAATTATCGCTTGTACACAATGCCTAATAAAATATTCCTATTCCTATCCAATCTGGTCATACGTATCTGATACGCATATCTCAAAGTCCGATTGGAATTTTAATCTAACAGATGCAAAATCCATTTCCGTTTCCTTCCTCTGAGATTTCTCTTACTTGCCTTCTCCAACACACGTATGCTCCATCCATCAAAATGGCACCTGACTGTAGATACATATATCCTTCCTTGCTTGCTCCACACGTGAGCTCCAGCACAATCAAAATGATCTATATTCTCCATGCTGCATATTACCATTAATTTACGTGCGATCCTCTGCCTTTCCAGTCCTTGTACTCACCTGCTGCTTGAATAGCTAATAAAGAAATAAAAATATTTGTTAACAACCGATTTATATTGCTAAACAAATAAATCGGCCAATGGAGGTAATAAGCACAAGACCATATATATTGCTAAAAAAAACATTTAATAACAAGTCTGGTTAACCAAATTATGCCGTCAACAGGAGTGTTTTCAGGAACAAATCTTAAGATGCCCACATCATGGAATAAGGGACGAATTGCTCATGCAACTGTTTTATCACGGATTATTACCGAGAGCAAGAGAGCAACTTGATGCCACTGCTGAAGGATCATTTACGTCACTCACTTTGGAAAAGCAGAATGTCCTAATGGATAAGATAGCTGAGAAATCAAAGCTGGAAACAATTTACTACTCAACGCTGTCACCAAATTGAAGAAGTTCCAGAAGATGTGTGTGCAATATCAACCAAAGATGGATGTACTTATGGATCGACCTCATTCAGAGTGCCACTACAAGGAAGAACGTCAAGCTTATTCAAGATGCATTTGAATGCTCAAACTAGAAGTGGAGAGTATTTAGGAATAGAATTTCCCGAAGATCAAGAAGAAGCTAACATCATCAACAACTCTACCACTCTACACAAGGCAAGGATTGCGTCAACAACCTTCCAACCAGATAAGTAGATCAGTGATTTCAGTTCTTCCATTCTAAGCAACCTACTTTAAGAGATTTAATTTTAAGAACAAGCCAGGATAAATGATGATATTACTAGAAGACTTGCTTTAAACGATAAGACTCTTGAAAACATAAATGCTAAGATGGATGAATTTTCTTCTGCTATTAAGACCAACACAATTATAATGAAAGGGTAGAATCCCGCATATCACAATTGGTTGCTGTATTGCCTGTTACCACTAACCATGATTAGATCAAAGGGATCCCCACTAGACATGGGAGGACCACTCGAGATCCGCCATACCCCGCAGGGACACAAAGAAGACAGACAACACCAATATCACCTCCAAGAACAGAAGAAAGGATGATGAAGGTCAAGAAACTCAAGTGCAAAATGAAGAAAGACCGATAGACTTTCAAGACACCAACATTCTACCATTCCCACGCAGGAATCGAAACACAAAGCTAGATGCATAGTTCAGTAAGTTTGTTGAAGTAATTCAGAAGCTATATATCAATATTCCTCTGCTAGATGCATTACAGGTACCCACCTATGCTAAGTATGTGAGGGATATACTCAACAACAAGCGACCACTGCCAACCACTGAAGTAATCGAGCTGACAGAAGAATGTAGTGTGGCTATCCTCAATCAAATACCATAAAAGAAAAAGGACCCAGGATGCCCCACTATTGAATGTTCAATTGGAAATCAACGATTTAGAAATGCATTGTGCGATCTTGGAGCTAGTGTTAGTGTGATGCCCGCATCGGTCTACTATAAGCTCAACCATTCAGCACTTGTGTCAACACCGATATGTCTTCAGCTGGCTGATCAATCACTCAGATACCCCATAGGAATTGCTGAAAACATTCCAGTCAAGATTAGAGAGTTCTTCGTACCAGTAGACTTTGTGGTACTAGAAATGCAACCAGATTCAAAAGTATCACTCATCCTCGGAAGACCATTCTTGAGCACCGCTAAGGCCCACATTGATGTCGAAGCTGGAGAAATCAAATTCACCATAAATGGAAAGGAAGAAAGGTTCTCATTCAA
>CM019830.1:79353201-79372034 GCA_009763385.1 Coix lacryma-jobi var. lacryma-jobi | reverse complement strand
TTAAGTTTCACAGGATTTGAAAGAGCGTGAAGAGCTGACAAACAAGTAAATGTTCCATCCACTGTTTGAGCAATAATCCAATAACTTCAACATCAATCAGAGCTCTAATAGAGGAAGGACATATCCACTGCCAGTTTGCTACATTACAAAGTGACTACATCAACATTCAGCTTGGGGGAAGGCGCCCCCATATATCCATAAGTATCTCTACCCTTTTAAAGTTTTTCATAAATTCAAAACACCAAAAATATGTGAGCACATGAAGGCTCACTCTAAGGAAAAGACAAAAATATGTGGGCACATGAAGGCTCACCGTTAAGAGGCACTATAGAAACACTGCTGAACTCTGCTGAGTGGATAGAAAGAACATAAATAATTTTAAGAGCTTTTAAAGACAACCAGACAAATGGAGGAATATTTATCACTAACACTTAATCAAGTTCCACTAGTAGTGTTGTCTATTTTTGAATTCAGCAGAAAGAGAACAAGAGAAGGACTCAAAAATCATTATCAGTCTACTCGACTTCTGAGGAAAAGTATAAGTCAAGATCCAGCTTGAGGGAGAGCACCCTCAGTTATCACGATAAGTATCACTGTCTTTTTAGTCCAATCTAGTTAGATTAAGTCAATAAATATAGAAAAGGTAAAATACTGTTATAAACTAAATAAAGATTTTATAATAAATAAATGTCTAGGTGGATATGAACCTATGCCCATATTAAATGATAAACTTATTGCTTTGCCTTTTTAAGTGCTTAATGTTTAAAATTGAATTTTCCTTGAGTTTTAGACAAAGTTGTTCTGAATAAACTCTGAACCTAAAACCTGTGGATGCAAATACTTGACCCAAAGTCTAGATAATTGTGAGATATGATATAAAAAGGTTTGAGCTGCTATTTATCTAATTCTTAGAGATACTAGAGTTCTGGAGATTTATCTTTTGAAAAGATTAAAATCACATGATGAGATCCTGTATGACATAACATGAATTCCTACCTAGAGCCATTAATATGATTGTAAGATAAGGCTACTTGCTTTGTTCTAAGTTTTAAGTTATGGTTGAGAAATTTATCATGCTCTAGAGATCAAGAATGTTTTATTAAAAGATTCACTCTTCTGAAGTAGTATTGTGTTAGAGGCATGGGCTATGCAAAAGTATAAAAGGAGGAAATAAAAAGGGACAAGTGTCCGACTACCTCAAAGAGAAAAGAATTATGATAAAAGTATGAGAAAAGAATGATAGCCCATGGTCCCTCTAATTACAATATGCCAGCAAGAGATGACAAATTTCAAATGTTCTAAAGTCTTGATCTATGAGTATGATATCTTTCTTCCTAAACTTTGAACTTTGACTTAGTAAGATATGCTTTCACTTCTTAAAGCTCCAGATATATATCAATAGAAGAAGGAATACTGCATCAGTGAGGAATCATAAAATATAAAAGAGCGATTTGAGAGTGTCATACAAAGGAATCTCTGATCTTTATTTTGAAAATATGCAAAAACTCCAGAATGAAGGTTGATCAAAGAATCAGAGATACAGTGCTTAACTTGATTGTTCTATCTTTCAATTGTTTAAGACCCAGGCAAAGGCAAAAGCTCCATGGATAAAGGTAAGATGAGAAAGTTGGAATAATTAACTCTAAATCAAGAAAGATTTTTCTTATATATATGAAGGCATAATAACAATTTCAACTAAATATTTGCTAAGGGACTAGCAAAAGGTAAGCTTGGGGGAGTTGTTGACACTGGTTAACTATCATAATTAAGTGCTAAATAAATATGAAAAGGGCAAGAATATGATCACCAACAAAGATTTAGGGATTCAACTGACAATATTCCATGAGTTTTGGTGAGTTATGATTCTGCAGGGACTAAACCAGGAAATCAGCATCAATAGCTTCCCATAGAAGGAAACAGACGGGAGATAACGCAACCGCCACGTCGGGATACTTCTAGAAGACTCCAGGAGACACAAGAATGCAGCACGACGAAGCTCACCACCAGGGGATGACTGGTGGGACCGACTGGCCCCACCAGGAGACCGGTCGGTCACCCCCTGGGCCCACTTGGCTCCTTCCTTTGCAAGCTACCTCAACCGACTCCCTAGATGCATCTCGACCGTACCTCAAGTCGGTTTGATCCAAGAGTCACGATTCATCGCCCAGGGCTATATAAGGAGACCCCTGACCCCCTCTCCAGGCATCCCATTCAATACAATCATCTGCAATCCCAGAGCAACCAGGAAATTAGGGTTACACAGAAGGAGATCAATCGGAGGCTTCGGAACTTCATCCACCTAGATTAGTAGATAGAATAGGATTAGAGGAGGCAAGCTTCGCTTGGATTCCTGATCTAGTCATGAGAAGGCTCGGTAAACCCAAGTTCTTCTCTCTTGTATTAACATTATGGATCTAATTCATATTTGTTCTTCTAGTTCATCATTGTTCTTCATTGTTTATGTTCTAGTTCATCGTCTAGTTCATGTTCATCGTCTAGTTCATCTTCATAATCTTGTTCTAGTTCATGTTCTAGTTCGTACTTTAGTTCTTATCGATGATCTAATTCACCTTATTGTCCATTATTGTGTTCTAGATAGCAATACAATTGATATGATTAAGACATCAATGATTATATTCTTAGTTATAATGCTTATAGTTTGCTTTGATTATATATTTGGCATAGATAGTTTATCTTTATGTTTATACTCATGTTCGTATAGCGCTCATCTTAAAGTACAACGGATGAGTGATGAATGCTGTGTAGACGTGGTGTCTATACACTATTTATCTACGAATACGTCCTATGTTTTGGATAGAGTGGTAGATCGCGGGTGTGACAGACCTGTTGAGTCCTTTGTATTCCACCTCCCGAATATAGTGTTCGGTATGGCTCAGTTAACTCATGGTTTAAGGGTTACTATGCTTGACACCTTAGCTATGGAGTTGCCTCTTGATTATAAATATAATTGCACTAATCAATGTATGCTATGACTTATAATTAGAATAACTTAGGAATGTTCCTTGTTTATACCTGTTCTCATCATCTTCTTACTAGGCAGTACTGTTCTAAGTTTATCCTTGATTGATCTGATCTCTGTTATCCTTTATCATTTATCTATTATATTGTCTTATACGTGTTTCCTATCTATAGTAATTAGTATGTGTTATCAACCTTATTAATGTGTGCCTTGATAAATGCTGTTAAGATCTTTCAATACTATCATCACCTTGAATTGATTAGTCTCTAGGTTAAATATAAATAACGATACCTGAGACTAGCTTGGGTGAAATGCTCTACAACGGGTATGTTTATCTGTGCGCTTGCGGGTAAATATATATATATATATCTCTTTATCTAGTGCCCTGATATAATTACATTGCTAGCTTCATGTTGGGGATGACAACTTGACGTTAAGTGGAGTTAGTAGTGTCCCGTACACTCTTTTGTGCTTTCACTAGTTTATTGTTTATGAGACTCATTCTTAGAGTGAATCCATTAAGGAGTGTCAACACTACCTATGAATGATACCGCAAGGAGAGCTAAACTCAATCTAGTCTAGACTACCATGCAACAGGATAAAGCACTATATAGCAAAATGCAACCTAGAGACATGATCAACCCAAACACAGCCTAAACCTCAACTCATGCTACAATGAAAGGTAATGATAGCAATGGATCCAAAAGCATGTAACATGGTAAAATTGTGGAAAGGCTAGTGCTTGAACTAAACATATCAACAGGATACATGTAGCTAACAAAACTAGAACCTGAAAAATGACGCCCAATGAACACCATACCACTACAAATCAAGCTCATGGAGAAATAATGTAGAACATGGTACAATGTTCATGAGGATCACAAACTAGCATGAAAAGTGGATAATCCACAAAAGCTATACATAAAGCTAGCATGACATGATATACAGGATAGCACATGCTAGACTAAAACAAAATATGATACAAAAGAAAATGTACATGTAAAAACTATACAAGTGAGCACATGATGATCCATCTCATACCACAAGACATAAAACATGGAAGTACAAGGTATAAGTGTATAAGAAAGCTGACCAAGCTATAAAAGCCTCTTTGGAGGCAAATCTAAGCGGGATGTAGAGAACCATCAAAACTTGATCACAACTAAAAGATCAAGCTCCATCCAGCGCATGTTCTCCATCCCGCGTCCTCATATCTACATACAAGAGGACAAAGTAACCCGAGCCTTGGATCCCGAAGGGTTAGCAAGCATGTACTTGGGAATCCAGGACTTGGTCACAAATCTCAACTTATCCTGTGGGTTAGCATGATGCAAATGTTGGTTCAAATTTAATTTTGAAACACCCTTGGAAGCATTCCTCAAAAGGACAAATCGAGGAGAAGAACGAGTCGTACCACGGGAAAAGAGGCAAACATCTCCCAAGGTTTTTGTAGAAGAACCAATAGAAGCACCATGAGAATCATGACATGGACCAAGAGAAGAAGCAGTAGAAACATGTCCACGACCATGACCTATCCCACTAGAAAAGGAGTCATAAAACCCATCAACAAAAACAGGCTTCTTACTAGGAACACAAGCGTTCATGCCATGAGAAGGGCTATGAACCATCAACTTCCTAGAAGAGCGAGCTTGGCGCAAACGTTTGGCACGCCGATAGCAAAAACTTTCTTGATGCCCATCTCTCTCACAAAAAGAGCAATGGTACAAAGGCCTACTGGGAGGCACACCATTCTCCGACAAGTGAGAAGTTCCTTGGGTCTTAGAACAAGAAGCATCAACAGCCAACTTGGAGCCAACAATAGGAGCACACGTGCCATGGGAAAGGCTACACGGCTTCCTAAAAGCCTTAGCTCGAATACGCCGCTCGTGCTTGACACGGCGAAAACAAAAATTGAATGAATGTCCATCCTTCTTGCAAAAGGTGCAATGGAAAATCGGATTGGGAGCACGAGTCCCGAAAATATGAGAAGCACCCTTGTCAAGAGAAGTCCCTTGGATATCACTCGAAGAAACAACAAGGTTGGGAGTAGCTATGAAAGAGCTATCCGAAACCTTGACACTAGTGCTAACGTCAAAAGACTCACGCGCAACACAAGAACTCAACTCCGGTTGCAAAGATGCAAACTCAGAAATATCAACATCAGAGTTGGAAGAAAAGCGTGACTCAAATGACTTAGCACAAAGGCTCTTGCATCTTGTGGCCAAAACCTCATTTTCAAACTTCAGGCGGTCACAAGTACCACAAGGATGTGTTTTTCAGATTCTCTATATCCTCTTTTATGCACTCGGCATATGTAGTATGCAAGAGCTCAATCTCCTTCTCAAGGTTGGCACTCATATCATTGTGCTCAACCAACTTAGCGCTCATATCATCGCGCATTTGCTTCAAAACCAAAACTTCATTTTCTAAATCAGTGCAAGATGTGCAAATGAAATCGGTGGAAGAAACATCACCAGAAACATCAAGCAAAGAATCATGATTAGCACAAGAAGTATGACAAGCATCTTTATTTAAAGAGCATGAGCTACAAGGCCTAGATTTTAACTCTACAATTTCAGCCCTAGCATGCTCGAGTTCATCTACACATGTCCTGTGAATCAGACTATATTCTCTAAGTCTAGCAACAAAAGATTCACAAGAATCACATGGTGACAAAGCATTTGACTTTAGCAAGGCTATTTCTGTTTTAGCACAATCAAGATCCTTGCGCAAGTCAATGCAAACTAAACATGGTTTGGAAGCATTGGATTTCAACATTTTATTTTCAGATTTTAAGCTAGCAAGAGAAAAGCGTAGCTCATCAACCTTCCTAACCATGTCACTACTAGAGGTGCAAGGAAAAGATGCACTAGACTTCCAATAAGAAAGACCACATTACAACCTAGTGATGGAACATTTCAGCTTCTTGATCTTTCTATGCAAGGTATCACAAAGCTCTTCATTCCTAGAGTTATCATCATAGCAAGCATCATACCGGTCATGCAAAGTCAAAAGACTACCGGCAAGTGTACCTTTCTTGGCCTTGCCAAGTTCACGTAGAAGATCCTCCATTGAAACCTCATCATCATCCAGGAAGTCCAGCAAAGCATCCACCTCACGTTCCACCTCTAGATCCGCACTCCTCCTTCTCCTAGCAATGTCATCCTCGATCACATGTCCATGACTAGAACCTGAGGACAAAGACACACTAGTAGAGAAATTTGGTGCCATTTTGAAAAGCACCGTTAGTGTTAGGCAATCAAAAGCTCAAACACCTCGATGAACAAAGTCGGAAACAAAACCGCTCTCAAATTGTCACCTTCGCAGATCCGGAACCGGTTAAGGTAGAGAGATCCCTAACCTTGCTCCGATACCAATTGAAGGACCAAAAATGCTAAAGCAAGGCGACCAGAGGGGGGGGGGTGAATGGGAGCCTTAAAATTTCTTCTTAAATGTTTAGGCCTTTGTCCCAGAAAATCAACCCCAAGAGCAATGCCGACACGCGTGATGTCCACGACCCAAGAGAATGGGTGGATGTTCCCTAGGAACACAGCGGGACACCACTAAAGCTCCCTCACCCAAATCCACGCGAGTCAACTAGTGACAGGATGGAGTTTGGGTAACCTCAACCACCCGATTTTCAGGCTTTTTCGCAAAGCTGGAAGCCCGATTTCAGTAGAGCTCGAAGTCGGGAATCCAACGCAAAAAGCGGATCTCAAAACGGAGCTCGAATGCAAAAGACACGGACGAAAACGCGTGCTGTCTGCACTGACCGGACTCTAAGGTGCGTCCGGTCAGGTCTGGGACCTTACTGGAAGTGACCGGACTCTAGCCGCACAGCGTCCGGTCAATACAAACCTAGCGTCCGGTCACTACTACTCGATGAACAGTTGTAGCAGCGCGTCCGATCCAAGCAAAGCGGACGCGTCCGGTCACGCAAAAAGCTCTCTGGAACTGACCGGACTCAGCACGTGGTGCGTCCGATCGATTCCCAGTCAGCGTCCGGTCACTGAGTGCGAGCTGGTCAGCGCTAGTGTTCAAAGACCAGACTCTGGCTCGGTGCGTCCGGTCGCTATGAGGCAGCGTCCGGTCACCCCGACCAGTCCCCTGTTCGTCCACCGAAGCGACCCGATCTCCCTCAAATCCAAAGTACTAGGGCTCAAACTTCGTGTGAGGGGTCACAAGGATGTTAGTGAGCTACTCCTAAGAGATCATGGCTCGAACCTAACTCCAAATCGGTGAATCGAAGAAAACGGTGAGGAACGGGCAAGAACTCGATCCCAAAACTAAATCCGCCCGATCTATGAGTTCGTGAGGTATTAGAGAAATTCCTTCAGTAGAAAGAAGACTCTCATGAAGATCCACAAGATGGTTCAAACGGATTTGCGGATCTTCCCTCGAACCAAGAATTCTCATGAAGAACGAAAGAGGGAAAAGAGAAGAACAAAATCGCAAGACAAATTAAAGCACGAATTTGATCCTTGGATTCTGAGAAATAGATGATTGATTAAGCACTCGGTGTCGGGCTACAAGCCACTCCAGCAAATCAAAGCTTGGATGGCGAAAAGCTCAAGAACAAGAGCTTGTCTCTCCCTAACCCTAGCCTCCTCTCACACAACGCAAAATGAGAGTGACCCCGTCCAAAGGATCTAACTGCTCTAGCAGCCCCTCCATCTATATATAGGCGCACGTCCAAATGACACAAACGCCCTTACATTAAGCACTAGACCCAAATACCCCCTAGGGGTACAATCGTCCAATCCTGACGATTTGCATCCGACGGCCACGCCCGCACATCCGGTAGCTTCGCCTCGACGCGACCTCCCTGATGCCGCCACGTGCCGTCACCGTCGACCGCCGCGCCTCCCTCGTGGATAGCTTCGCCGCCGCGCCAGCCTCTCCACGCTGCCACGCGTCGACCATCCTTTCGGACCACCCCCTGGTTTTGAGGCCCAAACCAGGAAACCGTCCACCCCGAGTTTTGAGGCCCAAACTCGGAAACCCGCACGCCCAGGTTTTGAGGCCCAAACCTAGAAACCGTCCACCCCGAGTTTTGAGGCCCAAACTCAGAAACTGGCCACCCTAGGTTTTGAGGCCCAAACCTGGAAACCGTCGATGGTAGCTTTTTGAGGCTCAGCTACCGAACCCGCACCGAAGACGGGATGTGGTTCGCACACCCCGACCACCGGCACCGATGCCGATGCATGTCCAGCCTCCACGCCGGGCACAACGCCTTTGCCATCCTTCTTGACTTGGCCGACGGCACTTGCGCCGCACGCAAGCCCGTGTCCGACCTCCCGCCAAGTGCCACGACGCCATCGTCTTCCTCCTGACTCGGCCGATGCACCGCACATCCCCATGTGCTCTTGCTCGCCGATGCCACGTGCCAGCTACCACAGCTGGTCCTCTGGCCCTCCGGTCCGTCAGTCCAAGCCTCACGTCCGCCCTTCATCGCTCGGTACCTCGGCATGGCACGTCCGCCACATGGCACGCCCATCCTTCATCGCACCCGATCCGTCAGCACGGCACGTCTCAACTTGACCTTCACCTCGCCATAGACCACTGTCTCCGAGCTCCACACCTGCACATCAACACAACCAAGAGACACATGTTGCACACACACACCAACACATAAACACAACACAACTCACGCCACCGGTTAGTCATAAACAATAAGCGCATAGCAAGATATGGACTATACCGGGTAAAAGCCTCAAACCTTCCACAACACAGTCAATCATTCATCATTTGTATTCTCATACTTCACTAACCCCAGTGTTGGACCGTATGCTTACCCTATGTCTTTTTATTGATGTAGGTAAAACGGTTGGAGGACATTTGGTTGGTGGATTCCGGTTGCTGGAGACACATGACCAGAAACTCCAAGTGGTTCTCCAGCCTTAGTCCTATTGCCAGAAAGGAGTTTACCACCTTCGGCGACAATAGTAAAGGTAAGGTGTTGTCTCGCAGGTCGGTGCGGGTTAATGAGCACTTTGTGTTGCGCGATGTTGCTCTTGTTTCTAACCTGCATTTTAACTTGCTTTCTATTTCACAACTTTTTGATGATGACTATGAGATTCGTTTTAAACCGAATCTCAGTCGCATTTTAGATCCTCAGGGCAACCTTGTATGTTTGATTTCGCCCTTAAGGGTTGTCTTTCGCGCGAATTTCTCGGAGTCGTTTGGTATTTCCCGCTGTCTTTTGTCTAGTCCTTCCTCCTCTGATCTTTGGAAGTGGCATAGGAGGCTCGGTCACTTAAGCTTCGACTTGCTTGCAAGACTTAGCTCACTTGGCCTAATCCGAGGATTGCCCAAGCTGTCGATGGAGAAGGATCTAGTTTGCCATTCTTGTAGACATGGAAAGATGGTCGCCGCTCCCCACCATCCAGTGACTCAGGTCATGACACAGCGCCCTGGAGAGCTTGTACACATGGATCTTGTTGGTCTGGCTTGGGTGAGCTCAGTTGGGGGGAAGTGGTATGTTTTGGTTGTTGTCGATGACTTTTCGAGGTATTCATGGGTCTTCTTTTTGACTTAGAAGACTGAGACTTTCTCATTTGCTCACAATCTGATTTTGCATCTTCAGAACGAGTTCCCTATGAACTCGATGCGAGCTATTAGAAGTGATAATGGTTCCGAATTCAAGCATTCGGATTTTGAGAAGTTTTGTGACCGCTTGGCCTTGGAGCATCAGTTTTCTTCCCCCTACACACCGCCACAAAATGGTGTTGTAGAGAGGAAGAATCGGACCCTTGTTGAGATGGCCAGGACGATGCTCGACGAGCATAGGACTCCTAGGCGATATTGGGCCGAAGCTATGAACACTGCATGCTATATTTCAAATCGCATTTTTCCGAGATCGTTCTTGAAAAAGACTTCTTATGAGTTGCGTTTTGGTAGACAGCCCAAGGTGAGTTACTTTAGAGTCTTCGGTTGCCACTGTTTTATATTGAAGAAAGGCAACCTGGACAAATTTGAGTCTTGTTCTTCTGACGATGTATTTTTGGGTTATGGGACTCACACTCACGCATATCATGTACTTAACCTTGATACTAACCGAGTCATGGAGACATCCAATGTCACGTTCGATGAGACTCTTGTTTGTCCTTCTTCTCGTTTTGAGCGTGCAGGTGATCATGAGGTTGGAGAGCCTCTTTTCGATGACGAGGATGAGGGTGCTGAAGGCATGGATGTTCCAGCACCCCCTCCACCTGCTGTGCCGTAAGGAGCGGCTTCTACGATGACTCACGGCCCCGACACGTCTTCTTCCTGGGAGCCATGGGATCCGCCACCCCGAGCGGTACCTTTTGTACCCGGGGAGGCACCAGCTGCTGTTGAGGGGGAGGCTACTTCAGCACGGGAGGTGCCACGACACATCCAGCGCCAGCACCCCCCTTAGCAGATGATAGGTGGCATTGACGAACGTGTCACTCGGTCCAGGTCACAACACATCTCTCACTTTGCTCATTCTGCTTTTGTTGCTAATTTCGAGCCCCGAGATGTTGGACACACTTTGACGGATCCGGATTAGGGTCAATGCCATGCATGAGGAGTTAGAAAATTTTGAGCGAAATTGGGTTAGGGTTCTAGTTCCACCTCCTCTAGACTGTAAGCCTATTGGGACAAAATGGGTTTTCAAAAACAAGAAAGGAGAGGATGGCCACTGTTGACACTTCTTAGCGTCACTACCAAGAATAGGGTTTGAATCTATCCCCGGCAACAGCGCCAGAAATGTCTGTAGACTCTTGCTAACGTCGTCACTGGGAGTAGACTATGAATCTATCCCCGGCAACGGCGTCAGGAAGGTTTGTTGATACTTCTTAATGTAAGAAGTATAACTAACTATTCGTATGACTATTGGAGGGTTCCGCAAGCGTACAGAATAAGTCTATTGTAGCACTTCACCCGGGAGTAACCGAGTATCGTATTTATTTCCACAGGGAAGCTACTATGGCAGAACTAACACTAGGACTGCTATGAACAACTAGTGATTCTAGCAGGGTTGATCGAGTTGTTTGAAGGGGGGTAGGTTCCTACTAATACTAAAAAGAAAAGAAAGAGAAAAGAAAGACTAACTATTCCTAACCTAAATCGGCAGGGTCTGGCCGATGAACAGATTAATGTTTTCCTACACACTAACGATCACAACTAACTTAGCAATAAAGGTTCTATCTAGTTCTTCGATCCGTACACACCCTCTGGACTATTTACCTCAGACGTGCACAACGAGGTTTATGATTTAAAAACTAACCCAACTACGTGGTGGAATTCAAGGCTCCCAGGGCTGTCACCTCCTGTTTGCTACCACAGCTATCCGAGGGGCTAGCCACAAACTAAGGTATAACTAGTCTAAGCACCTGCGCTTACACTAATGTATACTACTCTAATCTTGCGTCCAAAACTAGAGTACTGATTACTCAGCGAAGAACCCAAACTAGATATAGACTAAACACTAAGCTATCTATGATCGAAAGCACTCAACAAGAACAATAAGTAAAGAACTTAAAGTAAATGTTGAAACTAGAAGAACACTAAGATAAATGAAGGAAGAATTGGAACTATACCAGAGACTTGGAAGATCCTCTATTACAGCTCCAGCTCTTCTCTTCTATACTCTCGCTCTCACTCTAAGTCTCTCAACTAGAGTGTTACTTCACCAGAGCTTCGCTTACAAGAGAGTGGGATATGAGGTGAGGTCTGAGTACAAATGAGCTCGGGGGGTCCTATTTATAGCCTAAGTGACCTAGGGGGTGCTAATGGGCCTAGGGTTGGTGAGTGGGCTGGCGGGCGCCAACCCTAGGTGGCGGGCGCCAACCCTAGGTGGCGGGCGCCACCTCCCTGGCCCTTGGATCCACCGCCTCTTCATCAACGGTCTCCAGGACGTCCTCCAAGTCGGTTAGGGTTGTCCAATAACCGTCACATGGGCAATTAGGCCTTGATCCATGTGACATTGCTTCTTATCCCTTGGATGAACCGACTTGAGGGAGCAACGGCTGCAATTGAGCAAGGAGGGCTTCCCCTGGATCAGTGACGTGGCAGGGGGGAGTTTGGGCTTCTCCCCCCTGGCGGCCGCCAGCTAGGGGTGGCGGGCGCCACCCCTTCTCGGCCCAGAGTGAGCCCAGGCACGTGTTCTTGCTCCTGGTGGGTCCATTTGGTCATTTTGCTCAAAAACCCTGCAATTTCCTGCATTCAAATAAATCTCAAGGACAAGTGGAAATCGTTAGTTTATAAAGGGTTTTTGATTGATTTTAGGCTCTTTTGTTGTATTATATGCCCTTGTTGATGCTAGAAATATGACACTTAGTGAGCGTCAACAAGCTCCCCCAAGCTTACCTCTTGCTCGTCCTCGAGCAAGCGTGGACTTCGAATAAATTTTGGAAACTCGGTGTTGTGTGTATGCCCATATTATTTTCATCATCATGGAATTGGTAGCCTTCCCTGCACTCAAGATTAGAACAAAAGACCAGCAAGAAAGAAGGTTTGTCTTTCCCTTGCCTATTTTGCAAATCAAGATATGTGGAGTTTTTGAAGTTTTTCTCAAGAGAAAGCATGCTTAGTAACTTCTGTGGCTCACTCGATCACTCATGTTTGTATGTGGAAATGGAAGAATCATCCTCTCACTAAGGCTTTATGTGGGGTTTAATGGGTAGGATGAAAGTGAGCATGCAATGCTAGCATAATTTTGCCAAGTTAGACAATTGGAGCAAAGGAGCAACAAGTCATAGGTTCAGACCAGGAATGTGCAAGTGTGTGGTATTTATTGTGGCTAATATTTTCATGGCATTTCTCCTTTCTATCTCATTTGTGGGATCATGGCTATGAATGAGAGCTTTTGCCGTTTTGGATATTTCCTTCTTTCTAGAGCACTTGCTCTTTTCTTTTTTTTTCTAGAGCACTTGCTCTTTTGAATTTTCTTTTTCTTTCTAGAGCACTTGCTCTTTTTTTTTGAAGGAAGGATAGTCCATGTCCCTGAGATTTCATTATGGAGCATGATATTTTGCCATGAAGTATTCCTATCAATGGATGAAAAGAAAGGCATGTTGTTTGCGTATTCTCAGTGTAAGAATAGCACTATATAGGTGGGTGCAAGTGAATTCCTTGGTCTTAAAGATATGACAAGTTTCTCTACCATGTCTATCAACAAAAGTCTAACAAGGCTCAATACTAGCATGCAGCAAGTGGAAGCTCCTACTTCTAAGAGTAAAAATTATTTGGCTTTGGTAGGACTTTCTTTGCCACAGAAGTACTTAGAGCAAGTTTTTAGAATTTTTCCAAATAATTACTCCACAAACTTAACTTGCTCAAGACAAAGTAGAAACTTACTTCCCCTTTACTTAATCTAATGCTCATGTCTCAAGTTTAGTTCTAGCATACGTTTTCCCATGATAAATCTAATGCATGGCATACACATTTTTTTTTATTAAAAGGACTTATGGTGAGAGCGTTTTATTTATTACTACTTATTTATTACTAATATGCTAGAAATTAACTAAGATAGATCTTAAGTTCAAATTACTGAAATAAAATAAAACTGACACAAAATAAAGACGGGTTGTGATACTTACCTTGATGACGGGGGTCCTCCCCCAAGCTGGCTTTTGGCGTGGTTGGGTCACATCCATCCTTGACTACGGTACATGTCCTCCCAGTTCTGCTGGTTCTGCTGCAAGAGAGAAGAAATGTTACCCAGTTCTCCACCAGTTTCCTGGCGGAATTCCTGGAACTCTTGGGTCAAGTTGTTCAAGTCCTGGCGGATGTTGGCAGAATCCATGGTAAGTCCGCTCATTTGGTGCTGGAGGTATCCCATGTCGCGCATCCACTCGTCCTGGTGAAAGGACGAATGGCGAGCAGCTTGTGGCGAGATTCCCCTGTTGAAGAATTCGTCACCATGGCCAGTGTACCTAGTGGATCCACCCAAGGATGAACTTCCCAATTGGGATGAGTGAAAGGATGCCTCGGGGCCGTAATCCCATCGCGGATGTTGCGGTTGTTGCCAATTCGACCCTCCTGCTTGCTGCGAGCCGGGAGGTGTCAAGTGGCCATAGCGCGCTGCTTCTTCGTACTGCCCTGCATGGAAAGGATTAAACTCCTGCTGCCGCTGCTGCGGCTCTTGCGGCCTCTTCTGCGGCACGGGTCTGCGCTCGCGTCCTCCTCCTGGGAACCTGCACAATGTTTTCTCGGGCCAACCTGCGGTTTTGCTCCGCCTCGGTTTCCAGGGCCAAAAGCAAAGTGGGTGCATTAACCAACCAAAGTGACAAGTTAGGAAGAGCAATTTTATTCACATAGTCTTGGTAGATCATGTGAATCTCACCAGTTTCCTGGTCTTCTCGCAAGAGGTGTCCTTGCGAGAAATGCTCCATAGTTAGAAGGTCTCGGTCACTAGGGATGTAGGAGTATATGGCAGAGTTCAACAGACCCATGTTAAAGGCTTGTCTAGTTATCCAAGATGTCATTTCAATGTTTCCAGAGCATTGATTAAATTTTGACCAGTAATCTGCCATGGCCTTGGCAGGTGACACTTTTATATGGTTGACCAGAGCATAGAGCAGCAGCATCTCCGGCTTTTTAATTGGTCTCAGGTCAGGTCTTGGGAAGAGTGTGATACTAATATATTTGTGGAAGAACCTGAGTGTGGGGTTATGGATATTACTTGTACGGGGCAGGCCTGGGTCTCTGTTCCCAGCGATGCTTTTCCAAAATTCATTCCTATTAAAACCCGTACAAGCAGACTCCAGGTTTAGCGAGCATGAATCATCAAAATTTAAGTGCTTGCTAAACTGCCCCCATGAAAGAGTGTGCTCTTCATTAAAAAGCCAGAAAGTTATGTGGGCAGCAGACAATTGCATGGTAGCTAAAAATTCCATTGTAAGGGGCAGGATTCCCTCCTCATTCACCGTCCATGCATTTTCCCATCCCACGGTTTGAGAAATGTAGAGAAACTCACTGTCCATACCGGTGCGACGTAGCAAGTCATCGTCGATGCGGCGGGTGTGGATCAACTCCCTCTCACTAAGGATGTTCCGAGCCTGCCGCTCCCGATCACTCTGCCAGATGATGGCATCGACAGAGTTCACGATGCGGATGGTCGGTCTGGCTTGGTGTGTGAACGGGGAGTTCCGATCCATCGACATTGCGTCGGTGGATGGGGTACCCCGCCCGGAGCTCTCCTCATCGCTCCCAGCAAAACGAATGTGGGTGTTCGCTCGTGACGAGCTTCCCTCACCCTTGCTCTTCTTCTTGCCGAAGAGGTTCTTGAAAGGGCCCATGATTTCCTTGCTAGTGCTTAGGATGGCTGATGTTTTTGTATTTTGAGTGAGTTATGTGAACTTGCATGGGGTGTGGGTAGTATTTATAGGCTGAGGATGGAAGGGGGGAGGCTGTGAGCCTCACCACTCTGGCGGGCGCCAGAAATTAGTGGCGGGCGCCACCCCCTTTGGCTGAAATTCACTCCACTCACCTCTCCTTTCACCTAGTGCTCTCCTTGTCATCTTCCATCACATGTGCACCAGAATATTTGGGTGGAGATGTGTCCAAGAGGTGGAGGGAAGAGGGGGAGACATGGAAAGACATGAAAGTGAGTGATTGCCTTGAAATGACCAAAGCCTATGGGCCTCCCTTGGTGTTATTAGGGTCTAGGGGGGTTGGTGTAATAGTCTAGTGAATGGCTAGTGCTCCCTAGAGCCCTCTAGGGTGGCGGGCGCCAGCATGGGGTGGCGGGCGCCACCCCTATGGCAGCCTAAAGCCCCCTAGGTGTTATATAATTACTCTAGTAAACATCTACTTTGCAGAAAATTAAATTGCTTAAGTAAAAATGAAAATTTAAATGAGGGGATAAAAACTTACCTTGGCCTAACTTACCTTGGTTAGCCGCCTTGGATTCCCGATTAGTGTCGCTCTTACGGTGGTTGCGGAGGATTGTCGGCACCGACGAACTTTGATGACGAGTGTTTTTCTGGTCGCGGTGTGAACTCGAATTTCTCCTCCTTCCCACTGATGTGGAGCTGAATTTCTCCAGCTCCTACATCAATGGTGGCTTTTGCAGTGCTCAGTAATAGCCGTCCCAAGATCAATGGTGTCCGGTGGTCGGGATTAATATCCAGGACCACGAAGTCCACCGGGACAAAGAGGTTCCGGATTTTCACCGGAATATCCTCTGCTATGCCCGCGGGATATCGGAGCGATTGATCGGCTAGCTGCAAACACATAGAAGTGGGGGACAAGGTATGATGATTTAATTTATCATAAATTACCTTGGACATGACGCTGACGCTTGCTCCCAAATCACAGAGTGCATGCTTGAAGTGTTGCTTTCCAATTGAGCATGAGATCGTTGGATTTCCTGGGTCCTTCTTCTTTTCTGGGAGTTGGTTTAAAATGACTGCACTGCAATCTTCAGTCAATTTAACCACCTCCCCAATTGGAATTGGTTTCTTCTTATTGAGCATGTCTCTCAAATATTTTGCATAAGTTGGAACCTGCATAGCGTCAATAAATGGCACATGTATATATAATTTTTGAATTACCTCGACGAATTTCTTGAATTGGTCGTCTTCCGTCGGGTTCCTGCTTCGATCTGGAAAAGGTAATACATGTGTATCATAGAATTCATGAGGAGCAGTGCGTACCTTGGATGAAGGCTCAGCTGGGGTCTCCTCTTCTTTGTCTTCTTCAACATTAACAGTATTTTTCTTTGAAGTAGTATTACTACTAGGAACTAAAGTAGGATGAGGTGGATCACGAGTGGTTTTACCACCTCTTGTGGTTACAACTTTTAATTCCTCATGATACTTAATTTGAGATTTAATGTTATCTACTTTTTGCTCTAATATCTTATTAAAACTAATTTGTTCCTTAAATGCTTCAGAAAAATCTTTCAGTTTAGCATAAATTCCTTCTAACATTTTATCATGTTCAATTAATTTGCTATTTATGCTATCATTAATTCTACCTTGTTTAGAAACTAATTTTCCAATAGGAGAATTAAATACGGAGGTTTGAGGCATACCTTTGTTATTCCATTGTTAGATCATTGGAATTGGAGGTTCTCCATAGCCACCATTATTAAGAAGAGATTTGGCATCCTCTTTCTTAATTTCTGCTTGACCTTCACTTGACGAAGCAGCTCTTTGCTTGGCGTAGTACTCCCTTGCGGCGCGATCTCTCTTCTCTTTTAGTCTTTGCTCTAGCAACTTTATCAAAGTTTCCAGGGTAACAGAATCAACTTGCTTGATTTCAGACTTACTTCGAGTATGATTTTCTGTCCATCCTTGATTCGCCACCATTGTCTCGATCAGATCGGTTGCCTTCTCTACAGTGAGAGAGAGGTATGCACCTCCGGCAGCAGCATCAATATGTTGTCGAGATTCTTGCTGGAGTCCATTGTAGAAGCTCTGGATCAAATACCAGTCTTGCATACCATGGTGAGGACAGTAATTAACATACTCTTGTAGTCTCTCCCAAGCATCAGTGATTGTTTCTTCGTCTCCCTGTCCAAAGTTTGAAATCTTGCTGCGGACAAGAATAGTCCGACTTATCGGGCAGAATTTGTTGAGGAATTGATCAGCGCATCTCACCCACGTCAGCAGGTGGCCAGAGTTGAAGAGGAACCACTGCTTTGCTTTTTCCACTAATGAAAATGGGAAAAGATGAAGTCTGATGGCATCCTGTGAAACTCCCTGCACAGAAATTGTACTACATGTCTCCAGAAAGTTCCGGAGGTGAGCATTGGCATCCTCGGAAGGTTTGCCATTAAATGCAATAGCTTGAGCCATACGTATCAAGTGAGGTTTAAGCTCAAAATCTACATTGCTAGTAGAAGGTAACACTGGAATGTGAGCAAGAGTAGGCATGGAATACTCACAGAGTGTTTTGGACGGCACCAGAAATGCTTGTTGACACTTCTTAGCGTCACTACCAAGAATAGGGTTTGAATCTATCCCCGGCAACGGCGCCAGAAATGTCTGTAGACTCTTGCTAACGTCGTCACTGGGAGTAGACTATGAATCTATCCCCGGCAATGGCGTCAGGAAGGTTTGTTGATACTTCTTAATGTAAGAAGTATAACTAACTATTCGTATGACTATTGGAGGGTTCCGCAAGCGTACAGAATAAGTCTATTGTAGCACTTCACCCGGGAGTAACCGAGTATCGTATTTATTTCCACGGGGAAGCTACTATGGCAGAACTAACACTAGGACTGCTATGAACAACTAGTGATTCTAGCAGGGTTGATCAAGTTGTTTGAAGGGGGGTTGGTTCCTACTAATACTAAAAAGAAAAGAAAGAGAAAAGAAAGACTAACTATTCCTAACCTAAATCGGCGGGGTCTGGCCGATGAACAGATTAATGTTTTCCTACACACTAATGATCACAACTAACTTAGCAATAAAGGTTCTATCTAGTTCTTCGAACCGTACACACCCTCTGGACTATTTACCTCAGACGTGCACAACGAGGTTTATGATTTAAAAACTAACCCAACTACGTGGTGGAATTCAAGGCTCCCAGGGCTGTCACCACCTGTTTGCTACCACAGCTATCCGGGGGGCTAGCCACAAACTAAGGTATAACTAGTCTAAGCACCGCGCTTACACTAATGTATACTACTCTAATCTTGCGTCCAAAACAAGAGTACTGATTACTCAGCGAAGAACCCAAACTAGATATAGACTAAACACTAAGCTATCTATGATCGAAAGCACTCAACAAGAACAATAAGTAAAGAACTTAAAGTAAATGCTGAAAGTAGAAGAACACTAAGATAAATGAAGGAAGAATTGGAACTATACCAGAGACTTGGAAGATCCTCTATTACAGCTCCAGCTCTTCTCTTCTATACTCTCGCTCTCACTCT
>CM019830.1:79311761-79352701 GCA_009763385.1 Coix lacryma-jobi var. lacryma-jobi | reverse complement strand
AAGTCTCTCAACTAGAGTGTTACTTCACCAGAGCTTCGCTTACAAGAGAGTGGGATATGAGGTGAGGTCTGAGTACAAATGAGCTCGGGGGGTCCTATTTATAGCCTAAGTGACCTAGGGGGTGCTAATGGGCCTAGGGTTGGTGAGTGGGCTGGCGGGCGCCAACCCTAGGTGGCGGGCGCCACCTCCCTGGCCCTTGGATCCACCGCCTCTTCATCAACGGTCTCCAGGACGTCCTCCAAGTCGGTTAGGGTTGTCCAATAACCGTCACATGGGCAATTAGGCCTTGATCCATGTGACATTGCTTCTTAACCCTTGGATGAACCGACTTGAGGGAGCAACGGCTGCAATTGAGCAAGGAGGGCTTCCCCTGGATCAGTGACATGGCAGGGGGGAGTTTGGGCTTCTCCCCCCTGGCGGCCGCCAGCTAGGGGTGGCGGGCGCCACCCCTCCTCGGCCCAGAGTGAGCCCAGGCACGTGTTCTTGCTCCTGGTGGGTCCATTTGGTCATTTTGCTCAAAAACCCTGCAATTTCCTGCATTTAAATAAATCTCAAGGACAAGTGGAAATCGTTAGTTTATAAAGGGTTTTTGGTTGATTTTAGGCTCTTTTGTTGTATTATATGCCCTTGTTGATGCTAGAAATATGACACTTAGTGAGCGTCAACAGCCACATTGTTAGAAACAAGGTCAGGCTTGTAGCGAAGGGTTATAGTCAGAAGGAGGGGATAGACTATGAGGAGACTTTTGCTCCTGTAGCTCGTTTGGAGGCTATTAGGATACTCTTGGCTTTTGCTGCATCCAACGGTTTCAAACTTTTTCAAATGGATGTCAAGAGTGCCTTCTTAAATGGCTACATAGAAGAAGAGGTTTATGTTGAGCAACCCCCCGGTTTTGAAAATCCCAAGTTTCCAAACCATGTTTTTAAACTTCACAAAGCTTTATATGGTTTGAAACAAGCCCCTAGAGCCTGGTATGATAGGTTGAAAACCTTTTTGCTAGCTAAGGGTTTTAAAATGGGATGTGTGGATAAAACGCTTTTTCTCCTCAGGCAAGGCAAAGACACTCTCTTGGTCCAGATTTACGTGGATGATATCATTTTCGGTGGTTCTTCTCACGCTTTGGTTGCCAAGTTTGCAGATACTATGAGCAGGGAGTTCGACATGAGCATGATGGGGGTGCTGACATTCTTTCTCAGGTTGCAAATTAAGCAATCCCGAGAGGGGACGTTTGTGCACCAGGGCAAGTACACCAAGGACTTGCTGAAGCGGTTCGATATGGGTGAGGCCAAGCCTCTTCCAACACCCATGTCGACGATGACTGCCCTGGATGCGGATAAGGATGGAGAAGCAGTGGACTAGAAGGAGTACCGAAGCATGATCGGGTCGCTGCTCTACCTGACGGCGACACGCCCGGACATCCAGTTCGCGGTGTGTTTGTGCGCGCGCTTTCAGGCGTCGCCACGCACTTCTCACCATCAGGCGGTGAAGCGCATATTCAGGTACCTTCGTTTCACACCTGAGTTCGGGATTTGGTATTCTGCTTCCTCCACCCTCTCCCTTTGCGGTTATTCGGATGCCGATTTTGCTGGTTGCCGTATTGAGCGCAAGTCCACTTCTAGGACTTGCCAGTTTATTGGTTCTTCTCTTGTGTCGTGGTCTTCTCGCAAGCAGACTAGTGTCGCTCAGTCTACCACAGAGGCCGAATATGTTGCTGCGGCTAGCTGCTGTTCCCAGTTGCTTTGGATGATGGCCACTTTGCGTGATTTTGGTCTGAGCTTTTCTCGCATGCCTTTGCTTTGTGATAGCACGAGTGCTATTAGCGTTGCTAAGAACCCCGTGCTTCACTCGAAGACCAAACACATTGATGTGCGCTTTCATTTTCTGCGTGACCACCAGGAGAAGGGTGATATCGACCTTCGCCATGTCGATACTCATCATCAATTGGCTGATATTTTCACCAAGCATTTAGACGAATCAACCTTCATTCAGTTGAGGGGTGAGCTTGGTGTGTGTTTCCCCTTTTAGATGGGGGAAACGTTTTGGTTCTTGTATTATAGACTAACTCTTTTCGTTTGTCTTTCTTTACTTTTGCATTTCAGCATACGCATTTACATTCTGAGCTTCATGTTATAATCATTAGAATGTAACTATGCTCTTTGTAGTATGCTCCAATGCTTATGTTGATGCTTGTAGCTTATGCTCTTTCTGATCACTAGTACATGTCATGAGCTGAGCTATTTTGGAATGGTGAATTTGCTTAATGTACATAAAATCTGAAAATGTTCACCATTGAGATATGCAACTAGCATGTGTAGGATGTGTTGAGTCCATTCGTGCTTTTCATATATGCTAGGTTGCTATGTCTCTAGTTCTGAGTCATTCACTTGCTTGGTCTGTTCATATCCTGTTTAAAATTTGAACCAAGTTTTAGTGAATTGAAAAGATCGAGATGGGATTGCTTGTCAACACATCACGGTATCGAGACTGTTTCTCATTGCACTTTGAGTTAAACTTGAGTCGTGTAGTGTATGACCGAAACCGCAGCTTTAAGCTTCTGATTGCTTTGGCATAGGCTTCGCTCGGTTGAAAAGTTAGGCACAGACAAGCTTTCAACCTCTCGCAATCACATGCTGAATTTGAACTTGTGTAATTTCACCGCTGCAACTCCGATCTAAAACTAAAATCACAAGTGTATGTTTCATTCTTAAGCATGATGATTGAACCTTGCTAGGGGTAGTTCACCTTGTATACATGTTTAGCACTTATTCAGATTCCTGTCTATACATGTGTAGTGCTATTTTGATGGTGACTATCTTTTGACTCAAAACTGCTCACTTTGCTCATATGTTCATATTTCGTATTCGGTGATCAGTTTGAGCCTTTGCTATATGAGTGCTTAGTTGTGTCATTGGAGCTATACTGTTTAGAGCATCTTTGCACTCTTTTGACTTTATGCCTGAAGCTCCTAACTTGCATTTTGACTCATATGCATTTTGGAAGGGGGAGATCTTTGCACATTTGCTTGTTGATGTCTTTTCTTGATTAATGCATTTTCAACTAAGGGGGAGAAAAATGACAAATCATGTGTTCCCTGAATGTTTAACTGAGGGGGAGAAAATATTGCAAATCATATGCTTCCCGGGTGTTCATCTAAGGGGGAGTTTTCCTGGTTGCTTGCACTTTTCGAGGGGGAGTTTGCTAGTTGTGTTGAGCCTTCGCCTCTGTCTTGAGGGACTAGCAAACTTTTTACAAGGCATTCGATTTCGATTGGTTCGGAGCGTGTTTGGTTCGGAGCAAGCTTTCGTGCTAGTTGTGTTGAGCCTTTGTGCCTCTTTCTTGAGGGACTAGCATCTTTGCTGCTTCTTCCTGGCCGTAAGGCATTGGTCTTGAGCTCCTTTTCTGAAGATTTCAATTGGTATTTGCTAGCGGTGTTGAGCCTGTTCTACCTCTTCTTGAGGGCTAGCTTTGCTTTGCTTGGTTGCGTCGAGCCGTTGCCCATGTCTTTGGGGACCAAGTTGTTTTGCTTCTTCCACTTGACCTTCTTCGGCTTTGCTATGCTTTTGGGTCATTTGGTTGAGTTCTCTCTTCTCCTTCTTTCATTATGATTTGTGTGAATAGTTGACAATGCACTCATCAAGGAGGAGATTGCGGATACATGGGTGTATGCCGAGTCTCTGAGTGATGAGTGATTGTCAACGGGTTTGATCGCAGGTTCTTTGGCTTGTGTCGTGCAGGTGTCGAGCACAGAGACAGTGATCGAAGGCGAGGTGAAGGTCAAGTAGAGACGTACCGTGCCGATGGACCGGGAGTGGTGAAGGGCGGACGTGAGGCTTGGACTGAGGGACCGGAGGGCCTGAGGATCAGCTGTGGTGGCTGGCAGCCTGGGACAGCGACGAGCGGAGACTTGCGGGGCACGGTGTTGCCAGGGTCGAGGACCTGGGGACACGTGTCGGTGGACGAGGTGCACGGGCGGTGCATCCCCTCTACAGCTTCGGTTTGGTGGTTGAGCCACAGAAAAACCACCGGGTGGACGGTTTCCAGGTTTGGGCCACAAAACCTGGGTGTGCGGCGGGTTTCCGAGTTTGGGCCACAAAACTCAGGCTGAGGACGGTTTCCAGGTTTGGGCCTCAAAACCTGGGCGCTGCGGGTTTTTGTGTTTGGGTCACAAAACTCAAGCGATGGACTTGGAGGCTGGTTTCCCGGTTTGGGCCTCAAAACCGGGGGTTGGCTGGAAAAGGCTGCTTTCCCGGTTTGGGCCACAAAACCGGGGGTGCAGAGCGAGGGTGGCACGTGGCGGCAATCGGGAGGTTGCATCGAGGCAATGCTACGAGTTGTGCGGGCGTGGCCGCCGGATCACCACTATCTTCGAGTTGGTCCAGAATAACCCTAGGGTTTAGCTGGCTCGCTCTGTAATTAGGTAGGGGTAGAGTGGGAATTAGGAATAGTTAGAATTAGGATAAGTAGGGGGAGACACCCACCTCCCCATCCATCTCAGTCATTTGCTCTTTTGCTTCTAGGGTTTCCTGCTCTCCCATTCCCTGCTGTAGCGAACCTGAGATCCACAGAGAAGAGAACAATACCTCTGTGTCCGTGAGATTTTTGAGGAAGTGAGGCCGTAACCTCACCATTGTAGCATGTGGCAGCCACACGGTTGCAAATTCGTGGTTGTGATTCGCATTTTGTTCATGTTCTTCACGGAATCCTTTTCTCCACGTTTTTTCCCGTCGATCGATCTCTTTGCTTGGTGCGTTTCTTGCAAATCTGTTTGAACCAAGTTGTTCTAGATCGTGAGGCACTTCTTTCCACCGAAGGAATTCACCTCTAACCTCACGAGCTAGTAGATCGGTTGATTTTCGTTTCGGGTCAAGTTTTTCTCCCTTCCCCCAAATTTCTTTGATTCATCGATTTGGAGATAGGTTCGAGCCATGATCTCCTAGGAGTAGCACACTATCCTCCATATGACTCATCTCTCCAAGTTTGAGCCCTAGAGGTTTTGTTTTGGGAGAGATCAAGTCGAATCGGTGAACGAGCAGCACAAAATCGGGGTGACCGGACGCTGCCGATTCAACGACCGGACGCTGACCCTGAGTCTGGTCGATGAACAACTTCTCTGTCCTGGCGCTGTGACCTTGACCGGATGCATGAGTCCTTGCTTGACCAGACGCACTGAAGTCATTGTTCACTGCTTTGTTTGTGCCTGACCGGACGCTACAGGGTTGTGACCGGACGCTCCTCACTGTGAGTCCGGTCCAACTCAGAGAGCTCCCAGATCGCCCTCGAGCTGACCGGATGCGTCCGATCCAACCTGACCGGACGCTCTTCAGAGTCTGGTCAGTGAGGGTTTGCGTGTTTTCATCCGCAGTTTGTCCGTACGACTTTTGATTTGTGATTCGCTTGTTGTGTTGGATTCCTGGCTTCGTGCTCTACTGAAATCAGGCTTTTTGCTTTACAAAATAGCCTGAATCCCCCTCGCGTTGCTCGGGGGAGGTTGAGGTTACCCAAAGTCCATCTTGTCACTAGTTGACTTGCGTGAATTTGGGTGTGGAATTTTTGTGGTGTCCCACTGTGTTCCTAGGGAACATCCACCCATTCTCTTGGGTCGTGGACATCACGCGCATCGGTTTGCTTTTGGGGTGATTCTCGGGATAGTGGCAACAAGTTTCCGAAAGGAAAATTTGAAGCTCCCATTCACCCCCCCCCTCTGGTCGCTTTCTAGTAGCATTCTCGGTCCTTCAAGATCGATCGATTTTTCGTTTCGAATCGGTTTTTATCTCCCTTGCCCCGAATTCTTCTCATTCACCATTTTGGAGTTAGGATTGAGCCATGATCTCTTAGGGGTAGCTCACTAACCTCCTTGGAACTCCTCATACCAAGTCTAAGCCTTAGAGCTTTCGATTCGGAGGAGATCGGGTTGAATCACCAAAGAACTGGGCTGTCTTCAGGGGCATCAAACGCTGGTCACGGGAGCATCGGACGCTGCTGTTCATAGCATCAGACGCTCCGGTGACACGTGTCAGTTCTGGTGTTTTTTGAGTGGACATCGGACGCTTGGTGTCGGACGCGTCCGTTGGTCATTAGACGCGCCGGACCCTGAGCATCGGACGCTGACCAAACACTGTAGCAGCATCCGATGGTCACATAGTAAGGTTCCAAAGAGGATCTGTTTGCATCAGACGCGTCCGGTGGGTTGGCATCGGACGCTGCCAGCGTCCGATGCAGTGAAAACTTCACTGTTTCGTTCGCAGTTTGATCGTTCGACTTTGGATTTGATTTTAGGCTTTTGGGTTGGTTTTCTAGAGTTGTGTAGTGTCCCGCTGTGCTTCTAGGAAGCATCCACCCTACCTCTAGGGTCATGGACTCTATCGAGCTCTAGTTTTGCTATTGGGGTTGATTTTTGGGACAGAGGCTAAAAGTTTCTAAAAAGAGATTTGAGGCTCCCATTTAGCCCCCCTCTGCTCGCCTTGCTTTAGCACTTTTGGTCCTTCAATTGGTATCGGAGCAGGTTAAGGATCTTCCACCTTAGCCGGTTCCAGATCTACAGAAGGCGACATGGATCACGGCGTAGGCAAACCACCATTTTTTGATGGGACGAACTATGTGTATTGGAAGATACGTATGTCAGCCTATCTTTAGAGCATGGGTGCTTCTGTTTGGGAGATTTGCAACAAGGCAGATTACGAGGTTTTGGCTGCTCGTGTGACTCAGCTGCAGATCGATGAGCACGATGCCAATAGTCGAGCCCGTAATGCTCTTTTCTCCTGTTTGAGCATGTGTCTGAGTTTGATCGTGTTTCTCAGCTCCCCATGGCTCGTGAGATTTTGGCGACCCTAATGCGCTTTCATGAGGGAACCACTCATGTCAAATCCCGTCTCTACAAGTCACACAAGCAGGAGTATGAGAACTTCTGACACATGCCTGGCGAGAGCATAGAAAGTTTATTAGCTCGTTTTCAGGTGATTGTCAACAGGATGAGGGCTAACAAGGAGCTATTGGCTTTCGACGATCATGAGAGGGATCTCAAGCTTTTGCATACTCTTGATCGATCGGTGTGGGATTCTAAGGTTCTGGCGATCATCGAATCACCTAACTATGAGACCCTCACGTGCGACGAGCTCTTCAGTAAGCTCAAGTCTAGTGAGATTGATGCCATGACGAGAGCTTCTTATGAGAATCCTTCTGGCCCGTCTATGGCTTTGCTTTCTGGCTCTTCTGCTAACCCCTCTAGAGGCTTTGCACTTTCTTCTCTTCTTTCTATCACAGAGGAGCAGCTGGAGTTCATGGGGGATGATGAGTTGGCTTTGCTTGCCAACCGGTTCTCGCGGTTCCACAATAACCGCATGAACCGTCGTCGCGGAGGAGGATGCTTTGGATGCTTCGAGTGCGGCGACCCTGACCACTTCATCGCCAATTGTCCCAAGAAGAACAAGCAAGTTCTTGGAAGGGTGATCATGGGCACAAGTACGACTCCGGCAAGCGCAAGGAGAAGTACATTCCCGCGAAGCACAAGCGGAAGGGCGGCTTCAACAAGGAGTACATCAAGAAGAAGTACTTGGAGAAGGCCCAGGCTAAGCAGCGTGCTTTCTTCGCCACGCTCAGCGATGTCGACGACTCGGATGACGACTCCGCTTCCTCAAGCGATGACGAGTCCGAGAAGAAGAAGAGGATTGAGGACAAGCTGAACGGCCTCTGCTTCTTCGCCGACAACGAGGGATTTTGCACCATGGCCCTCAACAAGGAGGTCGACAGCCAGCTGGAGGAGATCCCTCAGAACAACGATGATGCCTCCCAGGTATCTCAAACTTCTGAGGAACTCTCTACTGAGGTCGATAAGCTTACTGCTGCTTTGCTTAGTCAAGATAAGTTGCTTAGGCGTGCAGCTAGAGAGAGGAAGGAGTTTAGGCAGAAGTGGGAGGATACTGTGAAGGAACTTGAATTTGCCAAGTCCACTGTTGTTGTTTCTGAGGAGGGTGAGTGTGAGATGTGCACCAAGCACATGACTGACCTTCTCAATTTGAGAGGTAAGTATGTTGCTTTGGTTGGAGAGGTGGATGAGCTTCGGGCTAGACCCGTGTTGCTGGGTGCGTGCAAGTCTTGTGAAGGCTTGCAATCCGAGTTGACATAGAAGAATGCCAAGATTGTGTCTCTTGAGAAGGCTAGCTCGAGTAGCACTTGTGTGTCTAGATGTGCTTTGTGTGAAGGTTTGGAGATGGAGATAGCCAATGTGAAGCATGACAAGATGGAAACTGAGGAGGAAAACATATACCTTCAGACCATCTTGTCATGGGTATCTTGTGGTGAGCCACAGCTTGGGATGATGATTACCCAGTTCAAGCGTGCTGCTGGAGGTCCAAGGTGTTGGTTTTTCTCAGGGTGTTGAGTGTGCCTCTGCGAACACAAGGTTGATATGTGCCCTTGTGGTTCCCTTCCTGAGTGATGAGTGATCGATCAACAGGGCAACATGTCTCTTGGCTGTGTTGATGTGCAGGTGCGGAGCTCGGGCAGTGGTCGAAAGTGAGGTGAAGGTCAAGTAGGGACGTGTCGTGCTGATGGACCGGGAGCGGTGAAGGGCGGACGTGGAGCTTGGACCGACGGACCAGGAGACCTGAGGACCAGCTGTGGTAGCTGGCACGTGGCGTCGACAAGCAAGAGCACACGGGGATGTGCGGTGCATCGGCTGAGTCGGGAGGAAGGTGATGGCGTCATGACACTTGGCGGGAGGTCGAGGAGGATGGCGAATGCACTGTGCCCGGCGTGAGGGCTGGACATGCTCCGGCATCGGTGCTGGAACCCAGGGTGTGCGAACCACATCCCGTCTACGGCGCGGGTTCGGTAGCTGAGCCTCAAAAAGCTACCCTCGACGGTTTCCGAGTTTGGGCCTCAAAACTCGGGGTGGCCGGTTTCCGAGTTTGGGCCTCAAAACCTGGGCGCGCGGGTTTCTGATTTTGGGCCACAAAACTCAGCCGGAGGACAGGTTTCCCGGTTTCAACCTCAAAACCGGGGGAAGGCCCAGGTTTCCCGGTTTCGGCCTCAAAACCGGGGGGAGGTCCGCAAAAAGGATGGTCGACGCGTGGCAGCATGGAGAGGCTGGAGCGACGGCGCAGCTATCCGCGAGGAAGGCGCAGCGGTCGACAGGGCTGGCACGTGGCGGCATCCTGAGGCTTGCCTCGAGGCAAAGCTAAGGATGAGGAAGGCGCGTGGCCGTCGGATCGTCAACCAGCAGAGTTGGACCAGGATACCCCTAGGGTTGGCCACCTCGCTCTTGTATCTAGGGGTAGAAAGGGGATTATTGTATTAGGCTTATAAATAAGAGAGGCGCCCCTCCTCTCCCATCATCCTGACAGTCATTTGTTCCTGAGCTCTCTCTCTAGTCCTCGCTTAGGTTCTAATCATACCTCGCTGCCTGTGATCCGTAGAGACGGGAATCATACCTCTGTGTATTTGGATCTTTTGAGGAAACGAGACCGTAATCTCATTGTCTCCTCGTGTGGAGGAGTTTCGGCTGGAATTGAATCGATTCGCGTTTTTGTGTTCTTCGCGTTTTCGTTTTTCTCCCCTTCCGGAGATTTGCCTCGTTCTCCCTCTCCGAGAGGTGGTTTTTGATTCCAGCTTGAACCAACTTGTTCTAGATCGTGAGGCGCCTCTTTTCACCTGAAGGAATTCATCCCTAACCTCACGAGCTAGTAGATCGGTCGGTTTTCGAGTTTGGATCAAGTTCTTTCTCCCTTGGCCGATCTTCTTCGAGTTTCTTTGATTCTGAAATTCATAGTTAGGTTTGAGCCATAATCTTTTAGAGATAGCTTACTGACTTGGTTGTGAACTCATCTGCAAAGTTTCAGATTTTTCGAAGTTGATTTGGTCGAGATTTGGCTTCGAATTCAGAGTTTTCAGAAACTTCAGCGTGCCACCCGGACATGTCCGGTAGGCCACCCGGACATGTCCGGTAGGAAGACTTTGGAGTTTTGAGCTGCAATTTTTTGGAGACCTTCCTAGGGGTGTCTAGTACCTAGGGTTCAAATTTCATAATTTTTGGACACCGTTTGATACATCTTTTGGTTTTTCTCCTAGGATTGGTCACTGTAGTTTTGCATTTGCTCCGAGGCTCTCTCGCACTTGAGTAGTGTCCCGCTGTGCTTCTTGAAAGCATCCACCCTACATCTAGGGTCGTGGACACTATCAAGTCCTTGTCTTGCTTTTGGGGTGACTCTCTGGGACAAGGGCCATCGATTTCTCGAAAAGAAATTTGAGGCTCCCATTCACCCCCCCTTTGGTCGCCGATTCGGTCCTTCAATTGGTATCAGAGCCGGTTAAGGATCTTCTCCACCTTAATCGGTTTCGGATCCTAAGGGCGACATGGAACGAGGGAATGACAAAGCTCCGTGGTTCGATGGAACGAACTATCCCTATTGGAAGAATCGGATGCGTGCTTATCTCAACAGCATCAGTTCTTCCATTTGGGAAATATGTGAGAACGCTGAGTACGTGGTCCTTCCGGCTCGTGTGGGTCAGGTCCAGATTGACCAGCATGAGGCCAACTCAAACGCCCGTAACGCTCTTTTGGCCAGCATCTCCCTTCCTGAGTTCGAGCGTGTCTCTGAGCTTGAGACGGCACGAGAGATCTGGGTGAAGCTTCAGAGCTATCACGAGGGGACCGCTCAGGTCAAGACCAGACTCTTCGAGACGTACAAGCGAGAGTACGAGAACTTTGTTCAGTTGGAGGGAGAGACGATTGACGCTATGTTCGCTCGTTTCCAAACGATCGTGAACAAGATGCGTGCCAATCAGGCCAACCTACCCTATGACGATCATGAGAGGGCTCTCAAGTTGCTATACGCCCTAGATCGAAGGGTATGGGAGGTGAAGGTGTCAACCATCATTGAGTCTACTGCTTATGACACCCTCACCGTGGATGAACTATTCATCAAGCTCAAGTCCACCGAGATCGATCACCTAACTCAGGCCAAGCTGAAGAACCCATCTTCACATACCATGGCTTTTGTCTTAGGCACAGGTGGATAGACTTTCTCTGCTGACGCTTCACCTCCTCTATTTTCTTTGTCTTCTTTGCTTACAGTCACAGAGGAGCAGTTGGAGGCGTTTGGAGACGACGAGCTCGCCCTCATCGTCACCCAGTTCTCGTGGTTTCACAACAACCGCCTGAATCGCCGGCGTGGTGGCGCACGCGAGGGCTGCTACGGATGTGGAGATCCGGATCACTTCGTCGCGAGCTGCCCCAAGCGCGACAAGAGCTTCCCGGCAAGAAACTGCAACTCCAGGCGCAAGGGCAAGCCGGAGAACAATGTCGGGAAGAAGAAGAAGGGCGGCTATCGCCGGGAGGACATGGAGAAGGCTTTCGACGCTGGCAAGCGTTCCTTCCTCGCCACCTTCAGCGACAGCGAGAACACCTCCGACGGTGACTCCAGTGACGATGGGTCCGAGCAAAAGACTGAAGAACGCTTCAACGGACTCTGCTTCTTCGGCAAATCCTCCAAGGGCCTTTGCACCATGGCCTTGGACGAAGAGGACCGCAAGTGCCAGGACAAGGATGTCGACACCGATGACGACGACGATGCTTCCGAGGTATCAAACTCTTCTCTTGTCGATCGTCTTACCGGTGAGCGTGATTCCCTTGTCGACATAGTTCTCAGGTCAGGACAAGCAACTCAAGTGAGCTATCCGAGAGCACAATGAGTTTAAGGCTAAGATGAATGATGCGCTTAAGGAGCTTGAGTTCGCTAGGTCCAAGGTGAAGGTGACCGATGAGGAGGAGTGTGAGGAGTGCACGATGCATATGACAAACTTTGCCACCCTGCAAACCATGTATGCCTCTTTGATTGAGGTGTATTATGAGCTGAAGAGTAGGCTAGACTTGGTGGGTGATTGCAAGGAGTGTCCCTCCCTGAAGAAGGAACTGGAGGAAGTGAAGGCGAGGTCTTCTTTGTTGGGTGCGTGCAAGCTTTGTCCTAGCTTGCGAACTGAGTTGGCAGAAGTTAGTGCCAAGCTTGCTGAAGCCATGAAGGCCAGCACAGTTAGCACCTTGTCCGCTCCATGTGAGCGATGCGTGGGGATGTAGCTTGAGATTGCCAACTAGTTGGCATGCCAGGATGCAAACCGAGGAGGAAAACACATACCTTCGGTCCATCCTGAGTTGGGTGTCATGCAGTGAGCCGCAGTTGGGCATGATGATCAGTCAGTTCAAGAGGGGAACTGATTGCTCGGGAGTAGGCTTTGCTTCAGGTGGGAAGGGCGCTAGTACCTTTGGCAAGATTGGTGAGTTTAGTGGAGTGAGCCCTAGTGAGAAGCCATCCGCTATCCCTAAGCTTATCAAGATCACCCCACCTGAGCCTCCCAAGCCTATCACCAATGGATGGCATCCTTGATGAACCTCCCAAGGCTCCACCTCGCAAGCAAGTGTGGGTTCCCAAACCTAACCATCTTAGGAACACACTTGACACCCTTCCTGACGTCTCTAGTGATCCCCTTCCGAAGGGCAAGCAGCCAGCCAGAGTGAACAACCCTCGCAACCATAGGAACCAGGAACACAAGAGAGTGGTGAGGTTCGAGTGCGAGTACTATCACCGTGAGGGTCACCTAGCTGAGTTTTGCTTTCAGAGGAAGAGAGACGCTAGGAAGGAGTTGGAGCTGAACAACCAGGCCAGGCACCACCCTCTCCATGGTGTGCAGGGTTAGGGAGATCAGAAGCAGGGCGCTAGGCCTGGAGGTGCACCCCCTCAGGTAGCTAGGCCCTAGGCAGCTAGACCACTATTGACGGTCCTTAATGTCTATTTTATACCATCAACTATTGCATGAATTAATATGAAATGAACCATAAAGCAGAGTTGTAGGGTTTGAAACTAACAAGTTCCACGAGTTTTCAGTGCTCTCACCTGTTTTGTAGGACATCCATGTTTTTACCATATAAAAGTATCTCAAGTGATGAAACAGAGCACACCATTGCGAAGAGCTCGTCGATACGATCGAAACGGATATATGATTTGCTATATTTGGAGTCCCAGAGCGAGAGTCCTCGATGGAGACGACTTCGAAGATTCTAGAACATTCCAGAAGACACGAGAAGGCGACCCACGGAAGGTGGGACCTACCTGTCATAGAGACAGACCGGTCGGTCTCCCTCCTAGGCCGACCGGTCTGCTACATGGCCTAATCTCGCCCCCCTTCGCGTGACGTACTCCCACCGACCTCTCTAACATGTTTTGGCCCATTTAGGCCCAAGTGCATATGACGAAGAATTTAGTACCACATCGCTTGTCCAAGGTGGAGGGGAGGCCAAGAGCCCCTATATAATAAACCTAGGACCCCCCTGAGGCAACATCATCATCTAGGAGTCTTTGTAGAGGCGTCCCTCGAAGGACAACCTCTCCTCCCTAGAGAATTAGGTTTAGATTTTCCAATGTAATAGCTTAGCTCTAGTCGGGAGTTAGGAAGAGCGGAGCTACGCTCTGGTTCCGGAGGAGTCTTCAGAGTTTTGGTATGTTTTTATCTTTTCTTTGTAAGACTTATGTTTTAATATATTTATCTTCTCTATTTACTTTATGCCTTTCATATTATGATTAGTATAGTTGTTATGTTCTAGCATAGGATCTCCGCTCGCATCGAGTGCTCTAGTTATAGGCCATAATTAGAGTAGTAATCGATAGATTAGACTTGGTGTTTAGTCTATAGGTTACCTGAGGTTGCGCTCAACCCCACGGATAGCTGTGGTAGCCCCAGGTGGTGACAGCCCTGATGGCCGACGTATTCCACCACGTTCGGGTTGATGATCGTAGGACCGTAGTCAGAGCTTCCCAACCCCCTTCTCATCCCTTTCTGTGGTTGGTGTTCTGATGTCCCGAAGTGTTATTATGTGACTGCTATATCTTTTCATCCTTGTTACCTTAGAACCCAAGTAATAGAGAAGTGCATAGGAACCTTGATCTCTCCCGTTGTCCTCCCACTATAGTTATCTATACATTTATCATTAAATTCTCATTTATGTGCTTTCATTTATCATATATCATTCACTCATGCTTTAGTATAATTAGTACTCTGAGTTAGTAGATGCATGATAGTGAGTTATCAGATTCTTGACCCTAGCTTCCCAGTGGTAAAATATAAATAACGATCCTGGAATACTCCCGGTAAAATGCTACAATGGTGTTCTGTGCGCTTGCGGAATCTTTCATATTCTTATTTGCACTAATGAATGTCAACAAGCATTTTTGGCACCGTTGCCGGGCAAGCAATTGGTGTAAAGATTTTAATAATGATCTTGATGTCTGCTAATTTAGTGTACCACTAGCTTTAGTAGGATTACCCCTTGTTCTGTTGAGTGTGGAATAGACAGGACATCAGATGCCGTTTCAACCTTATTGCGGATACATGGGTGTATGCCGGGTCTCAGAGTGATGAGTGATTGTCAACGGGTTTGATCGCAGGTTCTTTGGCTTGTGTTGTGCAGGTGTCGAGCATGGAGACAGTGATCGAGGGCAAGGTGAAGGTCAAGTTGAGACGTGCCGTGCTGATGGACCGGGTGCGATGAAGGATGGGCGTGCCGTGCGGCGGACGTGCCATGCCGATGGATCAAGCGGTGAATGCGGATACATGGGTGTATGCCGGGTCTCTGGGTGATGAGTGATTGTCAACTGGATTGATCGCATGTTCTTTGGCTTGTGTTGTGCAGGTGTCGAGCACGGAGACAGTGATTGAGGGCAGGTGAAGGTCAAGTTGAGACGTGTCATGCTGACGGACCGGGTGCGGTGAAGGATGGGCGTGCCGTGCGGCGGACGTGCCATGCCGATGTACCGAGCGGTGAAGGGCGGATGTGAGGCTTGGACTGAGGGACCGGAGTGCCTGAGGATCAGCTGTGGTGGCTGGCAGCCTGGGACAGCGACGAGCGGAGACTTGCGGGGCACGGTGTTGCTTGGGTCGAGGACCCGGGGACACGTGTCGGTGGACGGGGTGCACAGGCGGTGCATCCCCTCTACAGCTTCGGTTTGTTGGTTGAGCTAGAGAAAAACCAACTGGGTGGACGGTTTCCAGGTTTGGGCCTCAAAACCTGGGTGGTCGGTTTCCTAGGTTGAGCCACAAAACCTGGGCGCGGACTGGTTTCCGAGTTTGGCCACAAAACTCGGGCGATGGGCTGGTTTTCGAGTTTGGGCCTCAAAACTCGGGCGCAGCGGGTTTCTGAGTTTGGGCCACAAACTCAGGCTGGAGGCTGGTTTCCCGGTTTGGGCCTCAAAACTGGGGGCTGATTGGAAAAGGCTGGTTTCCCGGTTTGGGCCTCAAAACCGGGGTTGCAGAGCGAGGGCGGCACGTGGCGGCAATCGGAAGGTTGCGTGGAGGCAACGCGGACGACTTGTGCGGGCGTGGCCGTCGGATCTACCTACCACTTCGGGTTGGACCAGGATAGCCCTAGGGTTTAGCTGGTTCGCTCTGTAATTAGTTTAGAGAGGGGTAGAGTAGGAAATAGACTTAGACTAGAATAGGATAAGTAGTCGGGGGAGACACCCTCCTCCCCTATCTCAGCCATTTTAGTTTTAGTCATCTCATTTCATTCCTGCACTTAGGGTTTCCTGCTCTCCCATCCCCTGCTGTAGCTGAGATCCGCAGAGAGACCAAGAACTCTGTGTACTTGTTGATTCTGAGGAAAGGAGGTCGTAACCTCTTTGTCGTAGCGTGTGTTTGCGCTTCGGCTTGCAATTCGTGGCTGTGATTCCTCGCTTTGTTCGTGTTCTTCGCGGAATCCTTTTTCTCCACGATTTTTCCGTCGCTTGATCTCTTTGCTCGGTTCATCTTTTGCAAATCCGTTTGAACCAAGTTGTTCTAGATCGTGAGGCACTTCTTTCCACCGAAGGAATTTGTCTCTAACCTCACGGTCTAGGAGATCAATCGATTCTTTGTTTCGGATCAAGTTTTCTCCCTTCCCTCGAATTTCTTCGATTTACCGATTTGGAGATAGGTTCGAGCCATGATCTCTTAGAGATAGCTCACTATCCTCCTTGTGACTCCACTCACCAAGTTTGATCCCTAGAGGATTCATTTTGGGTGAGATCGAGTCGAATCGGTGAATGAACAGTGTAGTTTCGAGGGCATCGGACGCTGGTCACGGGGGCATCGGACGCTCCTGGGACGCGTGTCACGTTTGCAGCGTTTGAAGTAGCATCGGACGCTGGGCATCGGACGCGTCCGTTGACCATCGGACGCGCCTGTGCCTTTTCATCGGACGCTCGCTGTTCACTGTAGCTAGCGTCTGATGCCTGTCCAGTAAGTATCCAGAGAGGTCCTGTTTGCATCGGACGCGTCCGTTGGTTTGACATCGGACGCTGCCAGCGTCCGATGCAGCTGTGAGTGCGCAGTTTCATTCGCTGTTTGTTCGTGCGATCTCGGATTTGGTTTCCGTCTTTTGCGTTGGCTTTCTAGATTTGTCTAGTGTCCCGCTGTGCTTCTAGGAAGCATCCACCCTACATCTAGGGTCGTGGATATTAGCAAGCTCTAGGGTTTGCTTTTGGGGTTGCTTTTGGGACAGTGGCTCTAGTTTCCGAAAGGAAAATTTGAAGCTCCCATTCACCCCCCCTCTGGTCGCTTTCGGTTAGCTTCTCGGTCCTTCAATTGGTATCGGAGCGGGTTAAGGATCTTCCACCTTAGCCGGTTCCAGATCCACCGAAGGCAACATGGATCGCGGCGTGGGCAAACCGCCGTTTTTCGATGGGACGAACTATGCGTATTGGAAGATACGTATGTCGGCCTATCTGCAGAGTTTGGGCGCTTCCATCTGGGATATTTGCAACTCTGCTGATTATGTGGTCTTGGCTGCTCGTGTGACTCAACAGCAGATTGATGAGCACGATGCCAATTGCCGAGCCCGTAATGCTCTCTTTTCGTGTTTGAGCATGGGAGAGTTTGATCGCGTTTCTCACCTCTCTACGGCTCGGGAGATTCGGGCCACCCTCATGCGCTTTCATGAGGGCACCTCTCAAGTCAAAACCCGACTCTACGAGTCGTTCAAGAGAGAGTATGAGAACTTTCGACATCAGCCTGGCGAGAGCATAGAAAGTTTATTCGCTCGCTTTCAGGTGATTGTCAACAGGATGAGGGCTAACAAAGAGCAGTTGCCTTTCGACGATCATGAGAGAGCTTTGAAGCTTTTGCATACTCTCGATCGGTCGGTGTGGGATTCCAAGGTTCAGGCGATCATCGAATCACCTAACTATGAGACCCTCACGTGCGACGAGCTCTTCAGTAAGCTCAAGTCCAGTGAGATTGATGCCATGTCGAGGGCTTCTTATGCGAATCCTTCTGGCCCGACTATGGCTTTGGTTTCTGGCTCTTCCTCTAACCCCTCAGCTGGTTTTGCGCTTTCTTCTCTCTTTTCTGTGACAGAGGACCAGGTAGAGTCTTTGGGAGACGAGGAGTTGGCCTTGCTTGCCAACCGGTTCTCGCGGTTCCACAACAACCGCATGAACCGTCATCGCGGATGAGGACGCACGGGCTGCTACGAGTGCGGCGATCCCGACCACTTCATCGCCAACTGCCCCAAGAAGAACAAGCATTCGAGGAAGGGCGATCATGGGTGCAAGAACGACTCCAAGTACAAGGAGAAGCACGTCCCTCCAGCACACAAGAAGAAGGGCGGCTTCAACAAAGAGTACATCAAGAAGAAGTACTTGGAGAAGGCTCAGGCTGAGAAGCGTGCATTCTTCGCCGCGCTCAGCGACGTCGACGACTCGGATGACGACTCCGCTTGCTCAAGTGACGACGAGTCCGAGAAGAGGAAGAAGATCGAGGACCAGCTCAACTGGTCTTTGCTTCTTGCCGACGACGGAGGCCTCTGCACCATGCGCTCGGAGATGAGGTCGGAGGCAAGCTCGAGCACACCCCTCGGAACGACGACGACACGACACCATCTCAGGTATCGTTTCACCTACGACTATCTTTCTTCCGAGTTAGAGAAGCTTACTGCTGCCCTCCTTAGCCAGGACAGTTGCTAAGGGCGTGCTGCTAGAGAGCGCAAGGATTTAGGCAGAAGGGGATGGACAGGTGAGGGAGCTTCAGTTTGCCAAGTCCACCGTGTCCGTGTCGGAGGAGGTTGAGTGCGAGTCGTGCACCACGCACATGACCTGAACCTTCTCATTTGAGAGGTAGATGGTTTTTAGCGAGTAAGCAAAGTGAGTCGTTACGGACTAGCGGCCAATACGGATTTGCATGAAGAAAATGAGCAGCACCACAATTTTTTTCAAGCTATTTCCGGGCTATAGCGGCACAAATAGCGGGCACAAATAGCGGCACAATTTTTTTCAAGCTACCTCGGTAAGTATGCTGCGTTGGTAGGAGAGCTGGATGAGCTGAAGGCTAGACCTTCTTTGTTGGGTGCGTGCAAGACTTGTCCTGTCTTGCAGTCTGAGTTGGCAGAGAAGAATGCCAAGCTTGAGTCCTTAGAGAAGGCCAGCTCGGATAGCACTTGTGTCACGAGGTGTGCTTTGTGTGAAGGCTTGGAGATGGAGATTGCCAATGTGAAGCATGGCAAGATGCAAACCGAGGAGGAAAACACATACCTTCGGACCATCTTGTCATGGGTGTCTTGTGGTGAGCCGCAGCTCGGGCTGATGATCTCCCAATTCAAGCGAGCTGCAGGAGGTCCAGGTGTAGGTTTTGCTCCAGGTGTTGATCTTTCCGCTTTTGGGAAGATTGGTGAGTCTAGTGGTCTAAACCCCGGGTGATAAGCCCAACTCCACCACTACTCCCAAACTGACCAAGCTTCCACCTAAAGAGCCTGTCAAGCCTACCACCAAGGATGGGGTGTTTGAGGAACCCCCGAGAGCTCCACCCAAGAACCAAGTGTGGGCTCCCAAGCCAAACCACCTCAAGAACAAGCTTGACACAATGCCACCCATCCAGGAGGAATGCTTGCCACAGAAGGGCAAAGTGAACCATACCCACAGCCCAGCGTACCAACAACCCCCTTTGCGCGCGGTGAGGTACCAGTGTGACTTCTGTGGAAGGGATGGTCACTTGAGTGAGTTCTGCTTTCGGCGCAAGCGAGAGGCGCGTCGTGCACAGGAGATGGACAACCCGGACATGTACCATCCGTCTCATGGTGGACATGTGCCGAACGTCCAGAGGAGAGCTGCTAGGCCCGGAGGTGAGGTTCCCAGGCCTAGGCAGGAGAGGAGAGCTCCGAGGAGAGACGCTAGGCCTAGAGGTGTTGAGCCCCAGGTTCCTAGGCGTAGGCCTCGTAGAGAGCGTGCCCGACGGGGTCCTGCTTTTGCAGGTAACGGACCCCGTGGCGGAAGCTTTGTTGAGCGCTTTCCCCCATCGCAGGTTGAGTTTTGTGGTGAGCGCTTCTTCCCCAGCGGACCACGTTTTCCTGTGCGTGGTGATCGCTACCCTCATGGACAGGCTAGGAATGGTTTTTACCCTAACCTTTCTTTTGAGCAGCCGGCCCAACACTGGTATTCCCCTTACTTCACTAACCCCAGTGTTGGACCGTATGCTCACCCTATGTCTTTTTATTGATGTAGGTAAGACGGTTGGAGGACATTTGGTTGGTGGATTCCGGTTGTTTGAGGCACATGACCGGAAACGCCAAGTGGTTCTCCAGCCTTAGCCCGGTCGCCGGAAAGGAGTACATAACCTTTGGCGATAATAGTAAAGGTAAGGTATTGTCCCGTGGGACTGTGTGGCTTAATGAGCACTTTGTGTTGCGCGATGTTGCTCTTGTTTCTAATCTGCATTTTAACTTGCTTTCTATTTCGCAACTTTTTGATGATGACTATGAGATTCGTTTTAAACCGAACCTTAGTCGCATCTTAGATCCTCAGGGCGATCTTGTATGTCTGATTTAGCCCTTTGGGAAAGTCTTTCGCGCGAATTTCTCAGAGTCGTTTGGTTCTTCTCGCTGTCTTTTGGCTAGTCCTTCTTCTTCTGATCTTTGGAAGTGGCATAGGAGGCTCGGTCACTTAAGCTTCGACTTGCTTGCAAGACTTAGCTCATTTGGCCTAATCCGAGGATTGCCCAAGCTTTCGATGGAGAAGGATATAGTTTGCCATTCTTGTAGACATGGGAAGATGGTTGTCGCTCCCCACCATCCTGTGACCAAGGTTATGACCTCGCACCCTGGAGAGCTTTTACACATGGACCTTGTTGGTCTGGCTCGGGTGAGCTCGGTTGGTGGCAAGTGGTATGTTTTGGTTGTTGTTGACGACTTTTCGAGGTATTCATGGGTCTTCTTTTTGACTGAGAAGACTGAGACTTTCTCCTTTGCTCGCAATCTGATTTTGCGTCTTCAGAACGAGTTCCCTTTGAACTCGATGCGAGCTATTAGAAGTGATAATGGTTCCGAATTCAAAAATTCGGATTTTGAGAAGTCTTGTAACCGCCTTGGTTTGGAGCATCAGTTTTCTTCTCCCTACACACCGCCCCAAAATGGTGTTGTAGAGAGGAAGAATCGGACCCTTGTTGAGATGGCCAGGACGATGCTCGATGAGCATAGGACTCCTAGGCGCTTTTGGGCCGAAGCTATGAACACTGCATGCTACATTTCAAATCGCATTTTTCTGAGAGCGTTTTTGAAGAAGACCTCTTATGAGTTGTGTTTTGGTCGCCAACCTAAGGTGAGTTATTTTAGAGTCTTCGGTTGCCACTGTTTTATATTGAAGAAAGGCAACCTGGACAAGTTTGAGTCTCGTTCTTCTGACGGTGTATTTTTGGGTTATGGCACTCACACTAGAGCATATCGTGTACTTAACCTTGATACTAACCGAGTCATGGAGACATCAGATGTCACCTTCGACGAGACTCTTGTTTCTCCTTCTTCTCGTTTTGAGCGTGCAGGTGATCATGAGGTTGGAGAGCCTCTTTTCGATGACGAGGATGAGGGTGCTGAAGGTATGGATGATCCAGCACCCCCTCCACCTGCCGTGCCGCAAGGAGCGGCCTCGACGACGACTCACGGCCCCGACACCTCTTCTTCCTGGGGGCCGTGGGATCCTCCACCTCGCGCGGTACCTTTTGTACCCAGGGTGGAACCAGTTGCTGTTGAGGGGGAGGTCACTTCTTCCCGGGAGGCGCCACGACACATTCAGCGCCAGCACCCCCCTGAACAGATGATCGGCGACATCGGCGAGCGAGTTACTCGCTCCAGGTCACAGCACATCTCTCACTTCGCTCATTCTACTTTTGTTGCTAACTTTGAGCCCCGAGATGTTGGACACGCATTGACGGATCCGGATTGGGTTAATGCCATGCATGAGGAGCTAGAGAACTTTGAGCGAAATCGGGTTTGGGTTCTAGTTCCACCTCCACCTGACGGTAAGCCTATTGGGACAAAATGGGTTTTCAAAAACAAGCAAGGAGAGGATGGCCATGTTGTGAGAAACAAGACCCGGCTTGTAGCGAAGGGGTATAGTCAGAAGGAGGGGATAGATTATGAGGAGACCTTCGCTCCTGTAGCTCGTTTGGAGGCTATTAGGATACTCTTGGCTTATGCTGCATCCAGGGGTTTTAAACTTTTTCAAATGGATGTCAAGAGTGCCTTTTTAAACGGCTACATAGAGGAGGAGGTTTATGTTGAGCAACCCCCCGGTTTTGAAAATCCCAAGTTTCCAAACCATGTTTTTAAACTTCACAAAGCTTTGTATGGTTTGAAACAAGCCCCTAGAGCCTGGTACGATAGATTGAAAACTTTTCTACTAGCTAAGGGTTTTAAAATGGGATGTGTAGATAAGACGCTCTTTCTCCTCCGGCAAGGCAAAGACACACTCTTGGTCCAAATTTACGTGGATGATATCATTTTCGGTGGTTCTTCTCACGCTTTGGTTGCCAAGTTTGCAGATACTATGAGCAGGGAGTTCGAGATGAGCATGATGGGCGAGCTGACGTTCTTTCTCGGGTTGCAAATTAAGCAATCCCGAGAGGGGACGTTTGTGCACCAGGGCAAGTACACCAAAGACTTGCTGAAGCGGTTCGATATGGGTGAGGCCAAGCCTCTTCCAACACCCATGTCGACGACGACTGCCCTGGATGCGGATGTGGACGGAGAAGCAGTGGACCAGAAGGAGTACCGCAGTATGATCGGGTCGCTCCTCTACCTGACGGCGACACGCCCGGACATCCAGTTCGCGGTGTGTCTGTGTGCGCGCTTTCAGGCGTCTCCGCGCACTTCTCACCGTCAGGCAGTGAAGCGCATCTTCAGGTACCTTCGTTTCACGCCTGAGTTCGGGATTTGGTATTCTGCTTCCTCCACTCTCTCGCTTTACGGTTATTCCGATGCCGATTTTGCTGGTTGTCGTATCGAGCGCAAGTCCACTTCTGGGACTTGCCATTTTATTGGATCTTCTCTTGTATCGTGGTCTTCTCGCAAGCAGTCTAGTGTCGCCCAGTCTACCACGGAGGCTGAGTATGTTGCTGCGGCTAGCTGTTGTTCCCAGTTACTCTGGATGATGGCCACTTTGCGTGATTTTGGTTTGAGCTTTTCTCGCGTGCCTTTGCTTTGTGACAGCACGAGTTCTATTAGCGTTGCTAAGAACCACGTGCTTCACTCAAAAACCAAACACATTGATGTGCGCTTTCATTTCTTGCGAGACCACCAGGAGAAGGGTGATATCGACCTTCGCCATGTCGATACTCATCACCAATTGGCTGATATTTTCACCAAGCCTTTAGACGAATCAACCTTTAACAGGTTGAGGGGTGAGCTTGGTGTGTGTTTCCCCTTTTAGATGGGGAAACATTTTGGATCTTGTAAAGACTGACTCTTTGAGCTTCTTTTCTTTGCATTTTAGCATACGCATTTGCATTCTGAGCTTCATGTTTATAATCACTAGAATGTAACTATGCTCTGTTTAGTATGCTCCATTGCTTATGTTGATGCTTGTAGCTTATGCTCTTTCTGATCACTAATACATGTTATGAGCTGAGCTATTTTGGAATGGTGAATTTGCTTAATGTATATAAATCTGAAAATGTTCACCATTGAGATATGCAACTAGCATGTGTAGGGTGTGTTGAGTCCATTCCTGCTTTTCATATATGCTAGGTTTCTATGTCTCTAGTTCTGAGTCATTCACTTGCTTGGTCTATTCATATCATGTTTAAAATCTTGAACCAAGTGTTAAGTGAATTGAAAAGATCGAGATGGGATTGCTTGTCAACACCTCACGATATCGAGACTGTTTCTCATTGCACTCTGAGTTAAACTTGAGTCGTGTAGTGTATGACCGAAACCGCAGCTTTAAGCTTCTGATTGCTTCGGCATAGGCTTCGCTCGGTTGAACAGTTAGGCAATGACAAGCTTTCAACCTCTCGCAATCACATGCTATATAATTGAACTTGTGAATTCTTTACCGCTGCAACTCCGATGTTAAAACTGAAATCACAAGTGTATGTTTCATTCCTATGCATGATGATTGAACTTTGCTAGGGGTAGTTCACCTTGTATATATGATTAGCACCTGTTTGGATTCCTATCTCTACATGTGTAGTGCTATTTTGATGGTGACTATCTTTTTGGTTAAAAACTGCTCACTTGCTGATGTGCTTCATATTTCGTATGTGTGATCAGTTTGAGCCTTCGCTATCTGAGTGCTAATTTGTGTTGTTGGAGCTATACCGATTAGAGCATCTTTACACTCTTCTGATTATATGCCTGAAGCTGCTAACTTGCATTTCTGACTCCATATGCATGATGGAAGGGGGAGATTGTATTAAGGGGGCGACTTTGCCAAGGGAGAGAAATTTTTGCCCTGGATTCTTGATTAGTGCATTTTCAACTAAGGGGGAGAAATGACAAATCATGTGCTCTGTTTGGTTGACTAAGGGGGAAGTCTTTTATTGCAAATCTTCTGTTTCCCGGATGTTCAACTAAGGGGGAGTTTTCCTAGTTGCTTGCACTTGTCTTGAGGTCATTTGGTGTCGAAGTTTTTCTTCAATTGGTATCGATTTTGTCTTTTCCATTGTCTAGTTGTTCCAATTGGTTCGGAGTGGTTTTCATGCTAGTTGTGTTGAGCCTCTGTGCCTCTATCTTGAGGGACTAGCATTTTGCCAAGTGTGTGCTCTGATTTCTCAATTGGTATTTGGACTTCGATTGGTATTTTGCTAGCGGTGTTGAGCCTGTTCTACCTCTTCTTGAGGGCTAGCTTTGCTTTGCTTGGTTGCGTCGAGCCGTTGCCCATGTCTTTGGGGACCAAGTTGTTTTGGCTTCTTCCACTTGACCTTCTTCGGCTTTGCTATGCTTTTGGGTCATTTGGTCGAGTTCTCTCTTCTTCCTTCTCCTACCTTCTTCTTTCACTTATGATTTGTGTGTGTAGTTGACAATGCACTCATCAAGGGGGAGATTGCGGATACATGGGTGTATGCCGGGTCTCTGGGTGATGAGTGATTGTCAACTGGATTGATCGCATGTTCTTTGGCTTGTGTTGTGCAGGTGTCGAGCACGGAGACAGTGATCGAGGGCAAGTGAAGGTCAAGTTGAGACGTGTCGTGCTGACGTACCGGGTGCGGTGAAGGATGGGCGTGCCGTGCGGCGGACGTGCCATGCCGATGTACCGAGCGGTGAAGGGCGGACGTGAGGCTTGGACTGAGGGACCGGAGTGCCTGAGGATCAGCTGTGGTGGCTGGCAGCCTGGGACAGCGACGAGCGGAGACTTGCGGGGCACGGTGTTGCTTGGGTCGAGGACCCGGGGACACGTGTCGGTGGACGGGGTGCACGGGCGGTGCATCCCCTCTACAGCTTCGGTTTGTTGGTTGAGCCAGAGAAAAACCAACGGGTGGACGGTTTCCAGGTTTGGGCCTCAAAACCTGGGTGGTCGGTTTCCAGGTTGAGCCACAAAACCTGGGCGCAGACGGTTTCCGAGTTTGGCCACAAAACTCGGGCGGTGGGCTGGTTTTCGAGTTTGGGCCTCAAAACTCGGGCGCAGCGGGTTTCTGAGTTTGGGCCACAAAACTCAGGTTGGAGGCTGGTTTCCCGGTTTGGGCCTCAAAACCGGGGGCTGATTGGAAAAGGCTGGTTTCCCGGTTTGGGCCTCAAAACCGGGGGTGCAGAGCGAGGGCGGCACGTGGCGGCAATCGGAAGGTTGCGTGGAGGCAACGCGGACGACTTGTGCGGGCGTGGCCGTCGGATCTACCTACCACTTCGGGTTGGACCAGGATAGCCCTAGGGTTTAGCTGGTTCGCTCTGTAATTCGTTTAGAGAGGGGTAGAGTAGGAAATAGACTTAGACTAGAATAGGATAAGTAGTCGGGGGAGACACCCTCCTCCCCTATCTCAGCCATTTCAGTTTTAGTCATCTCATTTCATTCCTGCACTTAGGGTTTCCTGCTCTCCCATCCCCTGCTGTAGCTGAGATCCGCAGAGAGACCAAGAACTCTGTGTACTTGTTGATTCTGAGGAAAGGAGGCCGTAACCTCTTTGTCGTAGCGTGTGTTTGCGCTTCGGCTTGCAATTCATGGCTGTGATTCTCGCTTTGTTCGTGTTCTTCGTGGAATCCTTTTTCTCCACGATTTTTCCGTCGCTTGATCTCTTTGCTCGGTTCATCTTTTGCAAATCCGTTTGAACCAAGTTGTTCTAGATCGTGAGGCACTTCTTTCCACCGAAGGAATTTGTCTCTAACCTCACGGTCTAGGAGATCAATCGATTCTTTTTTTCGGATCAAGTTTTCTCCCTTCCCTTGAATTTCTTCGATTTACCGATTTGGAGATAGGTTCGAGCCATGATCTCTTAGAGATAGCTCACTATCCTCCTTGTGACTCCACTCACCAAGTTTGATCCCTAGAGGATTCGTTTTGGGTGAGATCGAGTCGAAATGGTGAACGAACAGTGCAGTTTCGAGGGCATCGGACGCTGGTCACGGGGGCATCGGACGCTCCTGTGACGCGTGTCACGTTTGCAGCGTTTGAAGTAGCATCGGACGCTGGGCATCGGACGCGTCCGTTGACCATCGGACACGCCTGTGCCTTTTCATCGGACGCTCGCTGTTCACTGTAGCTAGCGTCCGATGCATGTCCAGTAAGGATCCAGAGAGGTCCTGTCTGCATCGGACGCGTCCGTTGGTTTGACATCGGACGCTGCCAGCGTCCGATGCAGCTGTGAGTGCGCAGTTTCGTTCGCTGTTTGTTCGTGCGATCTCGAATTTGGTTTCCGTCTTTTGCGTTGGCTTTCTAGAGTTGTCTAGTGTCCCGCTGTGCTTCTAGGAAGCATCCACCCTACATCTAGGGTCGTGGATATTAGCAAGCTCTAGGGTTTGCTTTTGGGGTTGCTTTTGGGACAGTGGCTCTAGTTTCCCTTTAGGAAAATTTGAAGCTCCCATTCACCCCCCTCTGGTCGCTTTCGGTTAGCTTCTCGGTCCTTCAGTGAAGGGCAGACGTGAGGCTTGGACTGAGGGACCGGAGTGCCTGAGGATCAGCTGTGGTGGCTGGCAGCCTGGGACAGCGACAAGTGAAGACTTGCGGGGCACGGTGTTGCTCGGGTCGAGGACCTGGGTACACGTGTGGGTAGATGGGGTGCACGGGCGGTGCATCCCCTCTACGGCATCGGTTTGGTGGCTGAGCCAGGGAAAAACCACCGGTGGACGGTTTCCAGGTTTGGGCCTCAAAACCTGGGTGCTGAGGGTTTCCGAGTTTGGCCACAAAACTCGGGCTGAGGATGGTTTCCGAGTTTGGGCCTCAAAACTCGGGCGCTGCGGGTTTCTGAGTTTGGGCCACAAAACTCAGGCTGGAGGCTGGTTTCCTGGTTTGGGCCTCAAAACCAAGGGATAGCTGGAAAAGGCTGGTTTCCCTGGTTTGGGCCACAAAACCGGGGGTGCAGAGCGAGGGCGGCACGTGGCGGCAATCGGAAGGTTGCGTGGAGGCAACGCGGACGAGTTGTGCGGGCGTGGCCGTCAGATTCTCCTACCACCGAGTTGGTCCAGAATAACCTTAGGGTTTAGCTGGTTCACTCTGTAAGTAGATTAGAGAGGGGTAGAGTAGGTATTGTACTTAGGCTAGAATTAGGATAAGTAGTCGGGGAGACACCCTCCTCCCCCTATCTGAGTCATTTGCTCTTTCATCCTTAGGTTTTCCTGCTCTCCCATCCCCTGCTGTAGCTAGCTGAGATTCGCAGAGAGACTCACCTCTGTGTACTGTTGATTTTGTGGAAAGGAGGCCGTAACCCCCTTGTACGTAGCGTGTGTTTGCGCTTTGGTTGCAAGATCGTTGTGTCGATTCGCGTTTTGATTCGAGTTCGTCGTTGTTCTTCGCGTTCTTCGTTTCTCCGCGATTTTCCCGTTACTCGATCTCCCTCTCCGGTGCGTCTTTGCGAAATCCGTTTGAACCAATTTGTTCGTATCATTGAGGAGGTCATTTCGACCAAAGGAATTCATCTAACTCCTCATGATCGAATAGATTGGGACGATTTCGTTTTCGTGGCGCTTTCCAGTTCATCCACCTTCCCTTTTGATTTCCTGTTGATTTAGTCGATTTGAGCGGATGATTTCTTGGGGATAGTCTCCTAACTACCCCGTGATCATCTTCTCCAAGTTTGGGAACTTGGGATTTTGATTTGGATCGGATTTGGAGAGATTTAGGAGAGAGGCGATCAAAATCGCCCTCTCTGCAGGGTCGCGGACAGTCCGCGCCTGGGACCGCGGACAGTCCGCGCGTCGGGGTCGGCCAGACTAGTGGCCTGACTCCGCGCTGTTGGAGCTAGTGCTTTTTGACCGGCGGACAGTCCGCAGTTCAACCTTGCGGACAGTCCGGGAACGTCCAGGGAGGTTCCAGCAGAGTTGCTGTTTCTTGTATTTTGCCGGCGGACAGTCCGCCACCGGCTCGCGGACAGTCCGCAGTAGGGGTTGACAGTCCGGGACTCAGGGTCCGGATAGTTCGGGACCCTGCTGAAGCTTGCTTCTCAGTGCAATCTTCGCCCTGGCTTTTCCGCTTGGTTTTCGGACTTCTCGTTTCTTCCTAGAGTTAACAAAGAAACATTTCTAGGTATCTTTGCAACTTGTTTGCATAGGTATTTAGAGATTCCTCGACGTAGCCTCCAATCTACGTTCGGGAGTCGGTTTTCTCTAAGGAGACTTGAGCCGAAGCTTTTGGTGTTTGCCTCGCTTGTGTTTGGTGTTGCTCCGCTGTGATCCTAGGGATCATCCACCCTCTTCCAAGGGTCGTGAGCATCACGCTTTGGGTCCGTGCTTCTTGGGGTTGAATTTGGGACACTTGGCCAAAGTTTCGAGAGAAATTTGATTGGCTCCCATTCACCCCCCCTCTGGTCGCCTTGTTTGTGCTTTCTCGGTCCTTCAATTGGTATCGGAGCGGGTTAAGGATCTTCCACCTTAGCCAGTTCCAGATCCACCAAAGGCGACATGGACCGCGGCGTGGGCAAACCGCCGTTTTTCGATGGGTCCAACTATGCGTATTGGAAGATACGCATGTCGGCCAATCTGCAGAGTTTGGGTGCTTCCATCTGGGATATTTGCAACTCTGCCAATTACGTGGTCTTGGCTGCTCGTGTGACTCAGCATCAGATCGATGAGCACGAAGCCAATAGCCGAGCTCGTAATGCTCTCTTTTCGTGCTTGAGCATGGGAGAGTTTGATCGCGTTTCTCACCTCTCTACGGCTCGGGAGATTTGGGCCACCCTCATGCACTTTCATGAGGGCACCTCTCAAGTCAAAACCCGACTCTACGAGTCATTCAAGAGAGAGTATGAGAACTTTCAACATCAGCCTGGCGATAGCATAGAGAGCTTATTCGCTCACTTTCAGGTGATTGTCAACAGGATTAGGGCTAACAAGGAGCAGCTTGCCTTTCGACGATCATGAGAGAGCTTTGAAGCTTTTGCATACTCTCGATCGGTCGGTGTGGGATTCCAAGGTTCAGGCGATCATCGAATCGCCTAACTATGAGACCCTCACGTGCGACGAGCTCTTCAGTAAGCTCAAGTCTAGTGAGATTGACGCCATGGCGAGGGCTTCTTATGAGAATCCTTCTGGCCCGACTATGGCTTTGGTTTTTGGCTCTTCCGCTAACACCTCTGCTGGCTTTGCACTCTCTTCACTCTTTTCTAGTCACAGAGGACCAGCTGGAGTCTTTGGGAGACTGAGGAGTTGGCTTTGCTTGCCAACTGGTTCACGCGGTTCCACAACAACCGCATGAACCGTCGCCGCGTAGGAGGACGCTCGGGATGCTACGAGTGCGGCGATCCCGACCACTTCATCGCCAACTGCCCCAAGAAGAACAAGCATTCGAGGAAGGGCGATCATGGGCACAAGTACGACTCCAAGCGCAAGGAGAAGCACGTCCCCCCAAGGCGCAAGAAGAGGGGCGGCTTCGACAAAGAGTACATCAAGAAGAAGTACTTGGAGAAGGCCCAGGCGGAGCAGCGTGCGTTCTTCGCCATGCTCAGCGACGTCGACGGCTCGGATGACGACTCCGCTTGCTCAAGCGACGACGAGTCAGAGAAGATGAAGAAGATCGAGGACAAGCTCAACGGTCTTTGCTTCTTCGCCGACGACGGGGGCCTCTGCACCATGGCGCTTGGTGACGAGGTCGGAGGTGAGCTGAAGCACACCCCTCGGAACGACGACTGACGACACCTACTAGGTACCTCTCACCTACGATGAGCTTTCTTCCGAGGTTGAGAAGCTTACTGCTGCCCTCCTTAGCCAAGATAAACTGCTTAGGCGTGCTGCTAGAGAACACAAGGAGTTTAGGCAGAAGTGGGAGGACACGGTGAAGGAGCTTGAGTTCGCTCGGTCCACCATGGTCGTGTCGGAGGAGGTTGAGTGTGAGTCGTGCACCACGCACATGACTGACCTTCTCACTTTGAGAGGCAAGTATGCTGCGTTGGTAGGAGAGGTGGATGAGCTCCGTGCTAGGCCGCAGCTGTTGGGTGCGTGCAAGACTTGTGCTGTCTTGCAATTTGACTTGGCAGAGAAGAATGCCAAGATTGAGTCTCTTGAGAAGGCCAGCTCAGATAGCACTTGTGTCATGAGGTGTGCTTTGTGTGAGGGCTTGGAGATGGAGATTGCCAATGTCAAGCATGGCAAGATGCAAACCGAGGAGGAAAACACATACCTTCGGACCATCTTGTCATGGGTCTCTTGTAGTGAGCTGCAGCTCGGGATGATGATCTCCCAATTCAAGCGAGCTGCTGGTGGTCCAGGTGTAGGTTTTGCACTGGGTGCTGATCTTTCCGCTTTTGGGAAGATTGGAGAGTCGAGTGGTCTGAACCCTAGTGAGAAGCCCAACTCCACCACTACTCCCAAACTTACCAAGCTTCCACCCAAAGAGCCTGCCAAGCCTACCACCAAGGATGGGATGTTTGAGGAACCCCTGAGAGCTCCACCCAAGAACCAAGTGTGGCATCCCAAACCCAACCACCTCAAGAACAAGCTTGACACAATGCCACCCATCCAGGAGGAGTGCTTGCCACAGAAGGGCAAAGTGAACCATACCCACAGTCCTGCGTACCAACAACCCCCTTTGCGTGCGGTGAGGTACCAGTGTGACTTATGTGGGAGGGATGGTCACTTGAGTGAGTTCTGCTTTCGGCGCAAGCGAGAGGCGCGCCGTGCTCGGGAGATGGACAACCCGGACATGTACCATCCTTCTCATGGTGTGCATGTGTCGAACGTCCAGAGGAGAGCTGCTAGGCCCGGAGGTCAAGTTCCCAGGCCTAGGCAGAGGAGAGCTCCGAGGAGAGAGGCTAGGCCTAGAGGTCCAGAACCTCAAGTTCCTAGGCGTAGGCCTCGCAGAGAGCGTGCCCGGCGGGAGCCTGCAGTTGTAGGCTATGGACCCCATGGCGGAGGCTTTGTAGTTGAGCGCTTTCCCCCACCGCGTTTTGAGTATCACGGTGAGCGCTCCTTCCCTAGCGGACCACATTTTCCTGTACGTGGTGATCGCTTCCCCCGTAGACAGGCTAGGAATGGTTTTTACACTGACCGTTCTTTTGAGCAGCCGGCCCAACACTGGTATTCTTCTTACTTCACTAACCCCAGTGTTGGACCGTATGCTCACCCTATGTCTTTTTATTGATGTAGGTAAGACGGTTGGAGGACATTTGTTTGGTGGATTCCGGTTGTTCGAGGCACATGACCGGAAACGCCAAGTGGTTCTCCAGCCTTAGCCCGATCACCGGAAAGGAGTACATAACCTTCGGCGACAACAGCAAAGGTAAGGTGTTGTCTCGTGGGTCGGTGCGGGTTAATGAGCACTTTGTGTTGCGCGATGTTGCTCTTGTTTCTAACCTGCATTTTAACTTGCTTTCTATTTCGCATCTTTTTGATGATGACTATGAGATTCGTTTTAAACCGAACCTTAGTCGCATCTTAGATCCTCAGGGCAATCTTGTATGTTTGATTTCGCCCTTTGGGAAAGTCTTTCGCACGAATTTCTCAGAGTCGTTTGGGATTTCCCGCTGTCTTTTGGCTAGTCCTTCTTCCTCCGATCTTTGGAAGTGGCATAGGAGGCTCGGTCACTTAAGCTTCGACTTGCTTGCAAGACTTAGCTCACTTGGCCTAATCCGAGGATTGCCCAAGCTTTCGATGGAGAAGGATCTAGTTTGCCACTCTTGCAGACATGGTAAGATGGTTGCCGCTCCCCACCATCCAGTGACTAAGGTCATGACCTCACACCCCGGAGAGCTTTTACACATGGATCTTGTTGGTCCGGCTCGGGTGAGCTCGGTTGGTGGCAAGTGGTATGTTTTGGTTGTTGTTGATGACTTTTCGAGGTATTCGTGGGTCTTCTTTTTGACTGAGAAGACCGAGACTTTCTCCTTCGCTCGCAATCTGATTTTGCGTCTTCAGAACGAGTTCCCTTTGAACTCGATGCGAGCTATTAGAAGTGATAATGGTTCCGAATTCAAAAATTCGGATTTTGAAAAGTTTTGTAACCGCCTTGGTTTGGAGCATCAGTTCTCTTCCCCCTACATACCACCCCAAAATGGTGTTGTAGAGAGGAAGAATCGGACCCTTGTAGTGATGGCCAGGACGATGCTCGATGAGCATAGGACTCCTAGGCGCTATTGGGACGAAGCTATGAACACTGCATGCTACATTTCCAATCGCATTTTTCTGAGAGCCTTTTTGAAAAAGACCTCTTATGAGTTGCGTTTTGGTCGCCAGCCCAAGGTGAGTTATTTTAGAGTCTTCGGTTGCCACTGTTTTATTTTGAAAAAGGGCAACCTGGACAAATTTGAGTCTCGTTCTTCTGACGGGGTATTTTTGGGTTATGGCACTCACACTAGAGCATATCGTTGTTGAGACTTCTTAATGCAACCACTAGAACTAGACTATGGAGCCTAATCCCCGGCAGCGGCACCAGAGATGCTTGTTGACACCAGAAGTGGCAAACAGATTTACCGCAAGCGCACGGTTGTCAATTGTAGCTTTTCACCGGGAGTATTCCAGGTATCGTATTTCCATAGGGAACGTGAAGTGGATTAACTAGAAGTAGGGTCGTCAAAGGATGATCAAAGGGTATCTGATAACTGGGATAGAGAGGTCTTCCTAATATCAATATCTGGTACTGGTTTTCTAAGAGTACTGAGGTTTACCACCTCATTCTTTACTGGGGGCGAAGGACGAAACAGTAGTTGATTAAAAGGTTCTCCACCTAACAACTACTGAGGCGGCTATGCTGCTACCCAACTATTATTTTCAACTTGCCTACAACACTTGAGAGGTACTCCAAGCACTGGCTGTGTCTGTCACTCTACCACCAGGCGTCTACACAAGTGCGACAAGAAGTCCACACTGGCAAGATATAGCCTAGACACCACGTCTACACTAATCTCACTACTCTAAAGCTAAGCTTAATAGGCCTAGAGCACTTCAACAAAGTAAAGCAATGTGCCAAGTAAAAGAACTGTAAACTTAAATTACCAGACCAGAATATTAAATACTAGAAGGACTCAGATGTAATACTTACAAGAAGAATCGCATCCACTGAGGCGCACCTTGGAGAAGATTCCCGACAGGCCGGGACTCCTCCGTGGAGCTCCTCACTCCCTTCCCTCTCTTCTAGCACTAAAGCTACTAAGTAGGCTTTCTCTGCTTGGATGCATCTAAATGAAGAGCTCTAGGGGGTATTTATAGCTTGGAGGTGGAGTAGCGGCTACTCCGGTGCCACGTCAGCGATCCGCGTGCTCTCCTTCCTTGGCCATTGGATCAAACCGCCATAGTAACCGTCATGGATGGATGGCCAGGATATTGTTCACGTGTGAAACATGTGCAAGCAACCGACTTTGGATGGGATTCACCACGGGGTCGGCCGACCCCAGCCAATGACAGGTGGGCCCACCACATTGCTTCTAGAAGATGCTGATGTCACCAGGCTGAACAGTGTAGCCAGGGCCCACCAAGGGGGGATCGGCCGACCCCCCTATGACAGGGATGGCCCACCATCTTTTCTCCCTTGGTGACCCCACATGTCACGGAGCAAGTCTTGGGAAGTTGGTTGCATTTGGTTTCGGTGTGGACCCATGAATCCATGTGCTTCTCATCTTGCACCATTGAGTAAAAGCTCATGTTTGATCCAAGGGATGATATTGGCCTGAGCATGCTTCTCTTGGATCGTGCCATGTCACCCTGGCCGAGGTGGCCACCAAGGTGGGGTCGCCCGACCCCCTTGGTGGGCCCACCTGGCCTCATTTTGTTCATTTTGCCATCTCCTACAAGTTCACAAGCTAAGAGTACAAGTGGAACTTATTAGTGATAAATATGCTCATGATATGCTATACTTCCTTGAAATCGAGGCCTGTTGACGGTATTTTGGTAAGGTAAAACATGCTATAACTTCCGTCAACAATCGTGTACTTAACCTTGATACTAACCGAGTCATGGAGACATTAGATGTCACCTTCGACGAGACTCTTGTATGTCCTTCTTCTCGTTTTGAGCGTGCAGGTGATCACGAGGTTGGTGAGCCTCTTTTCGATGACGAGGACGAGGGTGCTGAAGGTATGGATGATCCAGCACCCCCTCCACTTGCCGTGCCGCCAAGAGCGGCTTCTACGATGACTCACGGCCCCGACACTTCTTCTTCCTGGGGGCTGTGGGATCCTCCACCTCGCGTGGTGCCTTTTGTACCCAGGGTGGAACCAGCTGCTGTTGGTAGTTCTTAACTTCACTAAAGATAGAGCTAGGCACTATCCCCGGTAACGGCCCAGAAATGCTTGTTGGCACTTGCTAACGTTGTCACTAGGAGTAGACTATGGAGTCTATTCCCGGCAACGGTGTCAGAAGTGCTTGAAGCAAGTCCAGTCACTATACCTAAAGGAGTGAAGCCAAAGCAGCTGTCTACTAATGCCAAACGGGGTTGTCAATCCCGACACTAGTAGGAGCTAGCTAGAGAGAATGCAATCTACCAGGAGGAGATTCTGCAAGCGCACAGAACTATCGTAGTAGCACTTCGCCTGGGAGTACCAGGTGTCGATTTATTTGATCCCAAGGGAAGGCTAGGGTGGTGGATGAGTTGAGTCAAGGAGGGGATGAGAGTCGAAGAAAAGGAAAAAGAGAAAAGGGGAGAAGGGAAGATGGAAGGCTAGAAAGAATATGGATGGCTAGGTAAGGATGAAAAGGATGGTTAAGGTAGGGTGGATCGATAGGTAGGGGGGTATAGGATAACTAAGGATAACTAAGAGGTAACTAAGATAACTAGGGATAACTAACCTGGGTAACCACTAAGCAAGATAACTACCAAGCAAGATAATGATGAAGCAGGGCAGGAAAAAGACAATAAAGCAGCTAAGCTAAGTATAGTTTTAGTCCTATCTTGTCAAGTATCGAGGCGTACTAGCCTTTACCACTTACTTAGGTTGAACGCTAGCACAACGAGCCTTACTGTTAAACTGGGCCAACTACGTGGTGGAATTCAAGGCGCATAGGGCTGTCACCACCTGCTTGCTACCACAGCTATCCGGGGGTCCAGCCGTATCTGATGGTAAGTCTATAACTAAGCACCACACCTAATTATATTCTAACTATCTCTACCCTGGCCTAGAATAGAGACACCCTTGCGGGCGTCAGAGCAAATACTTGACTTAATAAGATAAACACTAAACTAACTAAGCAACCTATTGGCAAAGATCAAACACTAAGCTCACTAGAGATTAACTACTATGGCTAAGTGAATTGAACTGTAGGATAGCTAGGCACTCAAGCAATCAATCAAGTATAGCATATAGCACTCAATACTGATAAGCAGAGTAAAGTAAATACTTGAAATGATAATACTAGAATATAGTAAAAGCTTGAGTAACAAGAGCAATACTTGAACTGGAGATGAAGGAAGACTCTTCCCTGCTCCAGAACCGATCACTCGCACGCCTCTGCTCTTGAGCTAAGCCTTGAGCAGCACTACCGCGAGGGCGAAGATGCCTTGCTCAACTAGCTACCTACTTGCCTAAGCTCTCTAAGCTTCTAACCTAGCTCTCACTTCTCTTGCCTGGAGTTGCTTTGCTTGGAATGGTACCGGGGTGAATGGAGAGGTGCCTTCAGGGGGGGTATTTATAGCTTGAGAAGTGAGGGGGGGTATTTATAGTGGGCAGCCACCCGACCTAGGGTTAGGTCAGGTGGCGGGCGCCACAAGTCATTGGCGGCCGCCAGTCCCCTGGCCGTTGGATGAACCGCATTTGCATCAACGGCATCCAGGAGGTTGTCCGAGGCGGTTTGGAGCTCGGGTGCATGTCCTAGCAACTGCCCACCGGCCTTGATCCGCGTCATTCCATCCTGAGCCGTCCGATGCCACTTGACCTAGTGACCAAGGGCCAAGATTTGGCTCTGGGGAGGTCACACGGATCGATGACGTGGCAGAGGGTGAAGATGGGCCAACCCAAGTGGCGGGCGCCACTTGGAGCTAGCGGGCGCCACCTAGGGGTGGCGGGCGCCACCCCTCTTCGGCCCATTTGGGCCCTGCCGAGTGGGCTTGTCTCCTGGTGGTTCAAAATGTCCAAATTTGGCTCAAATCCTGCATTCAAATAAAATTCTATGGACATATGGAATTCGGTTAGTTTGAAACCTATTTGACTACATTTCATGCCTTTTTGTTGGACTTTAGGGTCAAATGTTGACGGTAAAACAGGTGTTTAAGGACCATCAACAAACTCCCCCAAGCTAACCTGTTGCTCGTCCTCGAGCAACAATGCGGTTTAAGCATTAAGCATGAGATAGATAGCAAAATTAAAATGTATGCAAGTGCATATTGTATAGTAAGAAGTAACTTAGCATATATCATGAATCATAGCAATGTGGGGCTTATAGCTTTTCACTTCAAACATGCAAGAGTGAAATAAAGCAGTAGATAGGAAACTTTTATCTTGCTTAGGTGTGACTAGGATTTTGTCTGGAGGTTTTTCAAGGTTTTCAAAAGATAACAACTTTCTTAAGTTCTCCTAGATCACTCAATCACTCAATGGTGTTTAAATACTCACTTAGGCCAAAATGTAGCCTTTCCTATTTCTAAAGAATGATATGTGGAGCTATAGGTAGGTGTTGACACTTCTTAATGCAATTGCTCATAATAAACTTTAATGAACTGATTCTAGCAAAAGCCTTCAGAAATGTACAGGACACTCCTAGCATCACTTAACGTCAAGTTGTCATCCCCAACATGATACTAGAAATGTAAATTATACGTGACACTAGCTCAAAAGATATAAATAAATATTTATCCGCAAGCGCACAGATAAATATACCTGTTGTAGCAGCATTTCACCCAGGTTATCTAGGTATCATTATTTATATTTCACCGAAGAATAGTAACGAAGCTGAGAACTAGTAATATGATTCAAGGGTAATAGAGATTATTATTCATTCATTCGTTCATATGTCAAAACAGGGGTAAGAAAAGTAAAGATAAATAGTGATAATAATTATGACAACGGGAATTCTAGAGATAGAGCAAACTTTATAGATCAAGCAGAGAGTTTGGTGATTAATTAAGATATTAGAATCCTAAGTTACTTCATATCTACTAAGCCTAGTGATTACTCTAGTTAATATATAATCATTTATAGCCAATCAATCTATCATCCATGATCAAGGGACATTACTAAATTAGAATCAAGAACAAAGTAATGAATTCTAACTTGCAACCGCGTCCTACTAAGGTCTACACTCGGGGGGAGGACTACAAAGGACTCAACAGGACTGTCACTCCTGCGATCTACCTCTCGACCCAGAGCATAGGATGTATTCGCAGGTAAACTTAGCCTAAACACCATGTCTACACCAGTTTGACCACTTAACTCTATCCGGAATAAAGCTAAGTACTTTACGAACATGATCATAAACTCTATCATAATCAGATCTATATTAAACATAGAACTAGAATAAACTCTAAAACTGAATAAACTGAAATATATTAAAGTAGTATAAAGTCGAATAATAAAGATACAAATTACCAAGTCTTCGACAATGATCCGGAGACTCAGACGAAGCTTCTAGCCGGATATGCCGACGAAGTCGCCTGCCTCTACTTGAATCTAACTAGACTAAAACCCTAATCTTGATGTAGAGCTCTAACTCTTCTCTCTAGAAACCCTAATTTCTATCTTGTCTTCTGAAGGAGATCTGTCTGATTGTGAAGGAGATGATGAGGAGGGGGGTCAGGGGTCTAGTTTTATAGCCCTGGGCGAGGAATCGTGATCGTTGGATCAAACTGACGCGGGGTACGGTCGAGATGCATCCTGGAAGGCGGTGGAGGTAGCTTGCAGAGGACGGAGCCGAGGGGCCACCCTGGCCGACCGACCGGTAGGCCCTAGGGACCGGTCGGTCCCATAGGTCATCCCTCTGCGGTGCCTCTTCTCGTGGTGTCTTGTGGTGTCTTGTAGAGTCCTCTTGCGATAACCTAACGTGATGGTGAAGAAATCTGCGTCGGGTTCCTTCTTGGGGAAGCAATATGGTTGGTTTTCCTGTTTAATCCCTGGAAAATATAGAATCACCAAAACTTGTGGAATTTGTTAGTTGAAACCTCCTATTTCTAAGTTGGCAATCCTTTTTAACATTTATTCAAGTCTTGTTGACAGTACAAAATGATAGTTAATAAGTGTCAACAAACTCCCCCAAGCTAAACTTTTGCTAGTCCCTTAGCAATCATCGGGTTTTGAGAGTATAATAAGCCTTCAACTGTAATCTTTCTTAAAAAGAGTTTAGAGAAAATTTTGTTTCACATGTTCCTTTCATCAATCTTTTACCTTAGCTTAGAATAATTGAAAGTTTGGAGATAACCAAGCCAAGCACTATGTCTCAAGTTCCTTATTCCAACTTACTCCGGAGTTTTGCAAGGTTTATAATAAAAGCTCAGAGAACTCATGTATGACATTTTTCAGATTGTATATATATTAAGATTAAAAACATACCTTACTAAGTCGAAGTTCTAAGCTTAGGGAGAGAAATGTCATACTCCTAGATCAAGTATATTTTAAACTTTTGGAATTGTCAACTCTTACTGACATATTGTAATTAGAGGAACCATGGGCTATCATTCTTTTTCCTTTCATATTTTTATCACATAATCTTCTTTTCTGAGGTAATCGGACACTTGTCCCTTTTTTTCCTCCTTATCATATTTTTGCATAGCCCATGCCTCTAACACAATACTGCTTCGGAAGAGTGAATCTTTTACATTTATAGAAGCTTGATCTTTTTAGAGCATGATAAACCTCTCTACCATAGCTAAAAACTTCGACAGAGCAGGCAGCCTCAAAGTATGAATCATTTTATTGTCAGGCTTTAGTTATTATGTCATACAGGTTCTCATCATATGTTTTGAAGTTTTCAAAATTGAAATTCCAGAGATCTGTTGAGACTAAGAACAAGATAAATAGCAGCTCAAACTTTTTCATCTCTAATTCTCAACTATCCAAACGTTGGTTAAGATCAATGTTTTTGAGATTTTTCCATTAAGAGTTTGAAAGGAATTGTTATGCAGTTGAGGCCATGTAAACAGTTCTTTTTATATATTCTACATTAAGATTATTTTATTTGAATGCTAAACAAAAACTAACTAACAATACTAAACATAAAATAACAAGAGGGGTAAAGCATACTTACCTCGGGAATAGGGGTCCTCCCCCAAGCTAGCTTATTCGTACGGTGGTGGTTGAGGTGGATCAAATCCCATCTGCCCGAAGAGGTAGCAGAAATTCAGGTTTGTCTGGGCGCCTTGATGATGTATTTCTTCAAGAGTGTGGCGCATATCTTCTTGACCCGTCTCAAGATGAGTAAGACGAGTGTTGATGCCCTGAAAGTAGGGGTCTCTTTGGTACGGGAATTGGTGGTGTGGTTGGTGTTCTGTGTAACCATGGTGGCATGGTAAGAGTATGGATGATGAGTGGCGTCATGAACACCTCTCCCAGAGAAAGACATTCGTCCTCCCTGGAAGTCATACATCGTTTCCTCTTCACGATGAGGTGGAGTGTAGTTGCGGAAATTTCCTTGTCCCCATGAATCTTGTGGTGTATGTGGCTCGTAGGCGGTAGTATCTTCCCAGGCTGGATGGTGTGATGAAGATGGTTCAGCTCGTTCAAATCCTTGATAGTGAGTGTAAGCTAGTCCGGATGGTGCAGCGTCTTCTCCTTGATATCTTGGGGCAGTGTTTCTAGTGAATCTTGCGGAGGGGCTTCTTCCTACTCTAGTGCTAGGTCTCTGCAGATTAAGCAAAAAGGTTTCCATGACATACAGACCAAGTGATCTGTTTGGCAACTCATATTCATTCGTATATCCTTTATATTGCATATAGAGTTTGTTATTCCTTTTCTTAATAAGATGTGCTTGGCTGAAGAAGTACAAACCTATAACTGGTCGTGGGGTGGAGATGTACATGATATTTCCATTTAGGTTTAGATTTCCAGCAAGACGAGTAACCCAAGAAGTGATGGATACAGGGCCTTGTAGAGTGTGAATGTAAGGCCAGTATTCTACCAGGAGTTTTACAGGTGAAATTTTAGTCTTCTTAACCATAGCATACATAATCTTTAACTCCTCAGTTATAACAATACGTCCTTCTTGTCTGGGAAAGAGAGTAAAGCCTAGCCACTTGTGCATCACCCTTAAAGTGGGGTTGTGTATATCATTAGGTGCAGGGTGATGATCTGTTCTTTTACCGGTGATGTCCTCCCAAAAGCTATTTCTATCAAAGTTTCTTAAGGCGACATCTAAATTTACTGTGCAGGTTTCAGGAAAACCCAGTTTTAGGCTGAACTGTTTCCAAGTGAGAGTGAAAGGTTCATTGTACGGCCTAAAATAAACATAAGTGTCATCCGAAGAAAGAGTGCAAAGAAATTCTAGAGTGAGTAATCTACAACCTTCTTTGGAAAGCTCCCAAGTGTTCTCCCACCCAATGTTATAAAAAACTAGATCGAACTCAGAGTCCATACCTGTATCTCGAAGAAATTGTGAATCGAAGGTGGGAGTGTGAGTGTACTCTTTATCGCGGTAATGCCTGAATAGGTCCTTCTCGTAAGCTATTTGGAGCTTGATGTGCTTATCTTGAAGAAGGTCACGTGGCTCGAACCGGCTTGTGGTAGAGGATCGGGGCAGGGATGACGTATCCATGTCCGAGCCTCCTTGTGATGAGCCAGCTCGCGAACGGCTTCTTGTTGTTCGGAAGGTGAGTGTGTTCTTCGCCCTCTTCAGGAAGTTGCTCATCTTTGCTGCAAAAATAGGAGAACACACAAACAAAACTAGTGGAACAAGTGAGGGTTAGAGCAAATAAATGTTAGAGAGTTAGCGGTCCAAAAGTTAGTAGTCCAGGAGTCAGTCGTTCAAGTTGATAATTTTATTTCAACTTCTCCTAGTTTATTAACTAATTAGGCAGCACTTCCCCTCTCTTGATGATTTCTCTTGCTTGCTCTCACTAACCCTTTCTACTTGCTACTAGCTTAAAGCTTTCTCCTCCCTACTCTCATGTCTTCACTCTCTCAGGAACTACCTCGAATGAAGAGCTAAGCAAACTCGAAATTAGAATTCT
>CM019830.1:79294247-79311261 GCA_009763385.1 Coix lacryma-jobi var. lacryma-jobi | reverse complement strand
ACGCAAGTTTTTATCTTGCCTTCTTTTTCTTTTGGGCCTCCTTCTCTCTTGTCCTTTTGAGCAGAGAGGCGCCTCACACCTGAGCACCTCCTCCGCGTCTTCCCTACGGGGCCTCGACGCGCGACAAGTAAATGGCCCCCTGAAAAAGAGAAAGCTGGAAGACAAAAACCACACTACGGGATCACGGATCAAGGAGGAAAAGGGGATGATGCTCGAGATTCTCGCTCGAGGGATGCTTACCAATGTCGAGACACCCCCTCGTCGGTTGCCAGTCGCAACCAGGTGGGAGATTGCAGGACGACCTGCCCCTTGATCGTAATCGCCCCCCGTGAGATGCCGCCCTCGTTCCCGGGACAGGCCTCTCTCTTCCATCCTCGACGGTTGAGAGCCTCGAGCTGAGGCCTGGCGTGCCCCATCTCGTGCAAAGAAGGGGGCGGGTCCGCCAGCGGAAAACTCTTCCTGGGGGAACGCCCAAATGACCACCGCTTTGCACTGTCAGCTTCTTCTCATCCCCAGCGTCTTCAACATCATCCCATCCAACGTGACCAGGGCGTTGCCTGTACCCCGACGCCCCAGTCCCCTTTCCGGGCGTCGAGTAATGACCTGCCGTGTAACTTACTGCGAATGATGCCACCTTCGTTCCCAGATGAACCAATGAAGTCGTCCCACCCCCTGGTTGGTGATATCTTATATCCAGGTCTCGCGGGGGTCATTGGCCGACGAGGTCCCCGCCCTCGCGGTGATGGCAAGGGAGCCCATGCGCACGTGCCTCTCCCGGCTGGCTTTCAAAGACTTGATGAAGAGCTCGCCCCGGAAGAGATGGACGAACATTCCCATTGCGCTCCATCTTCAGGTACCCCCATCACACACCGGGCGATTGGCGCGGTGCCGATGTATTGGGGTAGAAGTTTGTTTGCAGCTCCACCTCAAATGGTTTGTGCCAACCCTCGCAAGAAGCGTCTCGGCGTTCGCCGAGCCCCATACGGGTGGTACTCGTAAAAGCTCACCACGTCCCCTCCGTCGGGGTGCGGCTCCCGGTGCTCCGCCGACGGGATAAACCCCCCTGCGTATCCTCCTCATGGTTGGGGCGTCAGTAAAAGCCCCTGGCCACCAGCGAGTCCATCACCGTTCTGCGTCACCTTCACGGCTCCATGCCTCGGCCGCAGCATCTTTGTTTGGGCGGCCCATGACGGTGGCCCGTCGCGGATCCGAGCAGCTGCCGGGCGGAAAATCCCCAGTCCGCGGAGCCTCGAATGAGAGGTCCTCGTAAAGGCTGGAATCGACGCGGCGGCGAAGGCAAAGTGTGGGTCAGTGAGTAAAAGGGCTCTTTTTTCCCTCTTTTCGATATTTATATGGGGAAACCCGACGGCGCGATCCTCCCACTCCCACGACGTAAAAAGTAAAAGCGAATGCATTCAATCGCCACCTAACCGCGTCTCGAGCCGGGTGCAGGATCCCGCGTTTACCTCTCTCTAACTCTCCATTCGCTCCCCTCACCCTTAGCCCTCCCCGTACCGTTCGCCTCATTCTTATCCTGCGCCCGCCGCTCGCCCTGACGGTTCCGCCTAAAAATGCCGCGCCCAACGGGCAATGTAGGACTCCTAGACGAGCGGAGGCTTCTTCTAAAGGTAAAAACTGGCCCCGGCCCTAAGGTCTCGACGCAGCGAAGGCTGGCCCTCGAAAGAGGTTTCACAGCCGGCGTCGAGCACCCGAGTCAGGACACCGAAGGTGCGGCCACTCTTCGCTGCATTACGTCGAGGGCCGAGCCCGCGAGGCCTCCGTGTATCCAACGGGGTCTCGCGTGAGTGGAAGAAATCCCCTCGGAGGGAGGCAATCGGCCACCGGTCCCTATCGAAGTGGACCGCACCGAACCGGCAACTAGCCTGGCATACTGAGCTCCCCTGCTTAGGTGAGACCTGCCTCCGGGCCACATCGACCCCTAACAACGGGGCCGAGCTCTCACATTGGATTCCCGTTACATCTCACCGGGAACTCGATCTCCCCACTGATCTCGGTTAGTGTCCAATTCATCCCCCCTCCGCATCCGATCGAAAGGACTCGCCAGGATGACCAAGCCAGGGCAATCGGCATCCTTACAGCTCGATGATCCGGCCACTCGGTTCAATTCACACACGCCTGGCACCCCTCGACAAAGAGTGTCTAAAAAACTCTGTACAGTTGCCGACTATCTCTTTTCTTTATGTGAGCATGGAATTTCTTTCTTCATGTCCCCCCCCCCCTCCGGTTAAACTCGACCCCCATCTCCTCCTTTAGCCCTAGCCCGTCGATGCCGGACCTCGAAACTATCGCATCTTTGGGGGATCGCCTGGCTCGCTCAACTACTCGCGACCAAGCGGCTGGCGGGAACGGGTTCCTCCCACTACAAAAGGAAATGGTAGACCGGTAAAGCATTTAAGATAGACTACCTTGAAACCACATTTTCGAGCCCTGTTGACAGGTACCTTCGCCGCTATCTCAGCCTCCCTAACGCTTATCCGCGCTAAAAAGGTCGCGCCCACTGGGCAGAAGGCTCCCAACCGACGGAGAAAATCTTTGGGAAGCCCACGAGGGAGTTCTAACCACTCCCCCATGGCCCGTCGGGGGCTACACACCACGCGGGTGGTCTCCCTCACTACCCCCACGTAATCAATCGACAAAACAAAACCCCGAGAACATTAGCATCCATCCGAGATCCAATCTGGAGCCCCTGCGTCGAATGCAATCACTCAAACAATTGGCTCGGCACTGTCGGTTGTACAAAAAGGGTACCCCCACTCAACGCAACAACCCCTACCCCGACGCTCCATCTCCGTCTTGCCCGCGCCCACCCAGCGAGGCCTCGGGCGTAACCTCTTCCATCTCCTTCTCCGCCCGAGCCCTCTCACCGGCCTCGCGAACGCTACCATCTTCCGTCTCGCCAGATCCCTCCCGCAAGGGCCTTGGCAAAAGCTCTATCTCCGTCTCGCCGAGCGGCCCTCCCAAAGGCCTCGGGCGAAAAGCTCTATCTCCTCGCCGTCTCGCCCGAGCCCTCCCATCCATCCTTTGTCGAACGCTCTGTCGTCCTATCTCCTCTCCCTAGCCCCCCATCGCTGCTCGGGCTAGCATCGACCTCTCTCCGTTCACCTCCCTAAACCCCTCCCCGACCTCGTTCCAATCGTTCTCACCTCCACACCTCGAGCTTAACACATCGGACCTCGATCTGGACCTAACATCGCTAACCTTGCCCATACCACGCGTTAATACCTTGCACCTACCAGGTCCAATGTCCACTAGAGCACCATATAAACCCAAGTGAACTCGGTGTAAATGTCAAGTCCTCGTCGTATTCACCACAAGCATGGGCAACAGGGCACCAGTTCGCACTGTTCGGCCATGCCAGCAATGTAACCCCTCTAGACCGGGCTACAGCGCGCCCTCGAGCCAGGCACTGTAACCCCTCAGGGTCGCTACTCCGCACCCTCTAGCCCTGCACTGTAACCACCTCGAGGCCGGCTCCTCCTCTCCCCTCGCCCCCCGTGTCACACCTCTAATCCGGCTACGCGCCCTCGAGCCCTAACTGCTTTCCGTGCTATTTGATTACATGTACCCCCCAAGACCCGGAAGGTGACCCCGACGCTTACTGTACATTCCCGGGATGGGTGCTGGTACGGCTCCCCCTCCCCCCGCCTTTCGCACCCCCACGTCCACTGTCGCCCAGGAGGAAGCCACGATCCAAGGGAAACTCCTCAACACCGAAGATCACATCAGCTCCGTGGCCCCGAAATACGAGTTCCTACCCTTCTTCTCCTCTCCGTATGTGGGCACCACTACGCCCCGACAACCCTGTAATACTTTTCATGTAGCCCTGGCCCCTCCCCGTGCTCTATAAGAAGGGGAACGCTAGGGCCCTCATTCGCGAGACGAACGAACCACGAGTCCACGCACACCGTTGGGGAGATGTAATAACTAGTCCTTCCCCCTTCCCGGTCCCCGCGCACGGCTGTATTCCCCCTGGACAAGCAACTTGGTGGCAAGTAATAAACATCCCCCGCTTGACGTAGGCCTTCTTTGCCCGAACCCAGGGATAAATCCTTGTGTCCCCTGCATCACCTTGGCATCACCATCCGGGGAAGAGAAGCACGCGATCATATTACTTTAACACTCGTTGGTTTGAATACCACCCCCCGGTACGAAACAACAAAACACCGACAAAAGTGTAAATAAAAAAATAATAGGTCTTGTATTAATATCCTTTATTCCAAACTATGTGGTTCAGTATCCTCCATTTTATTCGTAAACTGACCGACCAATTGCAACATAGGAGGATGAAATGTACGACTTAATCAATAGCGGGCTAATTCAAGAAGTACAGGGATTTAACAATAATCAAGAATTAATGACGGCAATCACTACTTTTGGCCGATTAATGAATCAATCATACAGAAAATACGGCGCGGTATACCGACAATCTCTATTTGCCATAAAATTCCTAAACAATTATAAATGTATTTATAATCTACTGTGTTGGTTTGGGGCTTCGACATATGGTAGCCCTGCCTTATTGATAACAACTACAAGGTGAGTAGGACAGTACGAGTCCGAAGAAGCCGTTGAATGGCCGGTACATTCTCTCGAATTCAACGAGAAAACAGGCCAATACTTGGAGAACATGCAACAGAAATTTGTTAATCCACTGTGGGTACCTTGTAAGGGATAAGATCCCATCTGGCTCGTTAAATGGAAAGAAAATAGAAAAGTGCTCCTCATATAAGTTTGTCTCTGATCTTGATAAGGACTGGTTTGGAAGAGTCCTTGCCAGTCAATCACGCTTACACATAAAGATAGAAATTTGAAGAAAGATTACGGGACTGGGCCTAGGAAGAAATGCAACACTATTCCAGTGCTGGAAGAAGAAGTTTTTGTAAACCCATTTATCAAGAAGGCCCTAAACTCCGTATTTCACACTAAGGCCTACGTCAAGTTGAGGCATTTTGGGATGATTGGAGAATTTCCAGAAATCAGAAGTAGGGGAGGCACGGGATCTAACAGAGAAAGGAACCAACATAATGTCCGACAATAACAAGACCCTATTCACTTAGGAATCCCATGTGGCTACAAGAGTGTGTGAACGAAGAGATCTAGCCACGGGCAATTGAACAGAATCAAATAAAAACCGGGCCTGAGGCTGCCAAGTATTGGTTTATTTGGTCATGGAGGAAGTCTGGACCAACAGAACGGGAATGATAGAGTATGGCGAAAAACGCCATAAGAGCAACCAAAGATTGCTTATGCTAGAGAATACCTCATCATGGCAGTGCAGCCGAACGAAAAGGACTACGACATAACGCCCTGGAGATCCTGAAGCATGGTGGGAGAACCGAGGCTATTGGGAGGTGTCGTGGGAGCATCCTTCCCCTCGGACAAAGAGACCTATATAAGCCGCAGGCGAGAAAGAAAGGAGGAGAGCAAGAGCGGATGCAAAGGTTAGAGGAAATGGGGTTCTTCATTCATAGGCCCTGCTCGTGAGCCGTTGAGCGAGAAAAGCACTTGAAGAACAAAATGAGCGAGAAATAAAGGTACGTGCAGTTATGTAGTAAGTGTCGATGCAAAGCAATCGGAGTCATAGCCGGGAGTTCAACATCACAGCCCCCTGATCCCAAATGAAAAAGCATTGCCTTCTACGAGTTGTCAGACCAGGACTGCACTTTTCCCTGGATAATCACCGAGCCTCCTCCAGCGACATGTGAACTGACATTCCACATTGGAATGCCACAGTTCATGGTGGCTATAGGTGTTGTATCTCCTATCGATCCACGAAGACTCACCAAATGTCATGGGGCCATAATACCTCGTGGATAGGCTCGCGCTCGGTGGATAGGGTGGTGAAAGGTTACAACAATTTGAACTGACATAAGGAGGTTATGGGCGAGAATACATTATGTAGAAGCGGAGAAGACATTCATATGTGGCGCAAGCGCTATATCATAATTCCTGTTGCGACACCTACTCCTTCCCCCTACACAACTAACACCCTAGGTGTGTTGCAATTAGTGAATGAATGTTTAATAGTATTGGTGAGTAATAGTATAGTGTACTCATATACCATGTTGTTTTCGCAAGACATCCCTCCCAACCTAATTCCAATTATTCTTCACCACATGAGCACGGTTCGGGCTGATGATGATCAAGATCTACCACGACTGGGATCCATCACCGCCACTAGCTCCCACCATCTCCTCCACGACGGAAATCCCACACCGCCACCGGGCCCATCTCCCCACACTGCGTGCAATCCCACACCGCCAACCGGCCCCACCATCTTCCTCCACACTCTTCTCCACAACCAGCCACCTCCCCTTCCCGTTCTTTTTCCACACGCCAACCGCCTCCAACAAGAAGAGGCTTGTGCACGCAAAGCAAAGGCGTCATCCCCACCCCTCCGAAAGAAAAACCCCCCAGCCTCTGTGAGAAAACCCATCTACCCATTCAAGCTACCATTCCCAGATGACAAAACTTCCATATTACATGACCGATAGAGACTGAATAGCTGCATTTCAAAAAGACTTGACCTTCTTCGACGCTGCCATTCTATTAGTCTAGCAAAGCGAAACCCGGAAAGCCGTCCTTTTTCGTCCTTCCTGACAACTAAGGCAAACTGTGGACGCTCACCGAAAAAAGTAGTGCTGCCCGTAAGGCTTCGCCAAAATCATACTATGATCGCACGCGCCGGAATCAATGAGGGGCGAAGAAGACCAAAGAAGAGAGCAAGGAAAGGTGTCCCCCACTCGGGAACAGAACGCAGCATCAGTGCACTGATCTATTGTGTGGAATGAATAACGGTACAACAATGGACTCCTACAACGACTAGGGATACATGATCCTGAGCAACTGCTCAAATTTTCGCGGAAACTGGTTTAAATGTTGAAACATACTCTTAGAAGCAGGCATCAAAAGTGCTTCCAGAAGTGATAATGGCAGAGGGCATATGTATATGGTCCAAGTCCTATACAACCCAAACAACCACCCGCGCCCTGAGGGATCTTGGTACGGCAAATGCAACTTGCTAAATCATTGTACCACCTCCTCACGGTGTGTGGCGAAAAGCTGATGACATATTTGGCATCAACTTAAGAACCATATACTTTCGTGTGGATACATAATATAACGTTCAGTTTTAATGAGTACATCGTCTGCAATATGGACCTCTCGAAATCCTCCTCGTCAGCTGCTTTTGCCTGTAATTGATTGCTCTTTTATAATCTCACTTTAGCTTAGTATATGAAAATAATTCTTCCTCACACTAGCAAGCGTTTCTAAACATCTGCAGAAACATGATGAGACACTAGGCGTAAAAATGGACAAGAAGATTGGTTTCACATTCCTCATCGCTCCCTATATCGGTATTCAAGCACCCAGCAGTACTCCCTCGGATGCTTGGAAAACTCAAATAGAGAGGAATTTGCCAGGTTCTTCCGTAACCAAAGGGACAAAAGATATTACTATTCCCCTACAACTTTAGGTGGAGTTTTTGTTATCATATGCACATTGTTATATATAGGTTGACATCAAGATATATGTGTTAACTTATAATATCATGCAGTTTTTTCACTGTATACTAATTGTGATCGATCTCTTACTAAAGTCATTGCTATCTATGACTCTTGAGAAAAACATAAAAAACAAAAGAGTACTGTTTGACGTTTGTTAGTGCAAATAGAATATGAAAGATTCCGCAAGCGGCCGAACATCATCGTAGCCGTTTACCGGGATATTCCAGGAATCGGTATTTATATTCACAGGGAAGCTAGGGTCAAGAATCTGATAAATTCCTATCCTGCTCTACTAACTCAAGTACTAATTAGCTAAAGCAGGGAGTAATGTTATATATATAAAATGAAAGCACATCAAAGAGAATTCATAATGTATAGATTAATATAGTGGGAGGACAATGGGAGAGATCCGTTCCTTATACTTCTCCTATTACTTACTTGTGTCTAAGGCACAAGATGAAAAGATATAGCATTATAAACATTGGCACTTTGGGAGCAGCATAACCTGTCGGACCTCGACGAAGACTGGAAAGAAAGTAGTCAGGGAAGGCTTCCAAAAGCCTTATGAAAACAAAACCAATCCGAACGTGGTGGATTAACCAATCTACAAAGCTTGTCACCCCTATACTACCACCAACAACTATCCGAGGATTGGGCGCAACCTCAGGTAAAACCTAAACTAAACACCAGTCAATCTATCGATTACTACTACTCTAATTACCATAGGATAACTAACCACTCAATACGACACAGACCCCATGCAAGATATAACAACTATACTAATCATATAATACAGCATAAAGTAAATATAGAAAAAAATATATTAAAGCTAAGTCTTACAAAGAAATATACAAAGACATCCCAAAACTCGAGACTCCCCGGAACCGGAGCGCAAGCTCCGCTCTCCCTAACTCCCGACTAAGCTAAGATTTCCATTGAAAATCTACAAACTAATTTCTCTAGGGAGGAAGAGTTTGTCCTTCGGGGATGCCTCTAACAAAGCCCCCAGATGATGATGGTCCTGCCATCAGGGTGGTCCTGGGCTATTTTATAGGGTCTCCTGGCCTCCCCTCCCCTTGGGCAAAGCGATGGGGGAACTAATCCTTCGTCTAATGCACTTGGGCTTAATGGGCCAAAACGTGTTGGAGAGTCGGTGGAGTGCGTCACGCGAAGACCGACGGAATGGGCAACACTCCGACCGACCAGCCAGTATGGTGACCGACCGGTCCTGCCTCTATGGCGGTGGCCCCCGCCTTCCGTGTGTGCCTTCTCGTGTCTTCTGGAATGCTCTGGAATTTTCTAAGAATCTCCTCTCCCAGTCTCCCAAGTCGTATCCATCGAGGCCTCGTGCTCCGGGACTCCAAATATAGCAATTCATATTCCCATTTCGATCGTCTCGCAGAGCTTCTTCGCAAGGTGTGCTCTGTTTCATCCCTTGAGATACTTTTATAATGGTGAAATCTTGATAATCCTGCAAAACATGAGAACACCAAAACTCGTGAACTTGTTAGTTTCAACCCACACCTAATGCTCTGTGATTCATTTAGTGTCCATTTCATGCATCGTTGATGGTTTAATTATGACTTAGTTAGCGGCAACAAGTCCCCCCAACTTAACCTTTGCTAGTCCCGTTATGCAAATCCCCATGATAAATCTTGAATCGATCGGCCTCCACATATAATAAATAAAAATCTTCCTTGGTTTAGAGTTAATATTCGACTTCTCATATTCCAAACCTTTACCCATGACTTTTTGCCTTTACCTGGATCTTGAAACAATGGAAGAGACAGAACAATCAAGTAACACACTGTATCTCTACTCTTTGATCAACTGCAGTCGCTGGAGTTGTAATGAAAAGCATATCTTACTAAGTCAAAGTTTCAAAGTTTAGTAGGAAGAAGATGTGCAACTCAAATCAAGACTTTAGAAAAATGTGAAATTTTTTCGACTCTTGCTTGGCCATATTGTAAATTAGAGGAACCATGGGCTATCATTCTTGTTTCACTCATACTGTTGATCATAAACTCTTTTCATCTTTTCTTTCTTTTGAGGTAGTCGGAACACTTGTCCCTTTTTATTCCTTCCTCCTTTATACTTTTGATAGCCCTCCTCTAGACACAATACTACCTCTACTTCGAAGATTGAATCTTTTTAATAAAACATTCTTGATCTCTAGAGCATGATAAATTTTCTCAACCATAACTAAAACTTAAACAAAGTAAAGTAAGCCTTAATCTTGAACCTCATATTAGGCTCTAGGTTAGAAGTCATTTTATGTCATACAGAGCTCGTCATGTGTTTTTAATCTTTTTAAAGTAAATTCGCAGAACTCTCGCATCTCTAGGAAATGAGATAACAGCAGCTCAAACCTTGTTGTCTCCATCCATCATTATCGAGACTTTAGATCAGCATTTGCCATCCACATTTTTAGAGGTTTAGAGGCATTCAGAAACAACTTGTCTAAACCTCAAGAAAATTTAGGTTTAACCTTAATTATTAAAAGCCAGAGCAAAAAGTTCAATTTCCTTTAAAATGAGCAAAATTAGGTTTGCTTTCCCCCTAGGTATTTATTATATAATTCTTTATTTGTTTTGTGATAGTTTATGTATCTTTTTAAGATTTCTATATTTATTGACCTGATCTACTAGATAAATAAAAAACAGTGATACTATCGGGATAACCTGAGAATGCTCTCCCCAAGCTGGCCCCCAATCTGGTCTTTGTCTTATACTTTTCCATCACAAGTCGAGTATCACCGTATTAATTCTTGAGTCCTTCTCTTCTTCTCCTCTGCTGAATTCAAGATAGACAACACAACTTGTTGAACGTTGATTTAAGCGTTAGTGATAATATTTCCTCATATTTCCGTTTGTCTTAAACTCTTAATGTTATTTTGTTCTCGTCTTTCCCACTAAGCATAGTTCAGCGTGTTTCTATAATTCTTTTTTAGAAATTTTATGGAGCCTTCAATGTGTTCACATGTTTGGTATTTTGGAATTTTAAAGAAAAAACCTTAAGATGATAAAAATACTTCCTGGATACACAGGGGTGCTTCCCCCAGCTAAATGTTGACGTAGTCCGTTCATTCTTGTAATTTAACTACTGCGGTGAAAATGGTTCTTCCTCCAACGGATAATTGATTTATGATTTGATGGTTGTTCAAATAGTGGCTCCAATAATGGATTGAACATCCACTAAGCTCGTCACTTTTCTTGGTCCATTCAATCCTCTTATCGGGTGTCACTTAGGTTCTTTCGTTCGCACCAGCAATTTGAGTGAAACATTGATTGTGAAAGCTGGTAGCATCTGCTCAGTGTGCATGTCTTGTAGATCCAGGCCAGGACCTTCACTCTTAGAATTTGGGAGTTGACAAACCCCTCCCATGTTTTGCTCAATCGTGTGTCCTGCTCATAATACAAGTAGAGATCAGTGTATGGGCTCCCTGTTGGGGAATAAACACCACAGAACCAAAAGTTTTGTTCATTCTAACCTTATGCACATTGAACACGAAAACTTGTTGTTTATGTTTTTCTTCAATCTTAACATGAGTGATAGATCAGAAGATGAGCTGAAAGTAGCATTCCTATAAAAGATTACTAATAGTCAGATTGCTTAACCCAAGTAGGATAATCTATGCATAATGTGTCGATCCTTTCATGAATGTTGATATATCATCGTCCAAGGTTAGTGCTACTTTTTACGCTCATTTGGTTAAGATATGGAGATAGTGAGAATTCAAGAGAGTACAGCCATGAATAACGGTATAGAACTCTGACAGTTGAGTTTAGTTAGGGTGGATTAAGGAGGTGAACCTAAACATGTTTTGGTTCTTTATTTATGCTCATACCAGAATCAAAGAGAAGCTTTTAAAGTGAATGGTGCACTTACCTTTAGATGTTACCATTTATCATGAAGAGTGATGGCGTCAAATCACCTTGTGTAAGCTTCTCTGTCTTATCTGGTTGTTTCATGACTATTTTGTCTTCTCTTGCCATCTCACATTGGGCCACTGAGTCTTGTTCTAACACGGTCAGATGATGGCGACTTTGTCAATATCCTCGTGATTTGTAGGTACAGTACGATCTCTCCTGTCTGAATTGCTTGCAAGTGCAGTGGCTTCATCCTTCCTATGTGTCCCCCTCAATTCCTGGCAGTTTGGTCTTCCTTTGTCGGTTTGAGTCAACGTCTTCTATTGTTTCCTTTCGGCTGCTCCTCAATGGTGTTCGTTGTGATGACGGCATCAATCCTTTGATCGAAGGATCCAAGGTTGGATGTTCTCTAGTTCCTGACCCTAGATGACAAAAACTTGGTGTTGTCCAGAATGTTCCTTCCAAGAATGAGTGATGGATCATATTCTTCTTCTTGGCTGGGGTAGCGTCTAGTGGCTTGTACTAATCAAGGTGGTGAGTAGGCGGTCAAAGTGTCCTAGAAACTGTTTTCTCTCCTTCCTACCCTGATCGTGAAGTAGATCTAGACACAAAATTGTGTCTCCACCCAACTGGCTTTGTTTAAGTATGTTGATGCCGCCCGGATTTCTTCACAACATGTTCTGAGTTGAAATTTGTAGACTGTTATGTTGAAGTCGTACCACTTCGTCCATCAAAACACTCTTGTGTTGCAATGATTGATTGAGGATAACTTCCAAGTGCTTGTCGTTATAGTGAACCACCAACAAACTTCCTTCGGACGACACATAGATGTTTATGTGTAGTGGCCTATCGTCTCCCCTGAAGTTGTGTTTTTTGTTGGTGTCGTTGTTGATGATCTTTGACAATGATGAGCGTATGCTATAGGATGACCCATAATGAGTGAGTATCATCCTAACTCGTCATCAGTGTCCTGGCTATGCCCTTGGGATAGCTCAAAGCTTGGCTTGCTTTTGACATCACTAGTGGACTTGTCTGATGATTTTTGTCTCCATGGGTTTGGGTTTTGGGATTTAAGTTTCACACCATGAACAAGCAATCTCGTCTCCTACACAATGTAGTTGGACAAAATACCCGAAGGATTGCACTGAATTTGAAACATGGGTTGTTTCGCCACACTTATGTGGTTTATGCATCCATGCTAAAAACAAATGAAAATGATGATTTTAGGATTACTTTACGCTAGCCTACGTTTAATGTGCTGCTGCATTTAAACATGGTGTCAAGGCAAAGATACTTACAGTAGAAGATAAATTTAAATAAACTTTAATACTCAGCAGTTCTTTATCCTGAGGACATTAGCTGAACTTCATTATGCGTTCATCGTATGCCTTTCTTCAGCTCTGATGTGAATTCACATCTCAGACTTTTTCCCAAAGTGTATTTAAGTTCCTGGCAGGGGTTAGTCCAACAAAATATCCAAAGTCTAACACAAGCTAATTTCCAGATCAATATCAAACCAAACTTACTCCTGTCTTTTGGTTAAGGTAGACTCTTTAACCTAAGCACCATGCTTTAATAATTTAAAAGCCTATAAAAATACTCTAATGAAATTACGTTCAATTCAAACCAAAAATATCCTACCTAACATAGGAGAGAAGCATAAAAATAGATTTATTCAAATAGAGATGACAGAGTTTATGACCATAGTGAGGAATACATATATATATATTTCTTTTTTTTAGATGCGGATTACTGAATGCATACAAGGAACGAAACTGATGAGGATTTGAAAGAAAACCTAACCTAATGGACTGGATGCAAGGATATAAAAGTAAACCTGCAGTGGTATGCAAAAATTAAAATGATAGCTACTCATAAGTTTAAAGTCTATGAGCAAGACTGTCTCACCTTGATCTACTTACCATGACTCATCACTGGGATTTGTGAGTGGTCCGCCAATAATATCCTTCACATGGAATGCGGCGGTTGAATTGGTTGTACAACTACCTTTTCTCTTTCCCATTCTACACGTGTAGAAGAAGATATATGTATACAATGTATACACAAACCTGTGAGTGGCAAGGGTTCCCAGGATTAATGAATGGATCGTGAATGTTCAGGCCCCTTGTTCTTCCATTCTTGTGGACGCTTCGCCAGAAGGTCGAAACGCATCTGATGGTCCTGTCTATTCCACACCCCAACAGAACACGGGGTATCCTACTAAAGCTAGTTGTGTACACTAAATTTACAATATCCAAGATCACTATCAAAATCTTTACAACAGACACCATGCTTCCCCGGTCCACGCGCCAACAATGCGTTACTTTGTTAATGTCAAATAGAATATAAAGATTCGCAAGCGCAACAGAACATCATCGTAGCATTTTACCTTTAACCCGGGAGTATTCCAGATCGTTATTAATATTTTACCACGGGAAGCAGGTTCGGTGTTTAGTACCGCAACCTGTCTTGAGATTACTCATGACTAATTTGTTCGGTGGGGAATCGTGTCGTGGACCCGGTGATTACATATGACAGTCGATTTCTTATATACTGGGTTCAAGCCGCTAAGAGCGGGAATACCCTACGTCCAGTGCGGCGTGTGCCTTGTGTATGAAAATCATGATTGAGAGTTGAGTTTGTCTAGGACGGTGCCTGGCCCCCCTTATATCTCCGTGTGTCCTGCTCAGTCAAGTCCCTACCGATTACAGAGGAGGTCCTATCTGATACAGACCTCCATGTTCTTATCAACTCGGCTAAGTTCAATTCAATTCCGATACAAGTACTCACGTAACAGTCTTTGCGGTCGCTCTGCGTCGTCCGGTGATTAGTTTCGGAGTATCATCTTCGATGATAATCTCGGACATCTGGTCCGTCCATCCCCAGCTCTTCATCATTTCCCTCACGACTTGTATCTTCAGGCTTCTTCTGGAATCTCCGATAATGTCTTGAGAATCCTTAAGTGCTCTGAACTTAAAGTAACGCTTATGGTGTGCGCTTTTCATAAAAAGCGCACCCATAGGTGTAGCCCCCCGAGCCTCTTGTTATTTATAATAACTTTGAGGATCTGTGTGAACTTTTTCCAAGTAATTCTGAATCCAGAAAAAACATTTACTTAATGGATATACCACCCTGTACCCCCGAGCCTGAGATCCGAGTACTATTGTAGTCGGTCTTTAGGATCTGTAGAACCAAATGATTGGGTAATCCATAAGTCGTGAAGGAGTCGGATTGGGGTCACTGATTCATTGTTCAACCATCCGCATTAATAGATTCCAGCTTCATATGGGGTATGTTTTCAACAAACATCATCCCTATCACCCCCCACTGGATAAATATTACCAGAGTCGACAATGAATTGATTGATTACTGCCAACGTACGCGTCAATGTCGGTTGGTGGTCGTTTTTCCCTCACTTAGACTTTGTGTTTCCTGGCCTTGGAAAAGTGCCTTTTAGAATCAGTCCTATTACCACTCTGAGCTTCACAGTTCGCCAGCAGTGTATTAGGTGAAGTTATTGGCCCCTGCCGTCACTCTTGAAGCTGAAACAAGTCCATAGACCAAGATGAAACTGCCTATAAATACCCTGCTGGGAACTAAGTAGCTCATATCCATTGTGAGTTAAAACTTCCCCCCCCCCCCCCCCCCTCTTAGTGGCCATGGATGATCATAGTAGCCATAGTGAAAGATGGCCAAGCCCCCGGCTTCGTCCCTTTCTGTCTGAATAGATGAAGTGCCAGAAGAAGTCTTGTGAAGGGACCATCCCGTTTAGGGTGGCTTTTCCAAGTGGTCGCTGAGCAAGAAAGTACAGAGCGCTCCTAGAAGAACTCTTGTGACTACCACTGGTTAATACTTTGGAGTGCACAAGGTTGTCAAAAGGGCGTCGAGGTGATGTTCTTTGCCCTTAGCTCCTTGAGCATGTGGGTGCGGACCTAGACCCACCTGGGGATGCACTGAAAAGGGCTCATTGTCTACCCAAGTTTGTGTCTGCTTACTGCGTCTCACTGAACCCGTCCTTGGTTGCCTGGCCCAAAGAAGACCGAAGGTAGACACATGTTAGACACCCTGCTGATGGGTCCCATGGAGAGCAATAGATAGAGAATTCCCGGAATTTGCAAAAGACGCTAGAAACTTAAGGTTTGGTTTAAGTACGACGGGATGAATCCTTTGGGGAACAGAGCAGTAGTTCATAGCACGTGGCCTGTTACTCTATGTATCTACAACCTTCCTCCATGGTTATGCATAAGCGGAAGTAATTATGATGTCAGTGCTCATCCAAGGCCCGAGCAGCCTGGCAACGACTCGATATCTACCTGAGGCCATTACTTGAGGAACTCCTACTTTTATGGAGTAAATCAGTGTGACGTGTTTGGGATGATTACAAACAGAACCTTTGACCTCGACATTGTTGTTCGTACAATCAATGATGGGCCTGCTCTAAGTAATCTTTCAGGACAGACAAATAAGGGATATAATGCATGCCCTTTTTTTTGATGACATGGATAGTATATATTTGAAAAGATGTGAAAGGTAGTGTACCTTGGACATCGTCGATTTCTTGCTATTAATCACCAGGTTAGAAAGAAAGGCAAGCATTTTAAAGGTGAGACGACCATCGGAGCAAGCCTCGCACAGAGAACTGGGGAAGATGTACTTGAGATGATCAAGGATGTGAAAGTAGTCTTTGGAAAGGGGACGGGCAGTGACCTGTTCCGAAAGACGCTACGGGACACGCACCCATGTGGAAGAAGAAGTCAATATTTTGGAGCTACTCTATTGGCATGTACTAGAGGTCCGCCACGCATCGACGTGATGCACCTGACAAGAGATACTTGTGTCACGCAAGTTTTTATCTTTCTCTTTCTTCTTTTTGGCATCCTTGCTCTCCTTGTCCTTTTGAGCAGAGAGGCGCCTCACCTGAGCATCCGCGACGTCTTCCCTCACCGGGGGCCTCGACGCGCGACAAGTAAATGCCCCCTGAAGAAAGGAGAAGCGTGAGAAGACAAACCACAAGACGGATGCAAACGGATCGAAGGAGGAAGAAGGGGGAGGAGGCTCGAGATAGCTCGACTCGAGGGAGGCTTACCAGGTCGAGACACCCCTCGTCGGGTGCCATCGCAACCAGGTGGGAGAGTTCAGGGACGAACTGCCCCTGGATCGTAATCGACACCCGGGAGATGCCCTCGTTCCGGGACAGCCTCTCTTCGGCCATCCTCGAACGGTTGAGAGCCTCGAGCTGAGCCTGCGGGCCCATCTCGTGCATAAGAAGGGGGCGGTCCGCCAGCGGAAGAACTCTTCGCTGGTGGAACGCCCAAATGACCGCTTGCACGGTCAGCTTCTTCTCATCCACCAGCGTCTTCATCATCTCCATCAACGGGACCAGGTGGCGTTGCCTGTCCGCCGCGACGCCCCAGGTCCACTTCTCCGGGCGTCGAGTAAGGACCCTGCCGGTGTACTGCGGAAGGAGGCCACCTTCGTTCCGCAGATAGAACCAATGGTCGTCCCACCCGGCCTGGTTGGTGGATAGCTTATATCGCAGGTACTCGCGGGGGACATTGGCCGACGAGGTCCCCGCCCTCGCGGTGATGGCAAGGGAGCCCATGCGCACGGGCCGCC
>CM019830.1:79274654-79293747 GCA_009763385.1 Coix lacryma-jobi var. lacryma-jobi | reverse complement strand
GTTGCACCAACTATCAACGCACCAATGCCTTCCTCCGGCTTTATAGTTGACCTACAAGAACAAATCAATTCTTTTTAGGTACCCAAACCTTTTTGGGTCCTCCAAGATTAGTGACCAAACTCTTTGGTACCCAAATGGCTTTCTTCTTTGAGCCCACAATTGGTGCACCAATGAATTTAGCTTTCACACCATTAACACCTTTGGTAAGCAAATAGCAAGAATCAAACTGAATAGAGGATACATTAGCAATCTTGTTCTTGTTTTTGCAATATAGCTCTATATGCCCACTTTGCTTGCATCTAGTGCAAAACCGACCATTTCTCTTCACAAAACTAGTTTTGTGAGTAGCAAAAGCCGCCTTGCCATTCTTGGGGGTATAGCCCAATCCCTCTTTGTGGAGAGAAAAGCGTTGGCTACCCAAGCACTTAAGCAAGCGGGCCTCACCACCATAGGCTTTACCCAAGGCGTGAGTGAGCTCATTTACCTCCTTCTTCAATGTCTCATTTTCAACCATGAGTGAGGCATCACAAGTGAAGCCATCATCCATAGATGAAGTAGTAGTGGTAGATGATGAGCTACATGAAGGGTTAGTAGCAGCAACAATAATAGGCTTATAGAAAGATTCATCAATTATATCACAAGCTATGCCTATGTCACATGTTTTAACCACTTTTTCAGTTTTAGCTTGATCAACAAGTGAGGAGTGAGCTTCCTTAAGCTTAGTGTGAGCATTGCCAAGCTCCTCATGGGCTTCCACTAGCCTCTCATGAGTAGCATTGAGCTCCTCAAAGGATTGCTCAAGAGCTTTTAGTCTCTTTTGCAATTCTTTGCACTCCTTTCTCTTTTTATCAAAATGTTCTCTAGCATCATCAAGCATTTCAATTAATTCATCTTTAGTGGGTTCATCATCATCACTATCATCACTATCACTCTCATCATCATCAGATAGTACCTTTGTGGCCTTAGCCATGAAGCATGATGGAGTATCGAAGATTGAAGGCTTGTTGTTGATAGCAATACTTGCAAGTGCCTTCTTCTTGCTTGTCTTGTGATCTTCATTATCACTATCTTCATCACTATCACTTGTGGAAGCATCACTATCCCAAGTGACCATGTATGATTGCCCCTTCTTCTTCTTCGTGTAACTCTTCTTTTCTTTCTTCTCCCTCTTCTTGTCCTTCTTGTTGTCATTGTCATCATTTTCACTGTTGTATGGACATTGAGCAATGAGATGGTCCTTGCTACCGCACTTGAAGCACCTTCTTGGTTCATCCTTATTCTTGTATGATGTCTTCTTCCTTCTTGCCCGGTAGCCCTTCTTCTTCATGAATTTGCCAAATCTTTTAACAAATAAGGCCATCTCTTCATCTTCATCGTCACTAGCATTTGAGCAATCATCTTCACTTGATTCTTCCTTCTTTGCTTTTCCCTTGCTCTTGGTCTTGGATGATGATGTTGTGGCTTTGAATGCCACACTTTTCTTCTTTTCATCCTTCTTCTCTTCTTCTTCATTTTCTTCTCTATATGTGTCATCGGTCATCACATCTCCAAGTACTTGGTTTGGTGTCATTGTGTCCAAACCACTTCTTACTAGCAAAGTAACCAACATACCAAACCTCTTTGGGAGGCATCTCAAGAACTTGTGTGAGAAGTCCTTGTCCTTCACTTCTTCCCCAAGTGCCTTTAGATCATTGACTAGCACTTGTAGCCTATTGAACATCTCCGGCACACTTTCATCTTCCTTCATCTTGAAGCTTGCAAACTTCTCCTTGAGAATATAAGCCTTTGCTCCCTTGACTGCTTGAGTGCCCTCATATGACTCTTCTAGTTTCTTCCATGCCTCATTAGCCAGTTCCATGCCCTTGATTTGCTCAAACACATTTGCATCAATAGCATCATGAATAGCACTGAGAGCAATATCATTGTTTTGCATCTTCTCTTCTTCGGCATTGGTGAGATGCTCTGGATCGACTATCTCAATCTTTGTTTCTACCACACTCCAAATTTTTCTATTGATTGACTTGATGTGAGTAGTCATCTTTGCCTTCCAATAACTGTAATTTGTGCCATCAAATTGGGGTGGCCTTTTAGTGTTGTTGATATGAGCCATTTTGACACCGAAGGTTGTTAAGCCTTGAATAAACGGTGACCTTGCTCCGATACCACTTGAAAGGTCCTAAATGGCTAGAGGGGGGGGGGGTGAATAGCCTATAAAAAATTCTACAACAGCACTTAAACAAACTTGTTATACAACTAAATGGCGTAGCAAAGATAGCGCTAGCTCTACAAAAGTGCAAGCCACCTATCCACAATATGAATCACTACACAAGATAGAAAAACTAGAATAGCAACAACATATAAATAATACTTGCAAGAATGTAACAAAATAAGTACAAGAGATAGGAGTGTGTATACCGATCCGGCAAGAGATTAATAAATGAATATCAATGAATACCACGGAGACAAGTTGACACAATAATTTTTCCTCCGAGGTTCACTTGCTTGCCGGCAAGCTACGTCCCCGTTGTAGCGATACACCCACTTGGAGGTTCACGCGCTAATAGGCATCACACGCCTAACCCTCAATAGGGTGCCGCACAACCAACACAAGATGGGGATCCACAAGCTACGAGCAATCCACTAGAGTTACCTTTGGCGCTCCGCCGGGGAAGGTACAAGAACCCCTTACAAATCACCGTGAGATGGCCACGAACAATCACCACTCGTGCCTAATCTCCTCCGCTGCTCCAAGCCGTCTAGGTGGCGGCAACCACCAAGAGTAATAAGAATATCCGCAGCAACCACAATCGCCAAGTGCCACTAGATGCAAACTCACAAGCAAATGCACTTGGATCTCTCGATCTCACTTGGATTCGCACTAACAAGCAAAGAGATCGGAGGGAGGGATTAGATCTTACTCAAGAGGATGTTCAAGAAGTCAGAGAGTCAAGAAGAAGCCCCCAAAGGCGGCCACGTTCAATATATAGGGAAAGGGCGGCGGCGGCCCGAACCCTACCTTTCTGCGCTTGGTCGGTAGTACCGACCCCTCCTGGGCGGTACCACCGACAGAGTCAAACTAGCCGTTTTCCCATATCCCGCTGATTTCGGCAAACCACCGACCCCTGGTCGGTTCCTCCGAGGTCGGTAGTACCGATGTGATGGCGGTACTACCGCCAGGCCAAAAGGCGCCGCGACCAGAGAGCTCTGCGAAAAGCCAGTCACTACCGCCTTGCGTCGGTACCACCGTGGGCGGTAGTACCGAGGTAATGGCGGTACTACCGGCAAGCCATTTTTCAAAAACAACAGAGAGCTCAGCAAAAAAACTCGCCAACCACCGACCTTGGTCGGTAGTACCGGGCGCGGTACTACCGAGGTAATGGCGGTACCACCGCTAGGCCAAAAACGCCCCATCACAGAGAGGTCTGCACGCTGCCTCCTTGGGCGGTACCACCGACCCCTCCTGGTCGGTACCACCGGCTTCACACAGAAAAACCCATTTTCATCTCTGAGTTGATCCAAAACTATTTCAACAACTTCTCCTTTGCAAATGTGCTAACACCACCAAGTGTTTATCATCTTGTGCAAGTGTGTTAGCATTTTCACAATCATTTTCAAAGGATTCGAATTAGCACACTAGGTCCTAATGCATATGCATGTATGAATTCACCTAGTGGCACTTGATAACCGCGGTCACTGAGATATTCCCCTCTTAATAGTACGGCTATCTATCCTAAACGCACTCACACCCTCTATGGTGTCTTGAGTGCCAAAACAAAATTCCTGTTTATACCTTTGCCTTGATCTCCATAGGATTTTGCTTTTCTCTTCTTCGTCTTCCAAATGTGAGGCACTTGATCTATCTTTTGGCCATCACCACCAATATCATGATCGTCATTTAGCTTCCACATATGGTGTGTACCAACCTAGCTCATAAGCACTTCATGACATGGTTAGTACACTAGGTGACATCAATTACCCAAAACCAAACAAGGACTTTCAGTATGTTGCCGCTGCCTCTTGTGCTTCGCAGCTTTTATGGATGGTTGCTACTTTGCGTGATTTTGGTCTAGATTTCAGTCGGGTCCCGTTGCTTTGCGATAGCACTTCTGCCATTAGTGTAGCAAAGAACCCTGTTCTTCACTCCAAGACCAAACACATTGATGTCCGCTTTCACTTTCTTCGTGATCACTATGAGAAAGACGACATTGATCTTAGGCATGTAGACACCCATAACCAGGTTGCGGATATCTTCACCAAGCCTTTGGATCTCTCAACTTTTGCTAGGTTGAGAGGTGAGCTTGGTGTATGTTTCCCCTTTTAGATGGGGGAAGCGTTTTGCTTATGTACCATAGACTGATTTTCTGATCCTTTTTGTTTTTGGGTCTTGAGTCATTTTGGTTTTATATTGGCTTCGATTCTGACTTCATCATGTATGCATCTTGCATTTTCAAGCTTCATGTCTATATTCCTTAGAATGAACTTATGCTCTGATTAGTGTATGCTTCGATGATATATGATGATGCTTGTAGCTTAGGCTCTTCTTGATCACTGATACATGTTGTGAGCTAAGCTATTTTTCAGAATGATGAACATGCTTAATGAATTTAAAACCTGTTACATGTTCACCATTGAGATTGGCAACTAGCATGTGTAGGATGTGTTGAGGTCACTTGAGCTATTTCATATATGCTAGGTTGCTATGTCTCTAGTTCTGAGTCATTCACTTGCTTGGATTGTTCATATTCTGCTTAAAATGAATCAAGTATTAGTGAATTGAAAAGTTCGAGATGAGATTGCTTTGTCAGCACATCACGGTATCGAGACTGTTCCTCATTGCACTTTGAGTTAAACTTGAGCCGTGTAGTGTAAGATCAAAACTGATGCTTTAAGCTTCTGATTGCATTTGCATAGGCTTAGCACGGTTGAAAAGTTAGGCAATGACAAGCTTTCAACCTCTCGCAATCACATGTTGAATTTAAACTTGTGTTAATGACCGCTGCAAATTCTCTGATAAAATCTGAAAACACAAGTCTATGTTTCATTCTATAGCATGATGTTTGAACTTTGCTAGGGGTAGTTCACCTTGTATACATGTGTAGCACTTGTTTGACTTCCTGTCTATACATGTTCAGTGCTAATTTGATGGTGAAACTCCTTTCAGATTGGCTTAAAACTGCTCACTTGGCTTATGCGTTCATATTTCGTATTTGGTGACCAGTTTGAGCCTTTGCTAGCACTTTTGCATGTTGCTTTATAGTCGGATCAGCACTCACTAGAGCATTGTAACACCCGGTTTTCCAAAGAATACCAAGTGACCACTATATGTGTGCCCAGGAAGTCCAGAAGACACATATAGCAACAAATATGGAATTTTTCTCAAAGACAATGCTTTATTATATATCGAAACATAGATACAACAAGACTTACATCTATTACAAAGCATAGCGGAAACTAGTCTTCGGGACTCCAAACTTCACAGGGATAGTTGACTGGGGGATCACTTGCCTAGAACTCCTGGAACATCTTCTGTAGCTTCTCACTTGATTCCACCATCTGGTACCCATCCAGGATTTTCATTGATTGTACGCAAAGCAAGGGTGAGCGCACCATACTCAACAAGTATAATATGAGGGATGCAAGGCTCAAAAGGCTAGACATGGCTGAACTGCGGTAAGCATTTTTAGTTGGTCACATTTTATTTATTAGACCTATGTCACTAGGTTATGCTTAAGCGCCCATGGTGAAAGTATAATTAAGTATCATCAAGATTATCATCACCCACATTATTTATAGAACTGTCTCAAAAAGGATCCAGGCCGCTCATGACCGAGAGCATGGCTGATATATCACTTTATTCTTAACTCTGTAGAGTGTGTACAACTTTACCCACGAGTCGTGATTCCCATTTGCCCGGGGTCGCGAGCCCCATAACACTTCCAAGGTGAGCAAGCAGGGTTTCACTACGTAGCCTTTCCAAAGTTGGTCTAACAAGTCATAGCCGCTAAGGTTTCAGTCTCCCAAAGAGTTATGAACAACCTCCCCACTAAGGTAACCCCCTATCCTCCAAAGCAATTACCCTAGTGGGACCGGGCCACAACTACATGGTACCCCCTCTTGCCCTTGCGGTAAGCTACAAACGAGCTAGAACACTCAGAGTACTTAGCTAAAACCAGAGCCATGTAGTCCTCGTGGTTGTACTGTAAATCCTGGGTTGCCGCTTTAAGATTCAGAACCAACATTTGTTCCATAAATCATTAATCAAGATTATCATCATAATATTTGGTAAATGCAGGCTAAGCAGAACTACCCAGATGCACAACCCAAGGTAACAAGGAATACATGATAACAAAGTTCTAGGTAGAATCTCTAGGTTTCATCATATTAGACACATGCATATGAAAAGGTGATTAAAAGGTTGCTGGGTATCAAGGGAACTCATGTTACACTTGCCTTCCAAAAACTCATGTTGATGGTTCCACTTCTTCGAAGAATTTCTTCACGACCACTTGGACTGCTCGAACTCTAAACGGGTTCAAAGACACCACACAAGCATCCAAACCAGTTATCACATGCAAACAAATAGTATTTCTATTAGAACAGTACATCAAGTAGTACTAAAATAGGGTAAAAAGGTTATAAAACTATTCTACGCATCGATACGATCACACGAACGTAAAGATCACTCTAATCGGATTTAAAACGAGAAAGTTACGTTGAAAACAAGGTTCAATGGCACTTTTGTAAATAAACCGAAGTCTTTGTGAATTAAAACAAATGAATTTTGCAATTTCAGCGCCGGTTGTACTGCGGGTCCTATTTTCGAAAACCTCAGGGTCCAAACTGCAAGAAAACCATGCGTTTTAAAATAGGAGTGGACCGTGGGTGGATTTCGGGAAAAGACAGGGGCTTTTCTGCAAAGTGGCGCTGGCGTGTCGGCTGACCGGGGCGCTTGGCTGACGTGGCGGCCACGCGGTGCCGCATGATTGGCTCGGTCCACCAAGCAGGGCGTGGACACGCTGTGATGGCGGAGAGGACTGAGTCCACAATCGACTCGGTGGACCGGTTATGAAGCGAAAGGGTAAGTTCTAATCTGAGCCATCTACGGTGGATCCAACGGCTCAAAGAGGTTGGGAGAGGGGCTGGCCAACCGGATGGCGCTTCGCGGCGGCGCCATAGACGCCGGTGGCCCAAACACGGCGGTGGATCACCGGAATGACGATTGCGACTGCCCCTGACCTATCCGAGGTCACCGGAGAGATCCTCGGGACCTTGCAAACTCAAGTAGGGTGGTTTCCGGGGGTGGGGGCACTGGAGAGGCGCATCAGAGTGGCGGTGCCATGGATGGGAGCACGGAGCTTGGCCTTAGAGCAAACTAGCGCCTGATAACAAAGGGAAAAAGCATAGGGGGTGGAGGAGGTTACCACGAGCACCACTGAAAAGTAATCGGCGACGGCAGCGAGCTCCAGGAGACGAATCGCGGCGGCAGATTAGGGAGTTAGGGTTTTGGGGAAGAGAGGTTCGGCTGGGGCTATGGCCTTGCTTTTATAAGGCCAGGGAGGGGCGACGAGAGGTCACAGAGCTCCACCGAGAGTCGGACAACGACGCAGTGGCCATTAAGGCCACTTAACTTGCGGTTACGGGAGGGGAAACGGGCGGCGGCAGCGCACAGTGGACGGCGCAAGGAAGGAGAAGGTTTTGAGGCTGGCAGGTGGGACCGGACTATAGGCGAGCGCACACACGCTGACGGGCAGGCCCGATCATGTAGTGAGAGGGGGAGAGGGAGTCCGGGCGAGCGCTGGGCCGGAGTTGCAGGCTGCGCGCGAGCGAAAGGGAGGGAGAGGAGGTGGGCCGCAGCCGGGCCACCTTGCCTAGCTGGGCCAAGAGCAAAGCAGGAGAGGGAAGGAAAGGAGGGGTGGAGGCAGGCCGGGCCGGATCTACAGGTGGGCTAGATAGGAGGAAAAGGTGAGGGAGTATAAAAGAAAAGCTTTTCATTTTCTAAAAGCTCAAACTTTGATCAAATTCAAATTTGCATTTGAATTTAAACTCAACCAACCTACCCTACACTCAAAACAAAATATCATGCACCGGCATGTATTCAACAAAAAAAAATTTCTAAGCCCTAGAGTTCATTTTAATAATTCAAAAATTAATATTTGGCCTAGGTTAAATGCTCAGAAAATTGAATAAACGCTCAAATTTAGGGTGTTACAAACCTACCCCCCTAAGGATGAATCTCGTCCTCAAGATTCGGATGATGACTCAAAAAGATGCGGATGCTCTGATCTGAGATCTTCTTCACTTTCCCAAGTTGCCTCCTCTTCTGAATGTCGGTTCCACTGGACTTTGCACATTGTGATTATTTTACTTCTTGTGACTCTTTCGGCTATTTCCAAAATTCTGACTGGATATTCTTTATAAGAAAGATCTTCTTGGATATCAAGCTCATCTAAAGGTAGCTGTTCTTCGGGTACCCTTAAGCATTTCTTTAGTTGTGACACATGAAAGACATCATGCACACCAGACAATCTCTCGGGTAGCTCTAACTGATAAGCTACTTCTCCTCTTCTAGCAAGGACTTGCAAAGGTCCCACATACCTAGGAGATAATTTTCCCTTTGTATGAAACCTCTTGACTTTTCTCATAGGTGACACTTTGAGATACACATAGTCACCAACTTTAAACACCAAGTCTCTTCTTCTAGTATCAGCATAGCTCTTTTGGTGAGATTGAACAACCTTTAAGTTTTCTCTTACTGTTTGTACTTGTTTTTCTACCTCTTTCAAAACTTTCGGTCCAAAGACTTGACTTTCGCCTGACTGATTCCAGAATAACGGTGTCCTGCATTTTCTGCCATATAACACTTCAAATGGTGCGCAGGGGTCACCACCGACGCCGCCGACCCTTCCCTGAGCCCCTCCTTCGTCGCCGCCCTCCGTCGTGCGTGCCCCGCCGTGGATCATCTTCTTCCTCTAGACAAAAATAGGGGAAGAAAGGATGGGCTCCTCCTCGGATCTAGTCGATCGGCTTGACTTCGATCGGGGGTTGGAGTTTCAAGATCAAGTTCGTCGGCGTTTCAAGTCACCGGTACACCACCCCTTCCCTTCTCCTGATGGCTCTTTCTTCCTCCTGGTCACCTTTCGGAGATTTCTCTTCCGTCTCACGGAGGAATCAGTCAGTCTTGCTTTGCAATCTTGCTTGGGCGGCCGTGCAGAGGATTTTCATGTTTTGTTCCTCAGCAACAACCATTACCGCATCTCAGTTTTTTCAAAGGAAGTGGCTTTCTTTGTGTACAAACTACGCCATGTCACGACGGCGTCGTTTGATCTTTATTTCCATCTTTGGAGTGATTGTTCTCCTCGTTGGGAAAAGGAGAAACGTGATTGGGAAATTGAGCAGGAATCAGAATTGACCAAAATCATGTCCAAATCAGCTAAAAGAGATCAGAAAAAGAAAAGTGGGAAATCTGTTCGTTTTGCGGATCCAATTGTTCGTTCTCCCACCAAAACTTTGCAAGCGATTCCGATTCAATTTTGTTCTTTCTCCTCTCTGATCTCCTTCGAGGAAGCTGGGGATTCTTCCCCTAACTGCGGATACATGGGTGTATGCCGAGTCTCTGAGTGATGAGTGATTGTCAACGGGTTTGATCGCAGGTTCTTTGGCTTGTGCTGTGCAGGTGTCGAGCACAGAGACAATGATCGAGGGCAAGGTGAAGGTCAAGTTGAGACGTGCCGTGCCGACGGACCAGGAGCGGTGAAGGATGGGCGTGTCGTGCGGCGGACGTGCCATGCCGATGGACCCAGCGGTGAAGGGCGGACGTGAGGCTTGGACTGAGGGACCAAAGTGCCTGAGGATCAGCTGTGGTGGCTGGCAGCCTGGGACAGCAAAGAGAGAAGACTTGTGGGGCACGGTGTTGCTCGGGTCGAGGACCTGGGGACACGTGTCGGTGGACGGGGTGCACGGGCGGTGCATCCCCTCTATGGCTCGGGTTTGGTGGTTGAGCCAGGGAAAAACCACCGGTGGACGGTTTCCAGGTTTGGGCCTCAAAACCTGGGTGCTGAGGGTTTCCGAGTTTGGCCACAAAACTTGGGCTGAGGACGGTTTCCAGGTTTGGGCCTCAAAACCTGGGTGCGGGCAGGTTTTCGAGTTTGGGCCTCAAAACTCGGGCGCTGCGGGTTTCCGAATTTGGGCCACAAAACTCAGGCGTTGGACTTGGAGGCTGGTTTCCCGGTTTGGGCCTCAAAACCGGGGGTTGGTTGGAAAGGCTGGTTTCCCGGTTTGGGGCATAAAACCAAGGGTGCAGAGCAAGGGCGGCACGTGGCGGCAATCGGGAGGTCGCGTTGAGGTGACGCTACGAGTTGTGCGGGCATGGCCGTCGGATACACCTACCACCTGAGTTGGTCCAGAATAACCCTAGGGTTTAGCTGGTTCGCTCTGCAATTAGAATAGAGAGGGTTAGAGTAGGAAATAGACTTAGGCTAGAATTAGGATAAGTAGTTGGGAGACACCCTCCTCCCACCTATCTCAGTCATTTGCTCTTTCAGTCTTAGGGTTTCCTGCTCTCCCATTCCCTGTTGTAGCTAGCTGAGATCCGCAGAGAGACTCACCTCTGTGTACTGTTGATTTTGAGGAAGTGAGGCCGTAACCTCACCATTGTAGCGTGTGTTTGCGCTACGGCTGCAGATCGATGTGTTGATTCACGTTTTGGTTCGTGTAATTTGCGTTCTTCGTTTCTCCGCGATTTTCCCGTCACTCGATCTCCCTCTCCGTTGCGTCTTTGCAAAATCCGTTTGAATCATTTTGTTCGTATCATTGAGGAGGTCATTTCGACCAAAGGAATTCATCTAACTTCTCATGGTCGAATAGATCGGGATGATTTTGTTTTTGTGGTGCTTTTTTTGTTCATCCACCTTCCCTTTTGATTTCCCGTTGATTGAATCAATTTGAGCGGATGATTTCTTGGGGATAGTCTCCTAACTACCCCATGATCATCTTCTCCAAGTTTGGGAACTTGGGATTTTGGTTTGAATCGGATTGGGGAAGATTTGAGTTGAGGGCGACCAAAATCGCCCTCCCTGGGTACTCGTGGACAGTCCGCCGTAGTACCCGCGGACAGTCCGCGCATCGGGCACTTGCCAGAGTAGTGGCTGCGATGCACGTTTGGACAAGTCCAAACTTGACCCGCGGACAGTCCGCCGTTGTCAGGCGCGGACAGTCCGGGATCGTCCAGGGAGTGTTTAGCAACCTTGCTGTTTTTGTGATCTTGGTGGCGGACAGTCTGGGAAGAATTGGCGGACAGTCTGCCCTTGCCGCGGACAGTCCGGGACAGGGGGTCCGGACAGTCCGGGACCCTACTGAAGGTTGTTTTTCAGTGCAATCATCGCCCCGGCTTTTCCGCTTGGTTTTCGGACTTCTCGATTGACCCTAGAGTTAACCAAGAAACATTTCTAGGTATCTTTGCAACTTGTTTGCATTGGTATTTGGAGATTTCTCGACGTAGCCTCCAATCTACGTTCGGGACTCGGTTTTCTCAAGGGGGACTTGAGCCGGAGCTTTTGGTCTTTGCTTCGCTTGTGCTTGGTGGTGCTCCGCTGTGATCCCAGAGATCATCCACCCTCTTCCAAGGGTCGTGAGCATCACGATTTGGGTCCGTGCTTTTTGGGGTTGAATTTGGGACACTTGGCCAAAGTTTCGAGAGAAATTTGATTGGCTCCCATTCACCCCCCCCTCTAGTCGCCTTGCTTTTGCGTTCTCGGTCCTTCAATTGGTATTGGAGCGGGTTAAGGATCTTCCACCTTAGCCGGTTCCAGATCCACCGAAGGCAACATGGATCGCGGCGTGGGCAAACCGCCATGTTTCGATGGGACGAGCTATGCGTATTGGAAGATACGCATGTCGGCCTATCTATAGAGTATTGGTGCTTCCATTTGGGATATTTGCAACTCTGCTGATTACGTGGTCTTGGCTGCTCGTGTCACTCAGCGTCAGATCGATGAGCACGATGCCAATAGCCGAGCCTGTAATGCTCTTTTCTCATGTTTGAGCATGAGTGAGTTTGATCGTGTTTCTCACCTCGCTACGGCTCGGGAGATTTGGGCCACCCTCATGCGTTTCCATGAGGGAACCTCTCAAGTCAAAACCTGGCTCTACGAGTCGTTCAAGCGAGAGTATGAGAACTTTCGACATCAGCCTGGCGAGAGCATAGAGAGTTTATTCGCTCGCTTTCAGGTGATTGTCAACGGGATGAGAGCTAACAAGGAGTAGTTGCCTTTCGACGATCATGAGAGAGCTTTGAAGCTTTTGCATGCTCTTGATCGATCGGTGTGGGATTCCAAGGTTCAAGCGATCATCGAATCGCCTAACTATCAGACCCTCACGTGCGACGAGCTCTTCAGTAAGCTCAAGTCCAGTGAGATTGACGCCATGGCAAGGGCTTCTTATGAGAATCCTTCCGGCCCGACTATGGCTTTGGTTTCCGGCTCTTCCGCTAACCCCTCTGCTGGCTTTGCTCTCTCTTCACTCTTTTCTGTCATAGAGGACCAGCTAGAGTCTTTGGAAGACGAGGAGTTGGCTTTGCTTGCCAATCGGTTCACGCGGTTCCACAACAACCGCATGAACCGTCGTCGCTGAGGAGGACGCTCAGGATGCTATGAGTGCGGCGACCCCGACCACTTCATCGCCAACTGCCCCAAGAAAAACAAGCATTCGGGGAAGGGCGATCATGGGCACAAGTATGACTCCAAGCGCAAGGACAAGCACGTCCCCCCGAGGCACAAGCGGAGGGCCCGCTTCGACAAAGAGTACATCAAGAAGAAGTACTTGGAGAAGGCCCAGGCTGAGCAGCGCGCGTTCTTTGCCACGCTCAGCGACGTCGACGGCTCGGATGATGACTCCGCTTGCTCAAGCGACGATGAGTCCGGGAAGAAGAAGCGGATCGAGGACGAGCTGAATGGACTGTGCTTCTTCGCCGGCGACGAGGGCTTTTGCACCATGGCGCTTGGTGATGAGGTCGACGGCAAGCTGGAGCACACCCCTCGGAACGACGATGACGACAACGACACCTCCCAGGTATCTCTCACCCATGATGAGCTTACTGCTGAAGTTGAGAAGCTTACTGCCGCGCTCCTTAGCCAAGATAAACTGCTTAGGCGTGCTGCTAGAGAGCGCAAGGAGTTTAGGCAGAAGTGGGAGGACACAGTGAAGGAGTTTGAGTTTGCAAAATCCACCGTGGTCGTGTCGGAGGAGAGTGAGTGCGAGTCGTGCACCAAGCACATGACTGATCTTCTCACTTTGAGGAGTAAGTATGCTGCTTTGGTTGGAGAGGTGGATGAGCTCCGTGCTAGGCCCCAGTTGTTGGGTGCGTGCAAGACTTGTCTTGTCTTGCAATCCGAGTTGGCAGAGAAGAATGCCAAGATTGAGTCTCTTGAGAAGGCCAGCTCGGATAGCACTTGTGTCATGAGGTGCGCTTTGTGTGAGGGTTTGGAGATGGAGATTGCCAATGTGAAGCATGGCAAGATGCAAACCGAGGAGGAAAACACATACCTTCGGACCATCTTGTCATGGGTCTCTTGTAGGGAGCCGCAGCTCGGGATGATGATCTCCTAATTCAAGCGAGCTGCTGGAGGTCCAGGTGTAGGTTTTGCTCAGGGTGTTGTTCTTTCTGCTTTTGGGAAGATTGGAGAGTCGAGTGGTCTGAACCCGAGTGAGAAGCCCAACTCCACCACTACTCCCAAACTGACCAAGCTTCCACCCAAAGAGCCTACCAAGCCTACCACCAAGGATGGGGTGTTTGAGGAACCTCCACGAGCTCCACCCAAGAACCAAGTGTGGCATCCCAAACCCAACCACCTCAAGAACAAGTTGGATACAATGCCACCTATCCAGGAGGAGTGCTTGCCACAGAAGGGCAAAGTGAACCATACCCACAGCCCTGCGTACCAACAACCCTCTTTGCGTGCGGTGAGGTACCAGTGCGACTTCTGTGGGAGAGATGGTCACTTGAGTGAGTTCTACTTTCGGCGCAAGAGAGAGGCGCGCCGTCCTCGGGAGATGGACAACCCGGACATGTACCATCCTTTCCATGATGTGCATGTGCCGAACGTCCAGAGGAGAGCACCGAGGACAGCTATTAGGCCCAGAGGTCCAGAACCTCACGTTCCCAGGCCTAGGCAGTGGAGAGCTCTGAGGAGAGAGGCTAGGCCTAGAGGTCCTGAACCTCAAGTTCCTAGGCGTAGGCCTCGTAGAGAGCGTGCCCGGCGGGAGCCTGCAGTTGTAGGTTATGGACCCCGTGACGGAGGCTTTGTTGAGTGTTTTCCCCCACCGCGTTTTGAGTATCGTGATGGACGCTCCTCCCTTAGCGGACCACGTTTTCCTATACGTGGTGATCGCTACCCTCATAGACAGGCTAGGAATGGTTTTTACCCTGACCGTTCTTTTGAGAAGCCGGCCCAACACTGGTATTCCTCTTACTTCACTAACCCCAGCGTTGGACCGTATGCTCACCCTATGTCTTTTTATTGATGTAGGTAAGACGGTTGGAGGACATTTGGTTGGTGGATTCCGGTTGTTCGAGGCACTAGCTGCTGTTGAGGGGGAGATTACTGTAAGTGCATCTAGCCCTAAGTGGGTTTTGGCGAATTGAGTGACAACATAGTTAAAGGTCTAACAAGTTTGCTAAGTGAATCAAAGGTTCAACAAGAAAAGCAAACTTGATGATATTCAACATAGTGTTGAAATGAAGGCCAAAATTGTGTATTGTTGTATTGGAAGATCATGGAAACAATCTTGTTCAAGCAAAAGACAACAATGCAAATAGAGTTGATGATATGGCTTCTATGTTGTGGGATATCATGGCATCATGAGAAAGCAAACATATTTGGCAAAAGACAAGTGAGACATGGATTGATGATTTTGGAATGGTCTCAACAATGGGTTGCTTTTCATGAGCAAGAAGAGTTTGATAGTGAACTAGCTTTGATCAAGGTTGAAGAATGAATCAAGAATGCATAAGTGAGTAAATGGCAAGCAAAGCTGAAATGACAAAGGACACAACTCATATTGGATATAAGTCGTTCTCTACTTTGGTTTGCTTGTATGAATAAAGATTTGGGAAATCACTTTGCATTGCTTTGATCAAGCTAGAAGTATGAAGATGTAGATTGAAGTGAGTGTTGAGTGTCAAGCCAAAAGGAGAGGATATAAGGAATCGTGAATTGGCTTGACCATATTAATGATGATCCATATATGTCTCTATGTGAGTCAAACTAGAGCTTGATTGATCTCAGCATTCATATCTATAAGATGTTCAAGCAAGGATCACAATATTAAAAGAAATGGTTTTCAATGGATGCTCAATATGATGTGACTTGAGTGTGGCTTGATGAGGTGAAGATAGCAAGGAAAGGGCTTCGAGGTACTAAGCGAAGGTGAAGGTCAAGGAGACCGAGGTACTATGGCCAAGGTGAAGAAGAGAGTACTTGCATTGAGTCGAGGTACTAATCAAGCTATGAGGAGTCATATTGTGTTAAGGATCAAATCATTAGTTGAAGTGACTTGAAGCCATTGATTGAACTCATATGTGTGGAAATGGTTCAAGTCACATGCTCAAGGTGTGCTTGCTCAAAGAAAGGAGACAAAGATGATTGCAACCTCTTTTGAAGTGATATCAAGAAGACATGGCATATGAAGACATTGAAGACTCAATTGGTTAAAATGGTTATATTTTCTTTATCTTGAGTATAGTTATGCCGTACTATCAAGGGGGATGCAATACGAATCATAGACAAGTCTCAAGTGCTCAAACTAACCGAACCCGAGTGCTAACATGAGAGAAAACACTTAGAACTGCACCTGCACTTGTTGATCTTGGGCTTGTTCTCTATAGTGTTGGATAGCCCTCGAAACAAGCTTTCCGGTAAGTCCAAGATCACTGAAATCGGAGTTCGGAGTAAAAAGTTATGGCATTTTTCGTGAGGTCATCTGTACTGTCTCAGGGAGCTGCGGCAGTGCCGCTCTGTCCGCTCCCCGGCAGTGCCGGGCTAAGTGCGGTAGTGCCAGGCCTGTACAGCCAGTAACGGCTAGTTTCTGACCTCCAACGGCTAGTTTTGGGTGTGGGGGTATATATACCCACCCCACGCCTCCAGAACCTGCTGCTGATGCTCAGTTCACTCCTAACCATTCCCAAGCCATTTGAGAGCTCTCCCCAACCCTCTCTTGTGAGAGTGACATGCTTAGTGGATGATTAAGTGTTGGGGCTGTGTGATTAAGAGCTAGAGAGCATATTAGAGCCTTCCAAACCTTGAGCACTTGTCGGGCTTCGTCGATCTTCGTTGTGCATCTTTTACTCTTGGAGGTGAAGCCTCCTAGACGGCTAGGCGTCGCCCGGCGAGCTCCCGTTCTTGTGGTGAGTAGCGGGATCCGTTTGTAATCACCCTTTGCAGCAAGTGGAATCACCCCTCACTTCAAGAGTTCACTCTCTTGATTTGAGAACGAGGGCAAGGCCGCCTTGGTGGTGAGCCAATCCTTTGTGGATACCTCAACAACGTGGACATAGGCAAGCCTTGGTGGCGAGCTGAACCACGAGATAAATCACTTGTCTCTTGTGTATACTTGTGTTCATTCATCATACTTGTGAGCTTGTGATTGATTCTTGGATTTGGCCCCGATCTACTTCATACAACATATTTGGCTTGGTTGAGTTGGTTCTGTAGGTTCAGGAAACCAAGAGCAACACTTCTATTCATATAGAACTGGTTTCCAGTGGCTAGTTTTTGAATTGCAGGCTCGGGCAGTTTGTTGGCGCGGTAGTACCGGGCTGAGGCCGGTAGTGCCGGGGTGCGGCAGTGCCAGGCTCAGGGAGGTAGTGCCGGGCATCACTAACAAAGTTTGAGCTGTGATTTTAACAGGCCTATTCACCCCCCCCCTCTAGGCGACATCAAGGTCCTTTCAATTGGTATCGGAGCCTGGGCTCTCAATTACGGGCTTAACCGCCTTGAGAGACGATGTCGACAAGTGAGGAAGTATCTCTAGAACTTTTACTTTCCGAAGGTTCAAATTATGCATCTTGGTCCGCTAGTGTGCTTACTGTTTTTAGGGACTATGGGTCCTCATATCGAGCGGATTGTTGATGTGAGCATTTCACCTTCTAGTGATGATTTGACCTATCTATATAAAGAGGAAGTGAAATGCTTACAGCACAATGCTCAAGCCTCTAATGTCTTATTTAGTGCTTTGAGTGAAGATGTTTTTGATGCCATCATATTTGGAGATGGTGAACCTCTTGAGGATGCTCATGTCATTTGGACCACACTCAAAGAAAGATATGACAAGTCCAAATGTGATGAGAAGTTGCTCTCATTGGAGGAACCACTTGAGGAGTGCTCAACTTCACCAACAAATGAAGAGCCTCAAGTGATTCTCCCAAAAGGCATAGCTGATCATGCCACAACCACTCTCTTACCAACATATGTGAAAGGTAATGAAATGGTTGGTGAGAACAAGGATTATACATGTGGTTACTTCTACTTCCTATAGTTCTTGTGAGACTAACATTTTGAAGGAAGAAGAAGCTTGTGATCGGTGGAGGCCAAGTGATGAATCCACTTCACCAATGTGCTCAACTATTCATGCCACTTCTCATGTATGTCTTATGGCAAAGGGTAAGAAGGTAAAATCAAAAGCCAAACCTTCTCCACCTCCTAGTGACATCTCTAGTAGTGATCTTAGTGATACTTCTAGTGATGATGATTCTAGTGATGAAGAAATAAAATAACATAACTAAAAATTTGGATAGAAGACCAAGTTATTTATTTCAAAGCTAATGGAAGACTTAGAGGCAACACAAGCTGAGCTAGAATCTAGAGAAAATACTCTAATTAAGCAAGAGGATCTCTACATTGCTAGCAAGGAAGCTCTTGCATTGGAAAGAAGTGAGGTGGACACCTTGCACAAGGCTTTGGCCAAGAGCAACATGTCCATGCTCTCCTAAAGAAGGATCATATTACACTCAAGGAAAGTATTGTAGCTTGAATGGAAGCACAAAGAACTTGAGGAGCAATATAGCCTCTTGGGAGAGCAACTCACATCCTCCCAAAGCAAGTGATGTCTCTACTCCTTCCACTAGTCAAGGTTGTGGAAAATGCTTTAATCTTGATTGAATATTTATGCCACTAACCTTGCTAATATGGAGGCTATGAGAAAGAGACTGCTAGGCTCAATGAGATCATAGCAAAAGAGTGCATGGATGCGAAGACTCAAAAGATAGTGGCAAGAAAGGTAGTGAAAATAGCTCTGAGTGTGCTCGTCCATGATCAAGGGCAAAGTTTGGTACATATCAGCTCTCGCCACAGATGGGTGGCCACAACAGCAGCCCCGAGCAGCACAGCCACCCAAGGGCGGCAGTGCCGCTATGAAGGGCGGTAGTGCCGCTCCCCACAGAAAAGGGAAGGCTACCACTTATGCCCCTGGTCAGGTCAAGCTCATGAAGAAGGTCTCCAAATCAAAGCAAGAGCCCCAGAAAGCAAAGAAGACTCTCATCACTTGCTTCAAGTGCAAGAAAGAGGGTCACCATGTAAGGGATTGCTCCTTGAAGAAAGAAGCGAAGGTCATGAGCAACATTCAAGAGAAGAAAAAGATGGCTCATGGCAAGTGCTCCAACATGGGACACAATGCCTCGATGTGTTCCAACAAGGTTGATGACCCGGTACCCATACCACGATGGGTCCACCAAGGTTAGTCACACGAGACTTAGCACCAATGGCCTTTGTGTCAGTACCGTGGTGAACCAATCACCTTCAGCATATAGTGTCATTTTTGGGTCTCCTAAGCAAGTTTAAATCAATGAGGAGTTGAGTTAGGAGTGTTACCCATGGGACAATCCATACTTAAATGTCCCTTTCCTCGGCAAATGTAGCAAATGCGGCGTTTGTTCTTATAAGACATCTTTATTTGCTTTTGTTTGCTTCTTACGGTGAGCCTCTTTATGATGATGTCACGCCTTTGTCCTTCAGTAGGGGCATGATGCAATTCATGACCCTCTCATTGCAACTCATAACACTTCCTCTACTTATTCTCATCTTCTTGTTTGGAAGTGTGGCCT
>CM019830.1:79224230-79274154 GCA_009763385.1 Coix lacryma-jobi var. lacryma-jobi | reverse complement strand
GTTCATGTCATGTGAACCGCGGACAGTCCGGCATGCAAACCGCGGACTGTCCGGGACCCGTCCAGCAGCTGTTGCAGAACAGTTAGTTTTTGGGTCTTTTGCCGGCAGACGTCCGGACTGTCTGGCGCGGACAGTCCGCCCTTGACCTGACAGTCCGGCACCAGCAGCCCGGACAGTCCGGGATCCTGCTGTAGGTGAGTTTTAGTGCGTTTGCTCTCCCGGCTTTTCCGCTTCGTTTCTGAACTTCTCGTTTGCTCCTAGAGTTCACCTAGGAACCTCTCTACATATCCTTGCTACGCGTTAGCATCGGTATTTGGAGGAATCCCGACGTAGCACTCTATCTACGTTCGGCAGTCGGTTTTGAGGCCGGACTTGAGTCGGAGTTTTGGGAGTTTTGGTTTGCTCCCTGTGTGGTGCCTCGTGTGATCCTAGGGATCATCCACCTTCTTTCTGAGGGTAGTGGGCATCGCATTTGAGTCCGAAGCTTTTGGGGTTGATTTTGTTGGGACAGAGGCCGTAATTTCGAGAAGAAATTTTAGGCTCCCATTCACCCCCCCCCCTGGTCGCCTTGCTTTAGCTTTTTCGGTCCTTCAATAACTCAAGTCACTTTGTAGCATTTTATTTATTTTATCAGAATATGGAATAATTGTGAAACTGCTTGAACCGAGAGGAGAAAGGGGAAACAAACCAGACAACAGTGTTGAGCTTACTGTGCAGAGGTGAGCTGGTGGGCCCAGGTCACCATGGTGGGGTGGCCGACCCCACCAAATGGTGGTTTTCGTTGCCATTCTCTTCTCCTCCATTCAGTTTTACATCTGCAAAAGCTCTTTTCAAAAATTCAAGGAAAAGGGGTCGCCCGACCCCCTTACTTACCTCTGTTTTGTGCACTGCAGTGTGTCAGACTGTGCTCCAGTTAGTGTGGTCCAAAGATGAAATCTGGGGGTCGTTCGACCCCCCACACTTGAATTTTTCCATCAATGAACTCTGAACATGTCGCAAAGGTAAAATGCAAAGCACTCTACTGGTGGCAAACACACCAGTAGAGACGAGGTAGATTTTATTTATTCTCTAAGAAGAGAAATACAATGGAAATTTAAAAGGGAAATTCAAAGAAAATAAATCTAAGATGAAAACTTGGGGAAATTCAAAATAAATCTAACATTGAATTTTATTCTAACCTAAACTAAACTATCTATGGAGACGGGCGATTTAGGAGGTCTTCCCCGCCCCAAAGCCTTAGCGAAGCGTTTGAGCTTCACAAAGGTGCTAATCCTAAGATGGCGAAAGTCATCTTCTAAGTCCTTATTCGCCATCTTCAATTCTGACAAAGGTCTCCTCAAAACCCTATTCCTTTCTTGCAGGGTGGAGGTGACGTGCATTAGCCTCTCCAGATCCGTCTCTGTCTTCCTCCTCGAATTGTCCCGGCGGCCCTTGATCGACGGGGGGTCCATCCTCCGTCGAACAGAAGCCTGGGACTCCAGGGACTCCCGCAGCTCACCCTTTTCTCTTCCGTGTTGAGGGAAGAGATGACCACCTTCCCCGGCCATGCCCACCAGCCATAATCCGATGGGTCTTCCAGAACGTGGGCGTCAACGGGGAGTACGACGAAGTGTAACTCCGTACTCCCCGTTGTCGTGGGTGATCGCGCGCGGGTTCTCCTCCGGCGGGGCCTTCCCCTTCAGCGCGAGTTGGCCTGTGGTCGGCCTAGTCGGCATGATGGAGCGGCCGGGGGATTTCCTGATCTCCTTCCTCGGAGTCAGCGAGCGGGACGATGCCGCCGCGCGAGGGGGTTGACGTGGGTGGGTCGGGCCGACCCCTGGGGAGGGTCGGGCGACCCCGCCGCCGGCACCGACTAGCCCCCCTAGTGGAGGTACCATGGCCAACGGCACCGCGTCGATCACATTGATCGCGAGGGCCTGCTCTAGATCTTCGCTCAGAGCCCGTCGTGGCGTGGATTTGCAGGGCGCGTGGTTTTGCTAGTGGGTGCCATAGCTAGAGTGCAGGGAAGGCTTGGAGGCTCTGGTTGTGCGTGAAATTGCGAGTAGGAGGAAGGAGGAGAGGGGGTGCAAGGCTAAATATCGGTTGCGGGCGACTACGACGCAGACCTTTCACGGGATCGTCGCGGAAAGCTAGCAACTTCCGAGAGGTCGTTACGCCGCCATCCTAATCCCGCAAGGCCGGGGTCGCCCGACCCTTTCGTTATCGAGTTTGGGGTTTATCTTCAGGGGTTGTTATCCACATGCCGTGGCGAACTCATCTGCCAGTCGAACCTCCCCGAGCCGGGGTCGCCCGACCCCCTTGATGGGTGCCCGACGCGGTCACATCCCTAGCGCGAGTCTGTCTACGCAATAGTGCAACCGTTGTTGCAGGTGGGCCCCATAGTGGGATCGCCCGACCCCCTAACTGGGGTCTATGGGCCCCACCTCAAAGCCTAAGGTAAGTCTAGCCTATCCCTTCTCGAACCATGAAGTGGCATTTCTACCAGTTCAAGATCAAGTGCTTTTCTTGATAGCGTTGTAAGACACGGTCCAGATTCTCTAAGCAGTGATCAAAGGTTGTTCCATAGACTGAAAAGTCGTCCATGAAACTTCCATGGTTTCTTCTATCATAGCCGAGAAGATGGACATCATGCACCTCTGAAATGAAGCAGGGGTATTGCACAGGCCAAATGACATGCGCCTGTATGCATATGTCCCATAGGGGCATGTGAACGTGGTCTTCCTTTGGTCGTTGGGATGGATTGGAATTTGATGGTACCCCGAATACCCATCAAGGAAACAAAAGAAGGAATGTTTGGCTAGCCGTTCCAACATCTCATCGATGAATGGCAATGAAAAGTGGTCTTTCTTTGTGGCCTTGTTAAGTTTTCGGTAGTCTATGCACATTCTCCATCCCGTGACGGTTCATTGTGGAATCAATTCATTGTTTTGATTTTAACGACCGTCATTCCTCCTTTCTTAGGAACTACTTGGACGGGGCTGACCCACTCGCTGTTTGGAATAGGGTAGATTATGCCCGCGTGCAAGAGCTTCAAGACCTCCTTCTTTACTACTTCTCTCATCGCATTGTTGAGCCTCCTTTGTGGCTCTCTAGAAGGTGTAGCATCGGGTTCGATCGGAATGCGATGTGTGCAAAGAGCGGGACTAATTCCCTTGAGATCTTGCAACGAATATCCTAAGACGGATCGGTGTTTTTCTAGAACGGTGATGAGTTTAGAAACTTCTTCCATTGTAAGTCGATCACTAATGATCACGGGAGTCTCTCTATCACCATTAAGGAAGGCATACTTAAGCCCAGAAGGAAGTGGCTTAAGCTCTATAGAGGGTTTTGGTGGAGGTTCAGACTCATCCAAGTCTAACGGTTCATCTAAATCAGTGTCTTCTTCTTGGATAAAGTCATGGGCGTCTTCTTCTAGATTAGGTTGAGAAGTTTCTAGTGAAGATACCAACATCACCTCCTCTATTGGATCAGGCTCGGGTTTTGGTTCGGCTATCGAATTAACGGAGCCGGCAAAAGGAACTGAAAGATCTAGATCCTTCCCAAGGTGACCCTTAAGGCTCCCTTCATGAAATCCCTCAATGAATCTCATGAGTGGGTGCCCAATTAACAAGTCGACCTCGTCTATGTCAAAGACATAGAAGTTTGCGAGGAAGTTGACCTTGTTAATTGTGATAGAAATATTCTGTGCAATCCCGCAACTCTCGACCAATTTCCCAGAAGGAAGTTTAAGGAATTTATTGGTCGGGTTTAGCGGTTCCTCACCTAGGAGCGTTAACATCAACGATTTTGACATTAAATTTATTCCTACAGCGGGATCATAGAGGGAATCTACAGCCGTCTTGTTTATGGCACACGGTATGGATGTGAAACAGGACAGAAGCTTAACGACATCTAATGATGCTTCAGCCTCCCTGAACCATTCGTTGCTCATAATAGTCATGAGCTCTTGGGCAGTCGCCTTAAGGTAACTTGCCTCAAACTGGGTTGGCATGTGGTTATTAGGAGCTCTACGGGCTGTGGATCTCTTCTGCACAGGTTGTTTCGAGACATTGCCATAATCGGCGAAAAGATCTGTCTCGATATTTAGAGGATAGTCCAAAGGATGAATTACTTCTTCCTTTGGAGGAGTAGGTTGTTGTGGTTCAGGTTTGACAGCTTGGGGTATAGGTAAAGGAGTTTCGGCTATCGTGGGTTCGTCCCTAGGAGTTTGATCTTCCTCTAGAGTTTCACCTTGGTCATCGGTGTAGGGGGTGTTCTTGAGAATGGTCACAAGAACTTCCTTACCTTCACTAATGGGTAAATGGAGGAAAGCTCCTTTAGAGGCTAAATCAAGGAATTGTGCGGAGTTTTGGCTAAGACCGAGATAGAAATGTTGCATACGGGTTGGCTCGGTTATAGCTAAATCTGGGCCAGAGGATGCTAAGTCTGTAAGTCGTGCCCAGGCCGCACCTAGAGATTCCTTCTCGTCTTGTTTGAAGTTTAGCACATCTCTACGAAGACGAGCTACGCGGGATATGGGAAAGTACGTTAAGCAAAACATGGCTTGCAGTTTCTCCCATTCTCCATTCACACTACCAATGTAGCGAGTATACCAGCGTCTAGCTTTTCCCGTTAACGAGAACGGAAATAGCTTCCACTTAAGAGTGACTCGCCTCATCCCTTGGATGTGAATACACGAAGAAAGTTGTTCGAAATCACGTAGGTGGGTATAAGGATTCTCATCTACTTCTCCTGAAAAGGGATTCTCCTGAACCATCGCTATGAGGCTGGGGCGAAGCTCATAGCGAACTGCCAAAATGGCATGACATGAACTAGGCGGCTCCAACTCAGCGCCCGATGGAGCAGCATAGTCAAAAAGGGTTGTTTGATCCATATTGATTTATGAAATAAAAGTTCTAATCAAACTACGATAACTTTAATGACTTTGTTCTAGCTAACACAGCTACCGTTCCCCGGAAACGGCGCCAGAAAAGCTTGTTGACACTTCTTAATGCAACCACTAGAACTAGACTAATGAGCCTAATCCCCGGCAGCGGCACCAGAGATGCTTGTTGACACCAGAAGTGGCAAACGGATATACCGCAAGCGCACGGCAGTCAATCGTAGCTTTTCACCGGGAGTATTCCAAGTATCTTATTTCCACAGGGAACGTGAAGTGATATAGCTAGATGTAGGGTCGTTAAAGGATGATCGAAGGGTATATGATAACTGGGATAGAGAGGTCTTCCTAATATCAATAGCTGGTACTGGTTTTCTAAGAGTACTGAGGTTTACCACCTCATTCCTTACTGGGGGCGAAGGACGAAACAGTAGTTGATTAAAAGGTTCTCCACCTAACAACTACTGAGGCGGCAATGCTACTACCCAACTATTATTTTCAACTTGCCTACAACACTTGAGAGGAACTCCAAGCACTGGTTGTGTCTGTCACTCTACCACCAGGCGTCTACACAAGTGCAACAAGAAGTCCACACTGGCAAGATATAGCCTAGACACCACGTCTACACTAATCTTACTACTCTAAAGCTAAGCTTAATAGGCTAGAGCACTTTAACAAAGTAAAGCAATGTGCCAAGTAGAAGAACTGTAAACTTAAATTACCAGACCAGAATATTAAATGCTAGAAGGACTCAGATGTAATACTTACAAGAAGAATCGCATCCGCTGAGGCGCACCTTGGAGAAGATTCCCGACAGGCCGGGACTCCTCCGTGGAACTCCTCACTCCCTTCCCTCTCTTCTAACACTAAAGCTACTAAGTAGGCTTTCTCTCCTTAGATGCATACAAATGAAGAGCTCTAGGGGGGTATTTATAGCTTGGAGGTGGAGTAGCGGCTACTCCGGTGCCACGTCAGCGATCCGCGTGCTCCCCTTCCTTGGCCATTGGATCAAACCGCCATAGTAACCGCCATGGATGGATGGCCCTGATTTCATCACGTGTGAAACATGTGCAAGCAACCGACTTTGGATGGGATTCACCCCGGGGTCGGCCGACCCCAGCCAATGATAGGTGGGCCCACCACATTGCTTCTAGAAGATGCTGATGTCACCAGGCTGAACAGTGTAGCCAGGGCCCACCAAGGGGGGATCAGCCGCCCCCCCTATGACAGGGCTAGCCCACCATCTTTTCTCCCTTGGTGACCCCACATGTCATGGAGCAAGTCTTGGGAAGTTGGTTGCATTTGGTTTCGATGTGGACCCATGAATCCATGTGCTTCTCATCTTGCACCATTGAGTAAAAGCACATGTTTGATCCAAGGGTTGATATTGGCCTGAGCATGCTTCTCTTGGATCGTGCCATGTCACCCTGGCCGAGGTGGCCACCAAGGTGGGGTCGCCCGACCCCCTTGGTGGGCCCACCTAGCCTCATTTTGTTCATTTTGCCATCTCCTACATGTTCACAAGCTAAGAGTACAAGTGGAACTTATTAGTGATAAATATGCTCATGATATGCTATTCTTCCTTGAAACCGAGGCCTGTTGACGGTATTTTGATAAGGTAAAACATGCTATAACTTCCGTCAACAGGGAGCATGCGGATCGATGACGTGGCGCGAAGTAGCCCCTACTCCACCTTCCCCTATAAATAGAGGCTTCATCCACCCTCTCAAGACATGGTTCATTAAAGGATCCACTTCATCGGAGATACAAGTGTTAGCCTTCTAGTTGTAGTGTAGTCTAGTGTGGGAGTTAGATTGAGTCGAGCAAGCTCGGGGTCTCCGGAGTCGTCTTCTAGGAGTCTGGTATTGCTCTTGTATTTTCTCTTTTCTAGAATTATTTATAATATATATTCTTCTTCTGCATTTCAAAGTGTTATCCTTTGTGCAATATTATTCTTGCAATAGTATTGTAGTGCGCTAGTTAGTCTTGTAGTAGTTACATACTAGATTGTGATCCTTACGCAAACATCTTGGTTGTTTATCATCACCCGTAAAATGGTGCTTTGGTTAATCGTATATTAGCTAGAGTAATAAGGATTAGCATAAGCATGGTTCTTAGGCTAAGACTTATCTTTGGTTGCCGCTGGCTTGCACGGACAGTAGGGACGCATGGGCAAAAGGTGACAGATTTTGCCTGGCTACCTAGATCCCCTCACGTGAACTCAGGCTAGTTTTTAAAAGGTAAGGCGTCCATAAGCCAAATATCCGCTTGAGTACTGGGTTAGGTGAACAACCTTCTATCGCTTTACTCTCTCGTTTATCCCTAGCAACCAAGGTGAAGGTAATCAATCCTAGTTGTATCTACTATCTGATTAATTAGAACACGGGAGTGGATTAAGAATTTCACAGTAACCTTTCTCACTCGTTGTCCTCCCACCTAGCTATACTACACTAGTTATCTTTAATTATCTCATTTGATTATCCTGAACCATCACCTTCCTTTACCCTTAGTTTATCACCCTCTACAATAGTTGTAGCTATATTAAGATAGGATTTCCTTCTTATTAGTCTTTCTAGTCATCGCTTCCCTTGGGATAAAATAAATACGATACCTTGGAATACTCCCAGGTGAAGTGCTGCATTGGTAATTTCTGTGCGCTTGCGGAATTATCCAATAGTCATTAGTTTTACCAATCAGGCATTTCTGGCGCCGTTGCCAGGGATAGATTAAAACTCTGTTCTTAGTAGCGACGTTAAGAAGTGTCAACAAGCATTTCTGGCGCCGTTGCCGAGGATAGATTAAAACTCTATTCTTAGTAGCGACGCTAAGAAGTGTCAACACTCGTGACCAGCGGACAGTCCGCCAGTGACCCGCCGACAGTCCGGGGTCACATTGGACGCTGCACAGGGGAGGCATCTAACGCTCGAGTGTCACTGTTCACGTGAACCGTGCACAGTCCGGCGTGCAAACCGCGGACAGTCCGGGTGTCGTCTAGAACTTGTTCAGAACAGTTCTGTTTTTGGATTTTTGCCGGCGGACAGTCCGGACTTCCAGTGTTGGATAGTCCGTCAGTTGGCGGACAGTCCGAGACCCTGACCCCGGACAGTCCGTGAACCTACAGAGTGTGCAGTTTTTCTCTGAGGCCTTGGGAGTTGGTTTTGGGGTTTCTCCGAGGGTTCCGCTGTACCACTAGGACATCTCCTAGGGTATCCACCTACTCGTAGGCCGTGAACTCTCCAGTCATTTCGAGTCTTTGCATTTGGGGTGATTATCTGGGACAAGGGCCATACTATTCACGAGTTGAATTTGAGGCTCCCATTCACCCCCCCTCTGGTCGCCAATTCTGTCCTTCAAAGAGAATTGAAGCTTTGAAGGAGATTGAGAAAGATAAAGCTAGAGTTCCGAGGGCTTATAACAAGAAAGTAGAATGCAAATCTTTTCAAGTTGGAGATTTAGTGTGGAAAACTATTTTGCCTCTTGGGTCGAAAAGTAATAAGTTTGGCAAGTGGTAACCAAGCTGGGAAGGTCCGTTGAAGGTGGTCAAAGTAGGGTTTGGAAATTCCTATATGCTGGAGACATTGCAAGGTGAACGTCTCCTGAGAGCAATAAACGGGAGGTATCTAAAAAAGTACTTTCCAAGTGTTTGGCAAGAAGCCTAAGTGCTCTCCAAACAATGGCCAATACATGTAAAGCCCTTAGAACAAAAATGGTCGATGTATACATCATCCTTAGTCAATAGATAGCTGATGAGTTGGTCATCGTTGCTATTTAGTTTGTTTTTAGGTTCAACTAAAGATCACCTAAAAACAGGGGGGCATATGTTGACACTCAAAAGTGTCTTAAGCATATAATGGACTCCTCCACCATGTTTATATTGTCAAGATGGCCAGAAAGCATACTTGGATCACCACGTTTGGAGCCAAGACGAAGAAAACAGTTTTTCCGGGTGTTAAATCAGCTAGAGTAGGCATAGCCGGGTCCATAAACCGACTAGGTAAGTTTTGATAACTTCCTCAAATACAAGAATGGACTTCGCCATTGTGTTCCTCTCATCGAGATGATCAAAAAACATATATGGTTTGTCTCGTTTGGAGTCCGGATGAATTAATTATGAATTTTGGAAGTTTATTGCCTGACCTGCGAAGAACCGACTTAGCCGGGTCCCTGAGCCGACTAAGCCGGGTCCCTGAGCCGACTAAGTCGGGTCTAGCTGACTTAGTCGGGTCCCAGAGCCTGAAGGACCGAGAATGCTACCAGAAAGCGACCAGAGGGGGGGGGGGTGAATGGGAGCTTCAAAATTTCCTTTCGGAAACTAGTAGCCTGTCCTAAAAATCAACCCCAAAAAGCTTTGACCAAAACCGTGATGCCTACGACCCTTGGAAAAGGGTGGATGATCCCTAGGATCACAGCGAGGCACCACAAAAAATTCCCTTGCCCAAGTTCACGCAGGTCAACTAGTGACAGGATGAACTTTGGGTAACCTCAACCTCCCCCGAGCAACACGAGGGGGATTCAGGCTATCTTGTAAAGCGAGGAGCCCGATTTCTGAAGAGCACGAAGTCGGGAATCTAACGCAACAAGCGGATCTCAAATCAAAAGTCGGATCAGCAAACTGCGGATGAAAACGTGCGAAAACAGTCGCATCGGACGCTGGCCTGCGTCCGATGGCCCAGCACCGGACGCGTCCGATGCAGGCAGTGCCTCTCGGGAACCTTACTGGACAGGCATCGGACGCTGCTACAGGGAAACAGTAGCGTCCGATGGCAACGGACGCTCCGATGGTCAGCGTCCGATGCTCCTTTGAAAAACGTTGTCAGACGACACGTGGCATCGGACGCTCCGATGTGATGAACACAGCGTCCGATGGTCACAGTCACAGCGTCCGATGGTCCCGAAACAGCACTGTTCTTCCGCGAAATTCACCCGATCTCCTCCGAATCAAAAGCACTAAGGCCTAGACTTGGTATGAGGAGTTTTAAGGATGTTAGTGAGCTATCCCAACGGAGTCATGGCTTGAACCTAACTCCAAATCGGTGAATTGGAAGAATTCAAGACTAAGGAGCAAAAATCGATCCAAAACTAAAATCGCTCGATCTCCTAGACCGTGAGGTTAGAGATGAATTCCTTCGGTGGAAAGAAGTGCCTCATGATCTAGAACAACTTAGTTCAAACGGAATTGTGAAGGATGCACTGAACAAAGAGATCGATCGACGGGAAAAATGTGAAGAAAAGCAACCCGCGAAGAACACGAACAAAACGCGAATCACAACCACGAATTTGCAACCGTGTGGCTACCACACGCTACAATAGTGAGATTACGGTCTCACTTCCTCAAAATATCACGGACACAGAGGTATTGTTCTCAACTCTGTGGATCTCAGGTTCGCTACAGCAGGGATGTGGGAGAGCAGGAAACCCTAGGAGCAAAAGAGCAAATGACTGAGATAGATGGGAGGAGGGTGTCTCCCGACTACTTATCCTAATTCTAGCCTAAGTCTAATTCCTACTCTACCCCTTTCTATTCTAATTACAAAGCGAACTAGCTAAACCCTAGGGTTATTCTGGACCAACTCAAGTGGTAGGTGTATCCGACGGCCACGCCCGCACAACTCGTAGCGTCACCTCGACGCGACCTCCCGATTGCCGCCACATGCCGCCCTTGCTCTGCACCCCCGGTTTTGTGGCCCAAACCGGGAAACCAGCCTTTTCCAGCCATCCCCCGGTTTTGAGGCCCAAACTGGGAAACCAGCCTCCAAGTCCATCGCCTGAGTTTTGTGGCCCAAACTCAGAAACCCGCAGCGCCTAGGTTTTGAGGCCCAAACCTGGAAACCATCCTCAGCCCGAGTTTTGTGGCCAAACTCGGAAACCCGCAGCCCGAGTTTTGTGGCCAAACTCGGAAACCGTCCACGCCCAGGTTTTGAGGCCCAAACCTGGAAACCGTCCACCCGATGGTTTTTCCCTGGCTCTACCACCAAACCGTAGCTGTAGAAGGGATCGATGCACCGCCCGTGCACCCCGTCCACCAACACGTGTCCCCAGGTCCTCGACCCGAGCAACACCGTGCCCCGCAAGTCTCCCCTCGTCGCTGTCCCAGGCTACAGCCACCACAGCTGATCCTCAGGCCCTTCGGTCCCTCAGTCCAAGCCTCACGTCCGCCCTTCACCGCTCCCGGTCCGTCGGCACGGCACGTCTCTACTTGACCTTCACCTCGCCTTCGATCACTGTCTCCGTGCTTGACACCTGCACAACACAAGCCAAAGAACATGCGATCAAACCCGTTGACAATCACTTCATCACTACGAGACCCGGCATACACCCATGTATCCGCAATATCCCCCTTGATGAGTGCATTGTCAACTACACACACAAATCATAATGAATAGAAGAAAGAAGAAGGAAGGAGAAAAGAGAACTCGACCAAATGACCCAAAAGCATAGCAAAGCCGAAGAAGGTCAAGTGGAAGAAGCGGAACAACTTGGTCCCCAAAGACATGGGCAACGGCTCGACGCAACCAAGCAAAGCAAAGCTAGCCCTCAAGAAGAGGTAGAACAGGCTCAACACCGCTAGCAAATACCAATTGGAGCCGAATGAGAATTGAAGCAAAATGCTAGTCCCTCAAGATAGAGGCACAGAGGCTCAACACAACATAGCAAAGAAGGCTTGATAACAATGCCTTTCGGCCAAGCATGCTCCGAACCAATCAAAATGTCTCCGAACCAAACGAGAAACAATCGAAGACAAAATGCCCTGAAAATGTTTGCTAGTCCCTCAAGACAGAGGCAATGGCTCAACACAACTAGCAAACTCCCCCTCGACAAGTGCAAGCAACTAGGAAAAACTCCCCCTTAGTTGAACATCCGGGGAACATATGATTTGCAAAACTCTCCCCCTTAGTTGAAAATGCACTTATCAAGACACGCCATCAACAGGCAAAAGAGCAGAGGTCTCCCCCTTCCAACATGCATAAGAGTCAAAATGCAAGTTAGCAGCTTCAGGGATATAGTCAAAAGAGTGTAAAGATGCTCTAAACAGTATAGATCCAATGGCAAAACTAGGCACTCAAATAGCAAAGGCTCAAACTGATCACAGATACGAAATATGAACATATGAGCAAATGAGCAGTTTTAGCCAAAAGGATAGTCACCATCAAAATAGCACTAGACATGTATAGGTAGGAATTCAAACAAGTGCTAATCATGTATACAAGGTGAACTACCCCTAGCAAAGTTCAATCATCATGCTTAAGAATGAAACATACACTTGTGATTTCAGTTTTAGATCGGAGTTGCAGCGGTGAAAATTCACAAGGCCAAATATTAGCATGTGATTGCGAGAGGTTGAAAGCTTGTCATTGCCTAACTTTTCAACCGAGCGAAGCCTATGCCGAAGCAATCAGAAGCTTAAAGCTACGGTTTTGGTCATACACTACACGGCTCAAGTTTAACTCAAGGTGCAATGAGGAACAGTCTCAATACCGTGAGGTGTTGACAAGCAATCCCATCTTGATCTTTTCAATTTACTAAAACTTGGTTCAAATTTTAAACATGATATGAACAGACCAAGCAAGTGAGCGACTCAGAACTAGAGACATAGCAACCTAGCATATATGAAAAGCAGGAATGGACTCAACACACCCTACACATGCTAGTTGCATATCTCAATGGTGAACATTTTCAGATTTTATATACATTAAGTAAATTCACCGTTCCAAAATAGCTCAACTCATAACATGTACTAGTGATCAGAAAGAGCAAAAGCTACAAGCATCAATATAAGCATCGGAGCCTACTATAGAGAGCATAGTTACATTCTAGTGATTATAAACATGAAGCTCAGAATGTAAATGCGTATGCTGAAATGAAAAAGAGAAGAAGATTAAAAGAAAGTAAGTCTATTATACAAGGTCAAAAATGTTTCCCCCATCTAAAAGGGAAAACACACACCAAGCTCACCCCTCAACCGATTGAAGGTTGATTCGTCTAAAGGCTTGGTGAAAATATCAGCCAGTTGATGATGAGTATCGACATGGCGAAGATCGATATCACCCTTCTCCTGGTGGTCTCGCAAGAAATGAAAGAGCACATCAATGTGTTTGGTCTTCGAGTGAAGCACGTGGTTCTTAGCAACGCTAATAGCACTCGTGCTGTCACAAAGCAAAGGTACACGAGAAAAGCTCAGACCGAAATCACGCAAAGTGGCCATCATCCAAAGCAACTGGGAACAGCAGCTAGCCGCAGCAACATATTCAGCCTCCGTGGTAGACTGAGCGACACTAGACTGCTTGCGAGAAGACCACGATACAAGAGAAGATCCAATAAACTGACAAGTCCCAGAAGTGGACTTGCGCTCAATGCGACAACCAGCAAAATCGGCATTGGAATAACTGCAAAGGGAGAGGGTGGAGGAAGCAGAATACCAAATCCTGAACTCAGGTGTGAAACGAAGGTACCTGAAGATGCGCTTCACCGCCTGACGGTGAGAAGTGCGCGGCGACGCCTGAAAGCGCGCGCACAGACACACCGCGAACTGGATGTCCGGGCGTGTCGCCGTCAGGTAGAGTAGCGACCCGATCATGCTGCGGTACTCCTTCTGGTCCACTGCTTCTCCATCCACATCCGCATCCAGGGCAGTCGTCGTCGACATGGGTGTTGGAAGAGGCTTGGCCTCACCCATATCGAACCGCTTCAGCAAGTCCTTCGTATACTTGCCCTGGTGCACAAACGTTCCCTCTCTGGATTGCTTAATTTGCAACCCGAGAAAGAATGTCAGCTCGCCCATCATGCTCATCTTGAACTCCCTGCTCATAGTATCTGCAAACATGGCAACCAAAGCGTGAGAAGAACCACCGAAAATGATATCATCCACGTAAATCTGGACCAAGAGTGTGTCTTTGCCTTGCCTGAGGGGAAAGAGCGTCTTATCTACACATCCCATTTTAAAACCCTTAGCTAGTAGAAAAGTTTTCAATCTATCATACCAGGCTCTAGGGGCTTGTTTCAAACCATATAAAGCTTTGTGGAGTTTAAAAACATGGTTTGGAAACTTGGGATTTTCAAAACCGGGGGGTTGCTCAACATACACTTCCTCTTCTATGTAGCCGTTTAAGAAGCACTCTTGACATCCATTTGAAAAAGTTTAAAACCTTTGGATGCAGCAAAAGCCAAGAGTATCCTAATAGCCTCCAAACGAGCTACAGGAGCAAAAGTCTCCTCATAGTCTATCCCCTCCTTCTGACTATAACCTTTTGCTACAAGCCAGGCCTTGTTTCTAAAACATGGCCATCCTCTCCTTGCTTGTTTTTGAAAACCCATTTTGTCCCAATAGGCTTACAGTATGGAGGAGGTGGAACTAAAACCCAAACCCGATTTCGCTCAAAGTTTTCTAACTCCTCATGCATGGCATTGACCCAATCTGGATCCGTCAAAGCGTGTCCAACATCTCGGGGCTCAAAATTAGCAACAAAAGCAGAATGAGCAAAGTCAGAGATGTGCTGTGACCTGGACCGAGTGACCCGCTCGTCAATGCTGCCGATCATCTGCTGAGGGGGGTGTTAGCGCTGGATGTGTCGTGGCACCTCCCGAGAAGAAGTAGCCTCCCCCTCAACAGCAGCTGGTGCCTCCCCGGGTACAAAAGGTACCGCTCGGGGTGGCGGATCCCACGGCCCCCAGGAAGTAGACGTGTCGGGGCCGTGAGCCATCGTAGAAACCACTCCTTGCGGCACAGCAGGTGGAGGGGGTGCTGGATCATCCATACCTTCAGCACCCTCGTCCTCGTCATCAAAAAGAGGCTCACCGACCTCATGATCACCTGCACGCTCAAAACGAGAAGAGGGACAAACAAGAGTCTCGTCGAAGGTGACATCTGATGTCTCCATGACTCGGTTAGTATCAAGGTTAAGTACACGATATGCTCTAGTGTGAGATCCATAACCCAAAAATACCCCGTCAGAAGATCAAGACTCAAATTTGTCCAGGTTGCCTTTTTTCAAAATAAAACAATGGCAACCGAAGACTCTAAAATAACTCACCTTGGGTTGTCTACCAAAATGCAACTCATAAGAAGTCTTCTTCAAAAAGGCTATCAAAAAAATGCGATTTGAAATGTAGCATGCAGTGTTCATGGCTTCGGCCCAATAGCGCCTAGGAGTCCTATGCTCATCGAGCATCGTCCTGGCCATCTCAACAAGGGTCTGATTCTTCCTCTCTACAACACCATTTTGGGGCGGTGTGTAGGGGGGAGAAAACTGATGCTCCAAACCAAGGCGGTCACAAAACTTCTCAAAATCTGAATTCTTGAATTCAGAACCATTATCACTTCTAATAGCTCGCATCGAGTTCAAAGGGAACTCGTTCTGAAGACGCAAAATCAGATTGCGAGCGAAGGAGAAAGTCTCAGTCTTCTCAGTCAAAAAGAAGACCCACGAATACCTCGAAAAGTCGTCAACAACAACCAAAACATACCACTTGCCACCAACCGAGCTCACCCATGCCGGACCAACAAGGTCCATGTGTAAAAGCTCTCCGGGGTGCGAGGTCATGACCTTAGTCACTGGATGGTGGGGAGCGGCAACCATATTCCCATGTTTGCAAGAATGGCAAACTAGATCCTTCTCCATCAAAAGCTTGGGCAATCCTCGGATTAGGCCAAGTGAGCTAAGTCTTGCAAGCAAGTCGAAGCTTAAATGACCGAGCCTCCTATGCCACTTCCAAAGATCAGAGGAAGAAGGACTAGCCAAAAGACAGCGGGAAATACCAAACGACTCCGAGAAATTCGCGCGAAAGACATTCCCAAAGGGCGAAATCAAACAAACAAGATTGCCATGAGGATCTAAGATGCGACTAAGGTTCGGTTTAAAACGAATCTCATAGTCATCATTAAAAAGTTGCGAAACAGAAAGCAAGTTAAAATGCAGGTTAGAAACAAGAGCAACATCGCTCAACACAAAGTGCTCATTAACCCGCACCAACCCATGAGACAACACCTTACCTTTACTATTGTCGCCGAAGGTAATGTACTCCTTTCCAGCGACCGGGCTAAGGCTGGAGAACCACTTGGCGTTTCCGGTCACGTGCCTAGAACAACCGGAATCCACCAACCAAATGTCCTCCAACCGTCTTACCTACATCAATAAAAAGACATAGGCTGAGCATACGGTCCAACACTAGGGTTAGTGAAGTAAGGAGAATACCAGTGTTGGGCCAGCTGCTCAAAAGAACGGTCAGTGTAAAAACCATTCCTAGCCTGTCTACGGGGGTAGCGATCACCACGCACAGGAAAACATGGTCCGCTAGGGAAAGAGCGTCTATCGCGATAGTCCAAACGCGGTGGTGGGAAACGCTCAACAAAGCCTCCGCCACGGGGTCCGTATCCTGCAAAGTCAGGACCCCGTCGGGCACCTCCTCCTTGACGCCTAGGACCTTGAGGTGCTGCACCTCTAGGCCTAGCTGCTCTCCTCGGAGCTCTCCTCTGGACGTTCGGCACATGCACATCATGGAAAGGATGGTACATGTCCGGGTTGTCCATCTCCCTGGCACGACGCTCATCTCTCTTGCGCCTGTAGCAAAACTCACCCAAGTGACCGTCTATCCCACAGTACTCACAATGGTACCTCACCGCACGCAAAGGGGGTTGTTGGTACTCACGGATGTGGGTTTGGATCACTTTGCCCTTCTGTGGCATAAGCTCCTCCTAGATGGGTGGCATTGTGTCCAGCTTGTTTTTGAGGTGGTTTGGCTTGGGTGCCCACTGCTGCTTCTTGGGTGTAGCTCTCGGGGGTTCCTCAAACACCCCATCCTTGGTGGTAGGCTTGGCAGGCTCTTTAGGTGGAAGCTTGGTAAGTTTGGGAGTAGTGGTGGAGTTGGGCTTCTCACATGGGTTCAGACCACTCGACTCTCCAATCTTCCCAAAAGCAGAAAGATCAACACCCGGAGCAAAACCTACACCAGGACCTCCAGCAGCTCGCTTGAATTGGGAGATCATCAACCCGAGCTGCGGCTCATTGCAAGAAACCCATGACAAGATGGTCCGAAGGTATGTGTTTTCCTCCTCGGTTTGCATCTTGCCATGCTGCACATTGGCAATCTCCATCTGCAAACCCTCACACAAAGCACATCTCGTGACACAAGTGCTATCCGAGCTGGCCTTCTCTAGAGACTCAATTTTGGCATTCTTCTCTGCCAACTCGGATTGCAGGACAGGACAAGTCTTGCACGCACCCAACAACATGGGTCTGGCCCGGAGCTCATCCACCTCTCCTACCAAAGCAGCATACTTACCTCTCAAAGTGAGAAGGTCAGTCATGTGCTTGGTGCACATCTCGCACTCACTCTCCTCCGACACGACCACGGTGGATTTAGCAAACTCCAACTCCTTCACCGTGTCCTCCCACTTCTGCCTAATCTCCTTGCGCTCTCTAGCGGCACGCCTAAGCAGCTTATCTTGACTAAGCAACGCGGCAGTAAGCTTCTCAACCTCAACAGAAAGCTCATCGTGGGTCATTGATACTTGGGAGGTGTCGTCGTCGTCGTCCCGAGGGGTGTGCTCCAGCTTGCCGTCGACCTCGTCACCAAGCGCCATGGTGCAGAAGCCTTCGTCGTCGGCGAAGAAGCAAAGTCCGTTCAGCTCATCCTCGATCTTCTTCTTCTTCCCGGACTCGTCGTCGCTTGAGCAAGCGGAGTCGTCATCCGAGCCGTCGATGTCGCTGAGCGTGGCGAAGAAAGCACGCTGCTCAGCTTGGGCCTTCTCCAAGTACTTCTTCTTGATGTACTCTTTGTCGAAGCCACCCCTCTTCTTGTGCCTTGGGGGGACATGCTTGTCCTTGCGCTTGGAGTCATACTTGTGCCCATGATCGCCCTTCCCCGAATGCTTGTTCTTCTTGGGGCAGTTAGCGATGAAGTGGTCGGGATCGCCGCACTCGTAATAGCCCTAGCGTCCTTCTCCGCGGCGACGGTTCATGCGGTTGTTGTGGAACCGCGAGAACCGGTTGGCAAGCAAAGCCAACTCGTCATCCCCCAAAGACTCCAGCTGATCCTCTGTGACAGAAAAGAGTGAAGAGAGTGCAAATCCTCCAGAGGGGTTACCAGAAGAGCCAGAAACCAAAGCCATAGTCGGGCCGGAAGGATTTTCATAAGAAGCCCTCGACATGGTGTCAATCTCACTAGACTTGAGCTTACTAAAGAGCTCGTCGCAAGTGAGGGTCTCATAGTTAGATGATTCAATGATCGTCAAAAGGAAACAGCTCCTTGTTAGCTCGCATCTTGTTGACAATCACCTGAAAGCGAGCGAATAAACTCTCTATGCTCTCGCCAGGCTGATGTCGAAAGTTCTCATACTCCCGCTTGTGCGACTCGTAGAGACGGGATTTGACTTGAGTGGTGCCCTCATGGAAGCGCATGAGGGTAGCCCAAATCTCACGAGCCCTGGGGAGATGAGAAACGCGATCAAACTCCGACATGCTCAAACAGGAGAATAAGGCGTTACGCGCCTGGCTATTGGCCTCGTGCTCATCTATCTGGAGCTGAGTGACATGAGCAGCCAGGACGACATAATCGGCCTTGTTGCAAATCTCCCAAACAGAAGAGCCCATGCTCTGGAAATAGGCCGACATGCGTATCTTCCAATACGCATAGTTTGTCCCATCAAAGAACGGCGGATTGCCCACGCCGCGATCCATGTCGCCTTCTGTGGATCTGGAACCGGCTAAGGTGGAAGATCCTTAACCCGCTCCGATACCAATTAAAGGACCGAGAATGCTACCAGAAAGCGACCAGAGGGGGGTGAATGGGAGCTTCAAAATTTCCTTTCAGAAACTAGTAGCCTCTGTCCCGAAAATCAACCCCAAAAAGCTTTGACCAAAACCGTGATGCCTACGACCCTTGGAAGAGGGTGGATGATCCCTAGGATCACAGCGAGGCACCACAAAAAATTCCCTTGCCCAAGTTCACGCAGGTCAACTAGTGACAGGATGAACTTTGGGTAACCTCAACCTCCCCCGAGCAACACGAGGGGGATTCAGGCTATCTTGTAAAGCGAGGAGCCCGATTTCTGAAGAGCACGAAGTCGGGAATCTAACGCAACAAGCGGATCTCAAATTGAAAGTCGGACGAGCAAACTGCGGACGAAAACGTGCGAAAACAGTCGCATCGGACGCTGGCCTGCGTCCGATGGCCCAGCACCGGACGCGTCCGATGCAGGCAGTGCCTCTCGGGAACCTTACTGGACAGGCATCGGACGCTGCTACAGTGAAACAGTAGCGTCCGATGCTTGACCTCCGGTGCGTCCGATGGCAACGGATGCTCCGATGGTCAACGTCCGATGCTCCTTTGAAAAACATTGTCAGACGACACGTGGCATCGAACGCTCCGATGTGATGAACACAGCGTCCGATGGTCACAGTCACAGCGTCCGATGGTCCCAAAACAGCACTGTTCTTCCGCGAAATTCACCCGATCTCCTCCGAATCAAAAGCACTAAGGCCTAGACTTGGTATGAGGAGTTTTAAGGATGTTAGTGAGCTATCCCAATGGAATCATGGCTCGAACCTAACTCTAAATCGGTGAATTGGAAGAATTCGAGACTAAGGAGCAAAAATCGATCCAAAACTGAAATCGCTCGATCTCCTAGACCGTGAGGTTAGAGATGAATTCCTCCAGTGGAAAGAAGTGCCTCACGCTCTAGAACAACTTAGTTCAAACGGAATTGTGAAGGATGCACTGAACAAAGAGATCGATCGACGGGAAAAACGTGAAGAAAAGCAACCCGCGAAGAACACGAACAAAACGCGAATCACAACCACGAATTTGCAACCGTGTGGCTACCACGCGCTACAATATTGAGATTACGGTCTCACTTCCTCAAAATATCACGGACACAGAGGCATTGTTCTCAACTCTGTGGATCTCAGGTTCGCTACAGCAGGGATGTGGGAGAGCAGGAAACCCTAGGAGCAAAAGAGCAAATGACTGAGATAGATGGGAGGAGGGTGTCTCCCGACTACTTATCCTAATTCTAGCCTAAGTCTAATTCCTACTCTACCCCTCTCTATTCTAATTACAGAGCGAACCAGCTAAACCCTAGGGTTATTCTGGACCAACTCAAGTGGTAGGTGTATCCGACGGCCACGCCCGCACAACTCGTAGCGTCGCCTCGACGTGACCTCCCGATTGCCGCCACGTGCCGCCCTCTCTCTGCACCCCCGGTTTTGTGGCCCAAACCAGGAAACCAGCCTTTTCCAGCCATCCCCTGGTTTTGAGGCCCAAACCGGGAAACCAGCCTCCAAGTCCATCGCCTGAGTTTTGTGGCCCAAACTCAGAAACCCGCAGCGTCCAGGTTTTGAGGCCCAAACCTGGAAACCATCCTCAGCCCGAGTTTTGTGGCCAAACTTGGAAACCCGTAGCCCGAGTTTTGTGGCCAAACTCGGAAACCGTCCACGCCCAGGTTTTGAGGCCCAATCCTGGAAACCGTCCACCCGATGGTTTTTCCCTGGCTCTACCACCAAACCGTAGCTGTAGAAGGGATGCACCACTCGTGCACCCCGTCCACCAACACGTGTCCCCAGGTCCTCGACCCGAGCAACAACGTGCCCCGCAAGTCTCCGCTCGTCGTTGTCCCAGGCTGTCAGCCACCACAGCTGATCCTCAGGCCCTCCGGTCCCTCAGTCCAAGCCTCACATTCGCCCTTCACCGCTCCCGGTCCGTCGGCACGGCACGTCTCTACTTGACCTTCACCTCGCCTTCGATCACTATCTCCGTGCTTGACACCTGCACAACACAAGCCAAAGAACATGCGATCAAACCCGTTGACAATCACTTCATCACTCCGAGACCCGGCATACACCCATGTATCCACAGAGCCGACTAAGTCAGATTTTCCCCTGGCTGTGCTGTCGGAGCCCGCAAGAACCGACTTAGTCGGTTTAGGAATCGACTAAGCCGGTTTTGGGTGTTCCAGTTCGACTCGGACTCTTTTAATTTCATATTTTGATGGGATTTTGAGTAGGAAACTTGGGGATCGCAACCTAAGGTTGTTTCCTAATGGGATAAGACCACCCCCCTCTATATATATGAGAGGATCACGGCCGATTAAAGGATCCAACCCTAAATCATCAAAATACACTACTTAAACCCTATTTTCTCTACTTTCTGTCGACCTTGTTGTTCGTCACGTCCCCGGGCGGGATTTGGCGGCATTCTAGGCGGCCTTGCTGGTCCTAGGACGTCCTCCACGTGCTCCTCCCCGACGGGTCTTCCCGGGAGGAGTTCATGAGTCTTTTCTGCAAGAATCGAGCCCAAAATCAGCCTAACCGATCTCTAGATTGGTTTCATCCTTTTGCTTGCACTCTTGCTGCGTGGTGGGTTGATTTACAACCCCTTGGGCGTGCTAGCCCTGCTGGTGTGTGATTCGGATCTCCTCCGACGTCAACACCTCCTCCGCGCACAGGCGGCTGGCCACTCACCGCGACGCGATCGCGCGCCCCCCTCCTCCCTAGTCGCTGCCAGCGGGCCCCATGTGTCGGCACCGCTCTTTTTCCCTCGGCCACTGATTTGTGGGACCCAGATGTCGGGTTTATCCCCTCCCGCTCGCACATGCTCTCCCCTCACAGATCGCCCTCGCCATTCGCCTCCAACAACTCTTCCCCGAACCCTTCGGCCTTGCCTTGCCACTTGGGACCGCGCCGCCACCCGGACTACAATAGTCTACCACCACGGCACCGCCCTCTCCTTTCCCGAGACACCCCTCGCCCTGCATCTAGAACCCCCAGAGATCCCGCCACCGCCTTCGCCATTGGAGGTCCCTGCTGTTGGGTATTTTAAACGCACATAGAAAAATCCGCAAGCGCACGGATACCGATGTAGCTTTCACCCGAGAGTATCCCAGGTTATCGATTTCCACAGGGAACGTCAAGTGTACTAGAAGAATTAAGAACGTCCAAAAAAAGAATAGTAATATGGGTAGAGAGATATAGGGTTTTCTAAGCGGGTCTATTTAATTAATGGCTCACTATACTTTACTTACTTCGGAGCAACAGTACCTTTCCGATTCTCGAAAAAGACTGGGAAAAGGGTAATCGGGAGAAGGCTGCCAAAAAGCTCTACGAAAACACCAATCCTAACATGGTGGATTATAACAATCTACAAAGCTGTCACCCCTGTAGCTACCACAACTATTCGGAGGATTGGGCGCAAACTCAGGTAAACCCTAGTCTAGACACCACGTCTACACTAACGCTTACTACTCTAATTACATATGATAACTAGAGCACTCAATACGAGCGGAGATCCAGTAAATAAAATAAAGCAAGAACTGGAATATAATACTTAGAAATAGTAAATGAAGAACCTGGAGATTACTTGAAGACGAACCAGATGCTGCACCAATACAATATCGAGGAAGATCCAATAGATCCGGCTCCTCCTCAGCTCTCTCCTCCTCCTCTCTCTAATCCAATCTCTAATTACAACTAGATGAACTAGACAACTAGAACAAGAACTAGAACTAGAACTATCTTTGTTGACGCAAAACGTGTCGTCCCGCGTCAGGCTCACAGCAAGCCGAATGAAGGCTGGCTTAAATTGGGTGCCCGGAGCGTTCTGGTTCCGGAAGCGTGCCAGTCGGTTTGACCTGAAAACCAATAAGGGATAAAAAGTGTGAGAATACCTTGGAACATGCCGGGTATGACCAGACAGTTCCATAAGTACGGCTTTGAAGCCAATCACGACGGCACACAGCTATGAAAGCTGTTTGTCGAAACAAGTTTGTAATATCATTCGGCAAGTAATAAGATAAATCATAAACATATTGAATGCCGAATACATAAGTAGCAACAAGATATAAGAGGGCAACTCGTAAATATAAATCCATCCAGACAACACATGCATAGGCCAATCCAACTGATCTGCCGCACGTCCAGCCTTCATAAACCCGTCAGGTATAAATTCAAGCAAAGCTCATCCACCGCATGATACCACTTGCTATGAATCTACACCACTCCTTATAATTAGATTAATCCACCACATGATACGACCTAATTATAAGAAGCTAAAAGCATATGTATATCTGAATAGACCTATATTTACTCATTACTCGTGTAAGCTTAACCAGAATCGGCAAAACAGCCGAGCTGGGGTCCATGAAGAAGAAACATACAAGCAAAGCATATTTAAACTAATCTAAAACCTGCGTCTGCCGCACGACACCCAGTCCTATCAAAGCCTAAACATGATCGGCATGCATGAACCCGCAACATGTGACAATCTAGATTGAAAGTCAATTCGGCCGTCACGATCTTATGATTAGCAAAGCATAGGCAAACTTATGCAACAAGGCCGAACGAGAATCAATCTAGATTGGGCAAAAAGTGTTGTATGAATTAAATAAATAAAACATGCAACACATGATAACTTAATGAATCTATTAGATCTGCCAAATCTAACAGAGCCGATAACTGTTTTTACTCATGACTCAATCCGCCGCACGATACAAGGCATAAGCAAAAACTTCTCGTCATAAGCTTAAATCCGTCGCACGATACTAAGCTTAACGTACGAGACTACTTGCACCATATCTAAATCCGCCGCACGATACTAGACATGATAACAAGGTTGCCGGTACTTACGGAGGTCGACGGATCAATGATTCCTCTCGAAGAACTCGACGACACGACTAAGGACTCGAAATAGGTGGCGCTGAGGCCGGTTTGTATTGATGTGGTTGTGAACAGTTTTACAATGGTCGAGGGTTTATATTTATACCCTGGACGAGACATGAGTCCCAGACGAATACGATTTTACAAAGAGATACGGAAGGATATAAACTCCATATTATTCGATGCCTTCCATCACCATGCGCCTTCTCGTGCAAGCCAGCCGTCATATGCATTACCCGAATGAAACCGTGGCTCTGCGGAATAGCTGACTGCACAGATAAACGCCTGAACCTCCAAGAGCCAACTAGCCGTTGATCGCTTGCCGAATCCCTCTCCTTCCGTAGGCTGGGCCCATCTGCCATACTCTTACTTGTGCGAAAATCTGGTGTTAACACATGCCCCCTAATTTTGGGATAAATGTTTTATTCCAAAATTCCTCTCTTCTTTTCGCACCACTGTAGAGCCTCTGGAAGCATCCGTCTTCACATGTCATAATCATCACACCTGCCAATTCATCTCCCGATGCACTTGGGATCCTTTAAAACTCTCTTTTTGTTTCATCTCGGCTTGTGCCTCCCGAACTCCCCTATTTCAGCTCTTCAGCCAGAAAACCCTCTTCTCTCTTGACATCAACCGGAAGATGTCTTCCCAAGCGAGCCGCCATAGCCTCGAGCCTGGTGTCTCCAGCACTTCTAAGAGAAGGTTGCCTCTTTTCTCCTTATTTTAAAACGAAGATAGCCGGCATCACCTTGTTGTTCTCGTTCAGGAGACCCGACGACGATCTCCCCGAGACTTTGATCCAGAAGGTTGCAGATCTCCAACTCAATCTGGAGAGGAAAATCAGGAAATCAGCCGAATCTCGCGAGACCGTGATAGCGCTCAAGAGCAATCCACCGGTAGGCAGCCTTTCTATGTGTTCGATTTTTCCTTACTCTCTTCTCCTGTTCTACTAATCTTTTCCCTTCCCAGCTTTGGAGGCCAAGCTTCAATCTCTCGAGGCCGCCATTGCTAATCTGGCCTTTACGGCCAACATTCCAGGCACAACAGCCTTGAGGTGGGTGGATGAGGTCAACCGAGCTCTTCCCGACATCTCCAGAGCCAGCATTAGCTACGGTGCAGCGCTCGCTTTCAATACTATTCGAATCCATTCTGGTGCTGATTACCGCAATTTCGACGCCTGTGAGCGAGGGCTAGATGCTGAAGTAGCATATCTTGTTGATGATATGAAGGAGGCTGGCATAGATCTAGCAGACTCTTTTGATTACTATTTCCCACTTAGGAATAGGATAGACTGGATAAACTGATCTTCCTTTGTAATTTGCTCCTTTTTTCTGTGAACAAAAGAAGTCCTCCTATCTGCTTTCTTGAAATCAGTCTGTGATTGATCCTTCGAGATCAAGATGTATTCTATTCTGTATCCTGGCAATTGATTCTCTTCTTAATCCTAGTGGCGATGCACATTTCAACGGTCATCGTTGACGACCTTACTTAATCATCTGCGCTTCGCAAAACCCACTGCAACTGATTACCTTAGGCTCAGAACCTTTTTTGTCTTCTCAGTTTTTTGATTTATTAATGGCATTAGGATAACACCTTCAGTTTTCCTAATTTCAATATCATTCGGCAATTGATTCTCCCAAATAATTAGCTGAAAACTGAATACTCCACTCAAAAACCACCCTTTAGCCGAATCCCAATCAGCCGTTCAATCTTCAGGATTTCAGGCTATTTAGATCAGTAGAAACTTGGTCCGGCCCAACAACAGCCCATAGGTCTCGCAAACCCTACCCTGACGCTTTACCTTCTAATGTGCAGATCATAGCTCTATAAATATGGCTTCAGCAAGCCATTATCCTCAACTTCAAGCCCGACCTGCAAAATCTTATCCTGGTACCCTTGGTTTGAACCAAAGAGAGAAAAATCTTCTATCCAAAATACCACCAATGCTCATCAGTAGTGATCTTAGTAGATACTCCTCCAGATGCGAAACAGAGAACTGCAGAGTATTGATGCATCGATGTTATGGGTAAAAATTATCCCTCTGCCCCCTTGCAGTGACTCTTCTCATTCATCTCATTCTTGATCCACTGTTCTTCTCTTTTGAAGGTAAGGTTTAAACCCAACCAAGCCCAGGTTTCTTCTTCCGAAGGCTCGCCTAGGAGGTATGATATCGAAGAAGTTGAACAATCATACCAGCAGGAATGGACTCACCGTGCTATCACAGGTTAATGAAACCTTTGTAAACCCCTTTTTTCCGATGAAGTCCGCACTTGCTTGACACATCTTCTTCTCCTGTCAGCCATCTTTGCAGAGATTGGCTGCTTAAAGGCAGACAGTACGGCTGACAAAATGAACATCCACAAGAACACAGCCGAAGCCGGCCCTGATACCGCCAATGGTCAAACAGATCAGGTCGTCATCGAAGGTGCAGGTTTCAATGCTCCAGACGGCCATACGGATCAGGCCATCATCCAAGGTGATCAGGCCATCGCCCAAGGCGCATACATTGCAAATGGTTGCAAGAATCAAGTTTCCACCCAAGGTGTGCATGCCAGGGTTCTTCCTTCCTCAAACCAGCGGAGATGAGTTCTTGATACAAGGGAGATCACCTCCTTCTCTATCAGTCACCCCACAGACGTGCTTTTCGGACAACTTCGAAGTCTTTAGCCCCTGATGGTTACGCCATCGTCCTTTGCTTAATCAGATCAAACTACTTCAAGAATAGTATGTATTTTAGGACAGATCTTGTAACTGAATAAAGTTTGTTCTTCTTCCGAACAACATCCAACCGTATTCCTGAATCCTTCAATAATCCTTCTTGCAAAAGATTCCTTCGGAAGAATGTTTGCCGAATGTATGATGTCACCTTAACCGATTAGATCTCAACTTTGATATGTCATATCACTCGGCACTGTATATACTGCATTTCACCTTTTCTCTTTCCCTGATAAATCTGCCATCTTGCAAAAAATGCTAGATTCACCAAGGCCATGAATATTTGAACTAAAGGCGATAAAAAATATCGGCTGTAACTCAAATCTTTGGAATATTTATTTTTTACTAAAGGCGATGGCTTCACATCGGCTGTGTAAAACATCCTTCGATTTACATAGCTTTATGTGTTCGGCTTTAACAAGTAGTGCCGAAGCTTCAACTAGCAGACAACTCGAATGAACCCAAAAATTCGTTACAGCCGAATCTCCTTTCTTGGGTTTACATCTTTTCGGCTAAAGCAAAAATGACTAATGATAAGGCTCAAAAAAAATAAGGGCCGATCCTATTAAAAGGCTTATCGGCCGTCACGTACAACTCGAAATAATTATCAAGTTGTAGAAGCACCTTCATTGTACGTCACCTTGTACGAATCTTTCATAATCCTCCCTTCAATTCTAGTAATGGGGAATCAGGCAAAATCTTGAGACCTAAGCTTGAGGACACTGATCCAACTTCGGCTTCGTCATCAACACTTTATTCCTTGTCAGCCGATACGAAGCGTCTCTCCATTACTATTAATCGGACTTTAAAAATAACTCTGAGAGCCGATTATTTGAATCGGTTGTTGGTCCTCGTCGAGAACATTGACAGGACCTGCTTCCCAAGCTCTTCCAGAGAAACACTCGACACCATCATACTCCCAATAATTGGATTCTGCGTTAGCAAAACTTACTGAGTCATTGGCATGGACAATTTCAACTTCATCCCCAATCCACTGGACAAGGAACCGATGCATAGTTGATGGCACACAGCAATTAGCATGTATTCAGTCCCTTCCTAGCCATCAATGACGAAGAAGGTGGTGATCAAGGTTTTAGAACCAATCATCAACTCAACATGGACTGCTCCTCGTGTGTCAGAAGAATTGCCAGCAAAATCTCTTAAGACCATATCGGTTTTCAACAGGTCTTCATTTGTCAACCCGAGTTTCCTGAAAGTAGTATAGGGCATGATATTGATAGCAGCCCCTCCATCGATGAACATCTTGGTTAATGGCTTGCCATTGACATACCCCCTCATGTATAATGGCTTCAAGTGTCGATGGTTAATTGGCTTGTCAAAGACTGCCTTCTCAGCCAAAACGAGATGAGCCAATAACTCCTAAAATTCACTATCATCAAAATCCGAATATGTTTCCTCTGGAATCTCTTGATTTTCGGGAGCTGCAAACTCTGATGGGAGAGAGAACGCCATACATGTATCAGCCGAATAATCACTTTTATTCGGCTTCTCTTTTGGACGTCAAACTCATTTCGTCCTGATGCCTGCTTGCTCCAACTCCCTGTTTCTCAGGCGCTGCACTCTCCTTTTCTGGCTCTTCCTTAGTCCTGGTGGACACTATTGTCCCTTCTGCCAGATGTACTTACGGTAATCACTCTCTTTAGTGCGAGCCCAATTTCGATCGGCAAACCTTTCCTGCCGATTCTCAGAGTTACTTATTTTTAAGTGCCGATTGTCCTTAGGGATTCTTGCCCCAAGCCTTTCATGGACAGAACGACGGTTGACTCGAGATTGCCTATACTCAGAGTACTGATTACTGCATTCAGGGTAGTCGTTCTTGACAGGCAACTTCAAGCCTTTGTTCCAGCAATATTGAAAGAACGAGCATTCCCAATGAGATTGTTCCTATTTCTCCATATCTTCTCGCTCTTTTCGACATACCTCTTCCTCGTATCTTCTTTGCTCTTCCAGGAACTTTTGTTCTTCATAAAACCTCTGCTTCTGATATCTTTCCTGTTCCCGACGCCACTTGTTCAGCAAGATACGCGTTGTAACCCTGGGTCTGGAGGTTTAACCCGTTTCAGTTCGGCTAGTCTGGAACCGAACCCTCTGTTGGAATTCTTTACTCGTAATCTGCCGATCGGGGTCAATAGTACCAGCTCCCTTTGCTTTATTGGAAGTTAAAACCTTCATCTTGCTCTTACCCCCGGATTCGGCTATATTCACCATATTAACAGAGAAGGACACAGTATTTTGTCCAAAAGGATTACCGTCTATTTTCATTTTTCCATCAAATCTCAGGTGTCCGTCTTGGATGGCCTTTTGAATCCGCACTCTAAACACTCAGCAATCATTTATGGAGTGGGATCTTTCATTGTGGAAGCCACAGTACTTCTTGTCCTTGACACCCTCAGGGAGCAGCATAGGATGGCCTTCCGACAATTTGATGCGTCCTTCCTTCAGCAGGTACTCGAACAACTTATCAGATTTAGAAACATCAAAATCATAAGTACCTTTCTGTTGCCTTAGCCATCTCTGGCTGACTTGAGTTGGATCTTTAGCCCAGATTATCTCGGCTGCAGCCACTTTGTCTTCATCGTTATAATCATCTGCATCTTCCAAGAAAGCCTGATACATCTCGGTAGCTATATCGCCCTTCTGGAACTGACTGCTCCTTTTGAATCCCTGAGCTTGATTGCTCATTATGGCCAACCTCTGTGACAGTTGTCCAAGATCCTCAAAGTCCATGCCGAACAATTTTTCCTTGATGCTCGGCAACATGCCAGCTATGGCTATTCCTGGCAACTGATCATCAGGTAAGTTCAGGGAATAGCAGAGAGTTTTAGTCTCCCTGAACCGGCGCAAATATTCTTGCAGAGTTTCACTAGGTTTCATCCTTAAGCTCTGAGGTCGACCAACTTCTTCTCACTGGTTCCCATGAAGAAATATAAATGGAACTTTTGCTCCAGCTCTACCCATGTATTGATGGAATTCGCTGGCAGAGAAGCAAACCAAGAGAAGGCTGGTCCTGTCAACGACAATGGAAAGTAGCGAATCCTCCAAGCTTCATCCGCTGATGCTTCACCAAGCTGCATCAGGTAGCGGCTGATGTGCTCTCTGGTACTGGTATCATCTTGGCCCGAGAACTTGGTGAGGTCAGTAGGAGGTTTGACTCTCGTAGGAAGAGCTACCCGATTGTACCACTCTGGGTAAGGAGATTTGTACGTGTATGTATGATTCTTTGGCTTTAGGCCGAACTAATTCTGTATCATATCAGCCATCTTATGCATGATGAGGTCAATGTTGACACTCCTTAATGGATTCACTCTAAGAATGAGTCACATAAAATAATAAACTAGTGAAAGCACGAAAGAGTGTACGGGACACTACTAACTTCACTTCACGTCAAGTTGTCATCCCTGTTGACGGTCCTTAAACCCCTGTTTTACCGTCGACATTTTACCCTAAAGTCCACTAAAAGGGCATGAAATGTAGTCAAATAGGTTTCAAACTAACCGAATTCCACATGTCCATAGAATTTTATTTGAATGCAGGATTTGAGCCAAATTTGGACATTTTGACCCACCAGGAGACAAGCCCACTCGGCAGAGCCCAAATGGGCCGAAGAGGGGTGGCGCCCGCCACCCCTAGGTGGCGCCCGCCAGCTCCAAGTGGAGCCCGCCACTTGGGTTGGCCCATCTTCACCCCCTGCCATGTCACCGATACGTGTGACCTCCCCAGGGCCTAATCTTGGCCCTTGGTCACTAGGTCAAGTGGCATCGGACGGCTCAGGATGGAGTGACGCGGATCAAGGCCGGTGGGCGGTTACCCAGACATGCACCCGGCCTCCAAACCGTCTCGGACAACCTCCTGGATGCCGTTGATGCAGAGGCGGTTCATCCAACGGCATGTGGACTAGCGGCCGCCAGTTACTTGTGGCGCCCGCCACCTGACCTAACCCTAGGTCAGGTGGCTGCCCACTATAAGTACCCCCCCCTCACTTCTCAAGCTATAAATACCCCCCTGGAGGCACCTCTCCATTCGTACCATTCCAAGCAAAGCAACTCCAAGCTAGAGAAGTGAGAGTAGGTTAGATGCTTAGAGAGCTTAGGCAAGTGGGTTAGCTAGTAGAGAGAGTATAGCTCTAGTGCCCTCGCTATAGTGCGGCTCTTAGTTTAGCATAGCTTGTCCTAAGTCGCTGGTGTAAAGAGCGTAGAGCTTGCTAAGAGAGAAGCGGGTGCGAGCGACTGGCATCGGAGGTCGGTTGAGTTCCCGGCGTCTCTGGTCTGGTTTGCTCTCTCGTATCTCAGGTACATTTATCTATATCTCAGTATTACTTTAAGCATTACTTTCAGTAGTACATTCAGTATTACTTTCAGTATTACTTTAAGTATTACTTTATCAAGTACCTTGAGTGTGACCTAGCTAGCCCACAGTTCAATTCACTTAGCCATAGTAGTTAACAAATAGTGAGCTTAGTGTTTGATCTTTGCCAATTAGCTGCTTAGTTAGTTTAGTGTTTAGCTTATTAAGTCAAGTGTTTGCTCTGATGTCCGCAAGGGTGTCTCTATTCAGAGCTAGGATAGAGATAGTTGGAATATAGTTAAGCGTGGTGCTTAGTTATTGACCTACCTTCAGATACGGCTGGACGCCCGGATAGCTGTGGTAGCAAGCAGGTGGTGACAACCCTGTGCGCCTTGAATTCCACCACGTAGTTGGCCCAGTTTAACAGTAAGGCTCGTTGTGCTAGCGTTCAACCTAAGTAAGTGGTAAAGGCTAGTACGCCTCGATACTTGACAAGATAGGTTTAAAACTACACTCTACTTAGTTGCTTGTTGTCTTTTGCCTGCCCTGCTTCATCATTATCTTGCTTGGTAGTTATCTTGCTTAGTGGTTACCTAGGACTAGTCATTAGGACTAGTTAGTTATCCTTTAGTTATCCCTTAGTTATCCTAGTTATCCTAAACCCCTTACCTACCTATCGATCCACCTTACCTTAGCCATTCCTTTCATCCTTACCTAGCCATCCATATTCTTTCTAGCCTTTCTTCTCCCTTTTTCTCTTTTCTCCTTTTCTTCGACTCTCATCCCCTCCTTGACTCAACTCATCCACCACCCTAGCCTTCCCTTAGGTTCAAATAAATAGACACCTGGTACTCCCAGGCGAAGTGCTACAACCGTACCTATCGATCCACCTTACCTTAGCCATTCCTTTCATCCTTACCTAGCCATCCATATTCTTTCTAGCCTTTCTTCTCCCTTTTTCTCTTTTCTCCTTTTCTTCGACTCTCATCCCCTCCTTGACTCAACTCATCCACCACCCTAGCCTTCCCTTGGGATCAAATAAATCGACACCTGGTACTCCCAGGCGAACTGCTACAACCGATAGTTCTGTGCGCTTGCAGAATCTCCTCCTGGTAGATTGCATTCTCTCTAGCTAGCTCCTACTAGTGTCGGGACTGACAACCCCATTTGGCATTAGTAGATAGCTACTTTAGCTACCCTATCTTAGGTGTAGTTAAGAACTACCAACAAGCATTTCTGGCGCCGTTGCCGGGGAAGGCAATCGGTGTATTGGTTGAGTCTGTGTCGAATTTATCCTCGCTTAGCGCACCCGGGAAGAACTTCCCGGTCGGTCACCCATCGCTCCAAGCCAAGCACGCTTAACTTTGGAGTTTTTAGGAGATGGGCTTCCGGAAAAGAAGCTGCAACTTATTGGTATGAGTATTCTATTAATCCTATTAAGCCCTGAGCCGAGATGTTACAATCTCACCCCCTTAAGAGATCGACGTCCTCGTCGATCAATCTCAGGCCAGGAACGTCCTCTCTTGGCCACGTCCGTATGCCCAATGCCAGCGCATATGCCATGCTGTGTGACCACTCCGGATCCACACCAGCCATGCGCACTATGCCTGCGCAACTGCGACACACGCGCCCGTGAAACCGCGAGAGTCGGCTCTGATACCATTCTGTAACGTCCCGCCTCCTCGAGGCCGGGCCCGCTTACATCAGGCAGCTTTCATAGGACCTAGACTATCCCCACAGACCAACACTAGTCTTTTCTGCGCACTTTGTCCTCACTCGTGCGCACCCGGGAAGAACTTCTCGGAGCTCCCACTTAGCGAATCCCATCCTAACCCATTCTTTCTTTCTTTGACTCTTCTCATCTTTTTCCTTCATCTTTTTCAACTTCTTTGTTTCTTATCTCGTTCTATCTTCACGATGGCCAACAAAGCCATTCATGAATTCTCTGCTCCTTCTGCCGCTAATATAGCGATAGGACCAGACGTGATCGATGCCAACCTCAATTTTGAGTTAAAACCGGCTCTGATCACGATGGTCCAAGCTAGCCCGTTCTGTGGCAAGGCTCATGAGGATGCCAATGCTCACCTCCAACAGTTCTTGGAGATTTGCGACACCTTCACCATTAAGGGGATAACCCAAGAAGCCATCCGCCTTCGTCTCTTTCCTTTCTCTTTGCTAGGAAAAGCGAAGCAATGGTTCTATGCCGATCGCAACGCTGTGGACACATGGAACAAGTGCTCCAATGCTTTTCTCGCTAAATTCTTTCCTATGGGCAAGACGAATGCTCTGCGCAACAAGATCTCTAGCTTTATGCAACAAGCCGAGGAATCTATTCCCGAGGCTTGGGAGTGGTTGCAAGAGTATATCGCTGCTTGTCCACACCATGGTATGGAGGACTGGCTCTTGATCCAGAACTTCTACCATGGCCTAACCCCTCTCTAGAAGCCATTTGGATGCCGCCGCCGGCGGTGCATTCTTTTCCTTGAATGTCCCAGATGCTAAGGCTCTCATAGAGAAGATGGTGTCAAACCAAGGATGGAATGACGAGAGGCTACAGCCCCGTAAGCGAGGTATTCATTCCCTTAAGGAAGCCGACATGATCGTGGCCAAGATGGACCTGCTGGCAAAGAAGCTGGACAGCTGTGAGAAGATGAACCAACAAGAGAGTGTCCAATCTCTGGAATCCTACATGACTTGTGAAGTCTGTGGAGAAACCGGACATTCTTGGAACTACTGCCCCGAGCTACATGAAGATTTGAACTTCATCAACAACAACAACAACGGTTTCCGTCAACAAATCAAGGATGGAATCAGCACTCCAATTCTCAAGGTAACAATTCATTCCCTCGCTCTAATTTCCATAATTCTGATAATTTCTCGTTCTTAAAAGATTTAGTTTACTCACAAGGTAGAACTACTGAATTTTTTAATAAGAAATTAATGGCGAATGATAAAATCCTTGAAAATATAAATGCTAAATTGGAAGATTTCTCATCTACTGTGAAAATCAACTTAGCTTTAATAAGATGTTAGAAACCCAATTAGCTCAACTTGCTGCTATCATACCATCTTTTGAATCTGGTAAAATTCCTGCTAAACCTGACATGGAAACTGCTAATATGGTTGAAATAAAATATTTTAACTATTATGAAGATCAAACCTATGACTATTAAAAAGGGTGATCCTGGTAGTCCCATAATTAGATGCTCAATCTTTGGTGAAGTCTTTAAAAATGCCATGTGTTATTTAGGATCGAGTGTGAACATTTTATCTAAGGATTTCTATGAAAACTCATTCTTTCCACCCATGTCATCCACATATGCCTATGTCGTGCTAGCTGATCAATCAACATGCTATGTAGAAGGAATAATCACTAATGTACATGTTCATATTAGAGGATCATATGTTCCTGCTCATTTCATAATACTAGATATGGGAAATAGGAAAGATGTGCCTCTAATCTTAGGTAGACCCTTTCTTGAATACTGTGAATGCCTGCATATTTGTGGGAAGTGGTAGAATGCAAATGACTTTAGGAGACAAGAAGGAAATATTCTCCTTTTCCCGTGGTCCCGCATATGCCGCTAACATGCAGGAAGCAAAACCCGTTCGTACCAAGAAGAGGCGCCCAAGAACAAGGTGGAACAGAAAGAAAGAACCACCTTCTCCTGAGTTGTGTAATTCACATGACAAAGGAGAGGTGCCAAAAGAAGAAGAACCCAATGAAGTACTTAAAGAAGAAGCACCCAAGGAAGAAGATCTACCCAATAAGGATGAAATTCCATGGATCTAAGGTATTATTTACTTTTAAATTTCCCTTCAAATTTCCCTTTTTCAAATAAATAACATATGTCATGCATGTAGCTAAAAAAATCAGTTATCATTAGTTATATGCATAAGTATATGTTAACTTAACTAGAATAATAAAATATCATAATAGGATAGTTTCCCTTTTTTCACAACATTAGATAGGTTCCTTTTTAATAAAATAAAAACAAGAGCTCCGACCGAGAAAGATGAAGAAATTCACCAAGCAAGAAGCCAGCTTGGGGGAGATCCTCGCGCCAATAAGGTATGTTTCAACCTTACTCTTTATGTTCGGTTCTTAAATTCTATATCTTTTGAATGTTATATGCTTGCCTAAGTAATTATCCCATGAATAAAAATGATAAAATCTGCTTAAAAATATTGAAACCTGAATAAGAAATAAAATATGTCATGCAAATGCTATTGTTATAGTTAGAATAACTAGTTTTATCTAAGTTGTAGCATTTGTGGGTTGCACATGTTTTAACTAAAATCATGCTTAGTGAATAAAGTTAGTTAGAGATGGAGTAATTCTTTAAACTTGCTAGGTGAAATTAGGACCTAATCTGGAGGATTTCATTTAAAAATCATGAAAACCTTGCTAAAAGTTCCTCCTGGATTTTATCCCATCCCACAACTAGCCAAATATTTGTTAGTCAAAACCACAAAGAGCTTTGTCTGTGTTGAGCTTTGTTAGACCTCATCGATCTTAGTAGAGAAGCTTATCATATCTTTTGATCAAGATACACACACCCACCATATTGCTTACTATCCACTTTGGAAGTTTGCAACCACCAAATAAATTGCTCATTCTCTACAATGGAGATATGCAATACCTTGCCAAACGTTCCATTGCTAGCCTTATGCTATTCCTACACTGGGAATAAGCATTTCTCTCTCTTCCCCCTTTTCATTTCTAAAATCCTTTCCTATAGACAATCTGAGGAAATCTAGAGCTAAAAAAGAGAGATATGAAAAAAAGTGAGCAAAGTAGCTCAAGAGAGGACTATGTCCTAAGAAAAATGTGAGGACACATTTTTGTCTACTCACTATGTATCGAAAAAAAGAGAGAGGGAGAGAGTTATCATTAGCTCTAAACCCCAGAAATTAACTAAGAAGGATTATGAAATATCTCTCTATACACTTCCACATAACCACACATGCACATCTTGATCAATTTTTATGATTTGCTACTCCTTATGATCTGAGTGTCTAGCTTAGCAATAAACATTAGGCAATTTGCTCATGATTCTTAGCCTACCTATAACTCCACATATCATTCTTTAGAAATAGGAGATGCTACATTTTGGCCTAAGTGAGGATTTAAACACCATTGAGTGATTGAGAGAATCTAGGAGGACTTAAGCAAGTTTTTATCTTTTGAAAACCTTAAAAAACCTCCAGACAGAATCCTAGTCAAACCCAAGCAAGATAAAAGTTTCCTATCTACTGCTATATTTCACTCTTGCATGTTTGAAGTGAAAAGCTATAAGCCCACATTGCTATGATTATTGATATATACTAAGTTATTTCTCACTATACAATATGCACTTGTATACATCTTAAGTTGCTATCTATTTCATGCTCAATGTTTAAACCGCATTGTTGCTCGAGGATGAGCAACAGGTTAGCATGGGGGAGCTTGTTGATGGTCCTTAAACACCTGTTTTACCATCAACATTTTACCCTAAAGTCACCTAAAAGGCATGAAATGTAGTCAAATAGGTTTCAAACTAACCGAATTCCACATGTCCATAGATTTTGATTTGAATGCAGGATTTGAGCCAAATTTGGATATTTGAACCACCAAAGGCCAAGCCCACTCAGCAGGGCCCAATTGGGCCTCAGGGGGGTGGCGCCCGCCACCCCTAGGTGGCGCCCGCCACTTGAGTTGGCCCAAATCCACTCCTTGCCACGTCACCGATCCGTGTGACCTCCCCAAGGCCAATTCCTGGCCCTTGGTCACTAGGTCGGTTGAATCGGACGGCTCGGGAGGCGGGTGACGCGGATCGTGCCCTGGATTGGACAAGAGGCGGTTAGGGTTTGAGCCACCGACCTAACCACCGCCTTGGAGGACCCCCTGGATGCCCTCGGTTGAATGGCGGTTCAATCGGACGGTTAGGGGTGGCGGCCGCCACCTAGGGCTGGCGCCCGCCACCTGACTCAGCCCTAGGTCGGCTGCCTCCCCCCTATAAGTACCCCCCTCACTCCACAAGTCTATAAATACCCCCCTGGAGGCGTCACTTCATTTCAAGTAAGGAAGGAAAGCAAGAAAGCGAGAGAAGCAAGGAAAGCTAGGTTAGAAGCTCAGAGAGCTTAGGCAAGTAGGTTAGCTAGTAGAGAGAGCATAGCTCTAGTGCCCTCGCTGCAGCGCGGCTCTTAGTTCAGCACAGCTCAGCCCTGACCAGTGGTATAGTAGCGTAGAGCTTGTTAGGAGAGAAGCGGGTGCGAGTGACTCGCATCGGAGGTCGGTTGATTTCCCGGCGTCTCTGGTCTGGTTTGCTCTCTTGTATCTCAGGTACGCTTATCATTATTCCAATATTACTTTAGTATTACTTTCAGTATTACTTTATCAAGTGCCTTGAGTGTGACCTAGTTATCCTACAGTTCAATTCACTTAGCCATAGTAGTTAATCTCTAGTGTTCTTAGTGTTTGATCTTTGCCAATAGGTTGCTTAGTTAGTTTATTGTTTATCTTATTAAGTCAAGTATTTGCTCTGACGTCCGCAAGGGTGTCTCTATTCAAAGCTAGGTTAGAGATAGTTAGAATATAATTAAGCGTGGTGCTTAGTTATAGACTTACCTTCAGATACGGCTGGACCCCCGAATAGCTGTGGTAGCAAGCAGGTGGTGATAGCCCTGTGCGCCTTGAATTCCACCACGTAGTTGGCCCAGTTTAACAGTAAGGCTCGTTGTGCTAGCGTTCAACCTAAGTCAGTGGTAAAGGCTAGTACGCCTCGGTACTTGACAAGATAGGAATAAAACTATACTTAACTTGGTTGCTTGTTTGGCATTTGCCTATCTTGCTTCGTAGTTATCTTGCTTCGTAGTTATCTAGGAGTAGTTATTAGTTATTAGTTAGTTATATTAGTTATCCTTAGTTATCCCATCTACCTATTTATCCACCTTACCTTAGCCATTTCATTCATCCTTACCTATCCATCCATATATTCTTTCTAGCCTCTCATCCTCTCATCCCTTTCATCTCCTCTCTTCTCCTCTTTCCCTTTTCTTATTCTTCGACTCTCATCCCCTCCTTGACTCGACTCATACACCACCCTAGCCTTCCTTTGGGATCAAATAAATCGACACCTGGTACTCCTAGGGAAGTGCTACTACGATAGTTCTGTGCGCTTGCAAAATCTCCTCCTGGTAGATTGCATTCTCGCTAGTTAGCTCCTACTAGTGTCGGGACTGACAACCCCGCTTGGCATTAGTAGATAGCTACTTTAGCTACCCTATCCTAGGTGTAGTTAAGAACTACCAACAGCGGCGGATGCGGCGTCATCTACATCGGCGTCGATCATCGGCTCGTCAGCATGGGCCTCATCCTCTGGTGGAAGGTCTGGACCAAGCGCTACTCCGTCCTGGGGCTCCAGGGCCTCGTCAGCTGCTGGGGCGGCGGCCTCCTGTGCCTCATGATGCATCTGGTGGATTGCCTCGTGGAGGTGGTCGATGTAGGTCTGCTGATCATGCACCTACTGGATCAGGTGATGGGCGCCCTCGCTGAGCTGGTCAAGCGCGGTCCGGGCTTCATCTCGCTGAAAAGCCGTCGTCAGGTACATCTGTTCAGCGACAGTCCTGGCGGTGGTCTCTGCTCCTGCTGTGGCACGTGCCTCGTCACGCTCTAGGGTGACCTGGTGTAACCTCTCCTGCAGTCGGGCTACCTCGGCGTCGAACTCCTCCTGCAGCTTCCTCTTCTCTGGTAAGTGGCGGTGAGGGTAAATGACACACTCTTCATGTTGTGCTCCAAACTCTCACATACGCCCACCAAAGCTCCTGTGGTGCTCATCGCTGAGGTCTCACAAAAGAACCTCTCCTATCCACCTCCTGTCAGAACCGACTCCAAAGTCTGCCTCCAGCGCAAAGGAAAAAGTGATCTACGAGGGAACACTCCTGCCATAGCACTAGCAAGGTCGGCCGGGAAGCGGGCTATGATGTCCTTCAATACCAAGTAAGCTGCCCTATTAGCTCCATCCTTTGCACAACTGCCCCTGGTAATCTCTGTCTATCCTGACCAGTGGGGCTTGCTAGCCAAGACTTTGACCTTGACCTGCACCATGACCAGTGAATCCTGCCCGTAGATATCCTTCTACCATGAGTACCGAGGCTCCTGTCCTTCCTCGTACCCCACTGCCTGCAGAATCCTCCAAAGGATCGTCGACAACCCAAAGTAGGACAAGAACGTATTCTTGGTCAACTTTGTGGCCAAGCGATGACGCGGAACTCCTCTGCCTCCGGTGGCCATGCGAGCTGTCAACTTAGTCCGAGCCATCTATAAAAACAAAAGGGTTTCAAACTCTCATGAGACGCATATTTAAGTTGACAAATTTTTGTAAGAAAAGAGACAACTTTTAATTAAGGGGAGGCAATGTAAGTGCAAGAACATAAACATGAGGCATGATCGTACTTACATTCTCACTCACTAATAATGACTCGTAAGTCCTAACGTTCTAGTCGGTGGCAAGAACGATCTCTCATGCGTTATCGACTCGTTCTATTCAATCGCGTAGTTAGTGTACCTGCAGAAGATTCATTTCAGCCCAAGGAAATCCCAATGCTAAAATAATTGAGTGTCCGCCCATATGTACGAAGGTACATAGAAGCCAATACTAAACACCATGCACCAATTCCGAAAAGCATACCCAGCACTTGATACCCTTATATATGTTTGCGCAGAGCTTCACATATACTTGGTATAACAACACTCTCCCTAGACCGACGGTTGGACGGTCATGCGCTCATATCTCACCAAATCATTTTATGCATGTTTTCGCAATTGACGCATTCTCTTTCCCTCGAGAATGGACCAGCAATCAAAAGATCCAACATGAAGCAATTCCCTGAACCCTGTTAGCAGTCAAGCCACCTGAATCCTAGTATAGGGCTTAAGGACAAGACTGGGCACACTTAAAATTTCAAAATAGTTTTGAAAATAGTTTTGAAATACCCGTTTTAGTTCGAAAATAACTCCTTACACATGCAATAACTTGAACCATGCTCTGATACCAGCTGTGGCGGAACTGTCCAAATTATAAGAGCTCAAGTACCATCTTAGCCAAAATCAGCTAACTTCGACTCATACTTGAACCCATATAACTCCGGTAGTCCGAAAATCTCGAAGGATTTCAAACAACTTACAACATACATGATCGCATCGTTTAAGTACCACATTCGCGAGGATACAATGGATAATAATTGAAATCGAATTTAACATCAGAGTGCGAAATCTTAACAAATATTACAACACTGAGTTTTGAAGTGCGGAAGCTTAAATAAGTTCGAAACACAACCACCACACACGTGGTCCAAATAAAACATTGTTTTTGATAAATCACTCCTCCTTTTTCAGATAATGTGCCACCAATAGTCTAAGTCTGGCAAAAGCAAGGGAGAAGCTTCTGGATGACCCTGCCCTGGGTCTACTCCTCATCACCCTCCACGGGGTAGAGGCAGTGCTTACAATAGCCGAAGTACACCTGGCCATCTGCAACAACGGGATAAACCCTGAGTACAGGAATGTACTCAGCTAGACTTACCCGTGCAACTAAAAATAAAAGACACCAAGGGTATGCAAGACCTTTTGGTGGAGCTGGGAATTTTAGTTGCGAGAAGCTCAATTTAAGGGGAGTAACATTAATTGTATAGATGAGCAGTCAAAATTTTAAGCCTATCTATTAGTCTAGGTTTTGCACCTGATCTACAACATTCACTTGAGTCTAACGATCAATAATAGAAACCATATCATATTGACTTTTTCATATTTTAGTTGAACCTTAAACATCACATGGAGTTGTATCGTGGTGATGCTCAACATAGTTTTCCACTAACCGGGGGAGACGACGACTCGAATCGAATTACAAACCAGCTGGCGAGAAACCTTTAATACAAACTCACACTTTCCCCGTCGGGTCCATGCATTGGATCACCGCTCGATACTGTTCGTGGTGGTAATCGTCGCGGTTCAAGCACGCACCGCCCAATTGTCACCTGGCGATGCCATTCCGAGGCAGATCGCATTTCCATACTAGAGGGCACGACTCGGGTTGAATCCGGCCCGAACAACGTCTAACCGGCTTCGGGGTCGGTGATTACGACACCGACAACCCTAAGTAAAAGGGCGTTTTCAAAAATGAACGAGGGCCAACATTGATACAAACCTACACGATCCAACGGACGAGCTGCCTCCAAGTTCCAACTTGGTGCCTTGCCTTCCAGTTGACCGTATTTCATTACTACTCAGGTTCTTTTCCACGATAGCAAATATAGCCAACCGTGATCCGGTAAATACCCACCAGGGATATTACGGGAACATCCTTTACTTACTACTTTATTAAGCAGGCTAAGCAGTTCTATTTATAGATAAATAACAGGGTAACAAGGCAGGTGTAAACAATAATCAAGGGATGGTAATGCAGCAAGTAGGATTCAATCAACTCCTATACCTAATGCATCACAATGTAAAGTACTCAATTAAATTAATTATAAAACTAGGAGACTTAGAATGCTCCGGGGCTTGCCTTGGGAGAAGACCGAGGCCTCGTGGGAGGGGCACTCGGGCAGGTTAGTCTCTGCTGCGGGTTCGGCTTCTTCGCTCCTGGACACCTCCTGGATTTCCTGCTCGATGTTTGCCTCCTGCTCTTGCTCGGTCTCCGGGACTGCCGATCCTATTGCAATGCGGTAAAATTAAATGATGCATAGTACACTTATGATGCATGCAATGTAAACTTTTCCTTGCAAACCAACAAAACCAACTTGTTGAACCACTTTTGACATTGAGGAAAAACACTTATTTACTGTATTAAATAAAACCATTAATTCAACTATTTCTATTTATTACACCCACTGGATTCCACTGTATAAATTTCAGCAAGAGATAAATTACTCGTTAGCAGATACAAAAAGATGAAATACACTGCCAAAAAGGTATTTTGAACTAACTTTACTTTTGAAAAGTGTCAAACAGGAGATTTCACATTTTTCCTAGCTTCTCCTACTTAAAACAACCTTACTGCAGGAAAATCATTGCTAGAGCATGAACATATAATTCTACACAAAATAAACAAGTTTATTCTAACATAAACCCTTTGAACTACAACCCTACTGGAAAAGGGTGCAATTCCCATTTTTATATTTTCCCAGGTTATACTTCTCATTTCATATTTATCAAAAAAGTTCCATGAACAACAACTTTATATTATTTTCTGCACGAATTTTCTAAGAAAAACTCACAAAAACACACTTGTACTACAACTCCTCATTTTTCCATACAACAACCCATACCTAACATTTTTCTCAGCTTGAACAGAACACACATAGATTGTATAAATTTTCCCATATTTTATTTCCACATATATTTCTCTTAACAATTAATTTAAATAATCAGCTAAAAAGACATTTAAATCTAAACATATACATTTCTACAAAAGCAGGCCCTCATAAATTCAAAACAGTTTTAAAAACTCAAAACTAGGATTTGACCTAAATATAAAAGTTGCTCAAAATAATTTTCTCTACAACTTTCATATAGGACACATTTTCTGGAAGTCATTTCTCAAGCCTACACATAATTAAAGCTAATTTTTGAGCTATAAATCATTTTTGTTCTCATATTTTTAATTATTAAACCATACTGAACTAAGTCAAGATGTCAATAAGAAAAGTGTTATACTCAAAATTATCTATTTTATAAAATTATTTGCCAAGACAGAAATCCAATTAAACAATCAAGTCCTATTGAAACCAAATTTCAAATAAGCAAACAAAAGGCAAAAAACACTTGGATGTAGGATGGAATGATGCAATGCAATACTCATGTTATTTAGTAGTTAATGCTGGTCCTAATGCAGTGCTTGACACTAGGGTATGTTGATGGTCCTTAAACACCTTTTTTACCATCAACAATTTACCCTAAAGTCCACCAAAAAGGCATGAAATGTAGTCAAATAGGTTTCAAACTAACCAAATTTCACATGTCCATAGATTTTTATTTGAATGCAGGATTTGGACCAAATTTGAAGAATAAACCCACCAGGAGACGAGCCCACTCACCAGGACCCATTTGGGCCCTAGTGGGGTGGCGCCCGCCACCCCTAGGTGGCGCCCGCCACAAGGGTGAAGCCCACATTCTTCCCTGCCATGTCACTGATCCGTGTGACCACCCCAAGGCCAAATCTTGGCCCTTGGTCACTAGGTCAGTGGCATCGAACGGCTCAGGAGGGAGTGGCGTGGATCAAGACCGAATGACGGTTACTCAGACATGCAACCGACCTAACCACCGCCTCTCTGGAGCTCCTAGATGTCGTTGAAGCAAAGGCGGTGCATCCAACGATGATGGGGGTGGCGGCCGCCACCTAGGGCTGGCGCCCGCCACTAGGGTTTGCCCTAGGTCGGCTGGCTGCCCCCTATAAATACCCCCTCACTCACTTGGGCTATAAATACCCCCCTGAGGCATCACTTCATAACACACACAAGCAAGAGAAGCAAGGAAGGAAAGAAAGCAAGGCTAGAGCCAGAGAGCTAATAGCTTAGGGTTTAGCCAAGCTTAGGCAAGTAGGTAGCTAGTAGAGCAAGGCATCTTTGCCCTCGCGGAAGCGCTGCTCAAGGCTTAGCTCAAGAGTAGAGGCGTGCGAGTGATCGGTCCTGGAGCTGGGAAGAGTCTTCCTTCATCTCCAGTTTAGGTTTTGCTCTTGTTACTCAAGCACTTACTATATTCTAGTTCATCATTTCAAGTATTACTTTATTCTACTTATCAGTATTGAGTGGTATACTTGATTGATTGCTTGAGTGCCTGGCTATCCTACAGTTCAATTCACTTAGCCATAGTAGTTAATCTCTAGTGAGCTTAGTGTTTGATCTTTGCCAATAGGTTGCTTAGTTAGTTTAGTGTTTATCTTATTAAGTCAAGTATTTGCTCTGACGTCCGCAAGGGTGTCTCTATTCAAAGCTAGGGTAGAGATAGTTAGAATATAATTAAGCGCGGTGCTTAGTTATAGACTTACCTTCAGATACGGCTTGACCCCCGGATATCTGTGGTAGCAACCAGGTGGTGACAGCCCTGTGCGCTTTGAATTCCACCACGTAGTTGGCCCAGTTTAACAGTAAGGCCCGTTGTGCTAGCGTTCAACCTAAGTAAGTGGTAAAGGCTAGTACGCCTCGATACTTGATAAGATAGGAATAAAACTTTACTTAACTAGGTTGCTTTATTGACATTTGTCTGTCTTGCTTCGTAGTTATCTTGTTTCGTAGTTATCTAGGAGTAGTTAATAGTTATTAGTTAGTTATCCTTAGTTATCCTAATCCCCTTATCTACCTATCCATCCACCTTACCTTACCATCCATTTCATCCTTACCTATCTACCCATATATTCTTTCTAGCCTTTCATCCCCTCTCTTCCCTTCTCTCCTTTTCCCTTTTTCTCTTTTCTTCGACTCTCATCCCCTCCTTGACTCGACTCATACACCACCCTAGCCTTCCCTTGGGATCAAATAAATCGACACCTGGTACTCCCAGGCGAAGTGCTACTACGATAGTTCTGTGCGCTTGCAGAATCTCCTCTTGGTAGATTGCAATCTCTCTAGCTAGCTCCTACTAGTGTCGGGATTGACAACCCCACTTGACATTAGTAGATAGCTGCTTTAGCTTCATTCCTTTAGGTATAGTGACCGGACTTGCTACAAGCACTTCTGACACCGTTGCCTGGAATAGATTTCATAGTCTACTCCTAGTAACGACGTTGGCTAGTGTCAATAAGCATTTCTGGGCCGTTACCGGGGATAGTTGCCTAGCTCTATCTTTAGTGAAGCTAAGAATTACCAACAGGGTGCCACAACTTACATCTATCAGAATATAGCGGAACAATTACTAATTTTTCCTTCAGGCTTCATTCTTCACAGTGACGACTGATTAAGGGTACATACGCTTAGCACTCCATAGCAACTTAACCATGATCTATCTTATGAGCAGCTTCTACCAATGACTAAAGGTGTTGAAAAATAGCAAGAGGGAGCACATATCGTACTCAGCAAATACAACATAGGGTTTATGAAGCTCAAAAGGTTGACATGAGTTTACTGCGATTAGCTTTTAGTATGTCACAATTTTAGCAATCGAGTAGTAGCAAGTAGTAGCAAGTTGTCATAAGCCCATATTAAACACATGATCAGGTAAGCATGAATAATGTATAGCAAAAACAATATTTACCAAATATCCTCCATATCATAAGTATCATCATTAGTAATTATCATTATAAGTAACTGGTTATTCTGTGAGTTTTCTGGCCACCTGTGACCGTGAGCACGGCTAACACTCCGCAAAGGTCGTACATCTTTACCCATGATTCGTGATTCCCATATGTCAGGGGTCGTGACTCCCATACTAAACTGCCAAGGTGCATGTTGGGGTTTCACTATGAAACTTTTCAAAGGTTCATCTAACAAGTTAGGGGCGCTAAGTCTTAAGGCAAGGGCAAGTAGTGTTTTCCAACTTTGCGGTAAAATAGGCAAAAAGAGAGTAGCCACACTAAATCTAGCTCAGCAAGACCTAATGCGCCCTTTCAGGTAACCACTAATAAGCTATAAAATATCCTAATACTTAGTTAAACCCAGAGCCATGTAGCCCTCATGGTTGAATTGTACTCCCTCCATATAGGAAATATAGATGACGTTTTGGACATCGTCATGATCTTCGAACTTTATACTAAAAAAATCAAAAAATGACATATATATATATATATATATATATATATTTATAAAAGTATTTTTAAGACAAATCTATTTATATGGTTTTTATATTTTCAAACTTAACAACTTAAAAGTTATTCATGATTTATATTCTCAATGTTTGACCGAAACCATGTCCAAAATGTCATCTATTTCCTATACGGAGGGAGTATGTCCTAACTTTTGATGACAGATAAGTCTTTAGGGAGAGGAAATCTGTAGCATCTGGAAATAGCCAAACACTCCAGCCCCCTTATACCATATTGTTATAACAGTCATATTTAAAAATTATTATGTATACCATTAGTCAAGTTACAAGATTATGGTTTAAGTGAAGCACTAGCATAAAAGCTACCCAATGCAAACATCCCATAAGAATCAAGATACAAGGTAACAAAATGCTAGAATATCCTTAGTGATAACAAGGTAGACACATGCAATATGAATTTAATGATTAACGGTGAATAGGACAACAAGAATGATCCTATGTTATAATCGACATGTTGTATTTGCTCTAAGTTTCTCATACTTTGCCTCTGGTCCCTCACCTTCACGTCTTCAATGCTCACAAACGATTCTCGTTCTACTCGTAGCAAGTACCACGCATAGCCAACATACAAAAGCAAACAAATAGAGACAAATAAGAGCAATACACCACACAAGAGAAAAGACAAACATACTAGGCGGGAGGGATCGTTGCTACAGTTGCTAGAACTCAAGAAACGCCAAGAACAAAGCAATCACTTAAGAAGGTCTACCGAATATTTTATATTATAAAAGAGAACTAAAAAATTATTTTATTTGAGTTAAACAAAATTATAAAAAATTATTAATTCAGATTAGACAAAAATATATTTTGATTTCGAAAGACGAGCTAAATAATTATATTTTAATTATAAATATTATCATATAATTTATTAAGCAAGTTAAACTTTATATTTGCAAAAAAAGAAGAAATATGTGACAGCACTAATCGAATTTAATATGTGTGCTTGAACTAACCAAATTTTAATTTAGACCATATAAGTTAGTATAAGTCAAATTAATATTTATTTACGAAAGATCAATATTTAGTTACATTGATTTTAACTATCAAATAAGTTCATGCATATTATAAATATTTTATTATAAACAGATAAACGGTGATGTGGAAAACATAAGCACTCATGTTTTAAACTAAAACCGATGCAAGATTATAAGTGCTAAAACTGGCTGCCGAGATATCATAGAGGAGCAACCGTGGAGGAAAACGATTTGCTTTTACTTTAGAAAAAAAACAAAAAAGCAAAAATAAGAGGAGGAACCTCACTTCGCATCCTGGTCCAAGCAGCAATTTGTTTATGAAAGATCAATATTTAGTTACCTTGATTTTAACTATCAAATAAGTTCATGCATATTATAAATATTTTATTATAAACAGATAAACGGTGATGCGGAAAATATAAGCACTCATGTTTTAAACTAAAACGGATGCAAGATTATAGGTGCTAAAACTGGCTGCTGAGATATCATAGAGAAGCAACCGTGGAGGAAAACGATTTGCTTTTTACTTTTCTTACAAATCTAAAAAAAAAAAGAGTAAAACGTGAAAATTATTCTGGTGCGACAATTTTTTAGTTTCCTTGGCCTCTCTCCGTGCGACGAAAACGTATGCTATGCAAACTAGACTCCTGTGCAAACTATGCAAACTTTAATCAAGACCACATAAATCTAATCTGATGATTGGTAATTTTAGCACTCAAACCCCCTACTCATCCTATCCGGCTGTTGCAAAACACCCTAAGTGCTAAAATTACCAGCCATCAGCTTAGATTCTTGTGGTCTTGATTAGAGTTTGCATAGTTTACACAGAAGTCTAGTTTGCATAGCATACGTTCCCTTTACATATATGTCATTACGAAAGATTATAATTCTCTACAAGCCACTGAAAAGTTCAAACGGTCACTTGTGTCACTTGGTTAATTTTTTTGTCCTCTAGGCCATTCCGCCACTTGGTTAAATTAATTTTGTCCTCTAGGCCATTCGGTCCGTCTTGCGTTGGTTTTTCACCGTTTGCTGATTCTGACGTGTGGGTCCAGTTAGGAAAGATATCCAAAATACCCCCCCTCTCTCAATACCCTTTGTGCGTCCCCGGCCGTACCGGTGCTGTCGCGGTTCCGCGCCGCCGCTGTGGCTGCTACCTTCCCACGTGCTGAGCTCACCCGCTGTCGCTCACAGTGGCCGGGCCAGAGATCGTGCACGTCGTTCGCGGTGGCCGGAGCACCACAGGGCTCGAGCTCGCCTCATCGCGTCACCTCCACGCACACTGCCTCTTGGTTCTCGCCGCCGCCGTTGAGGATGAGGCCACCTCCCTACGCGTTGGGTGTCAGCGCACAACTGCCTGTGGCTAGCCAGGAACGAGTCTTCAGGATCGCACTCAGACGCGGATCTTCAGGATCGCACTCAGACGCGGATCTTCAGGATCGCACTCAGGCGCATCACCGCTGCATGCCGCGCACCCTCTGCGCCCACGGCGCCCGCTCAGCCACGCACCCTGCCTGGCTTCACGGTCACCACTGTATTCGTTAGGATTCATACACAGGCCATCGGCCATTGATGTAACTATATATTGAGATCATTAACACGAATACATTCTGCGGTTGATCACATCTTCTCTCTACATGGTATCTTTGTCCACGGTTCCACTCAAAAATCCCTTCGCTTCTGCTTCTGCTCCCATGGCTCCTTCTTCCTACTCGAGTGATAGCTCCGACGACGGCATGCCCGCCGAGCCGGTCTCCTCCACCGTGCTTCAGGGTGTATCAATCCGATCCCACGTCCCCATCACCCTCGACACCACCGAGTCGAACTACGGGCAGTGGCGCTCCTTCTTCGACTCCACCCTCGCCAAGTTCGGCCTCGAGGGTCATGTCCGCGCTCCGACCCCCAACAAAGAGCGCGACGGCGAGTGGCGGATGATCGATGCGTGCATCGTCAATTGGATCCTCACCACCCTCTCCAAGGATCTCTTCATCACCGTCCGTCGTCCTCACATCACCGCCTTCTCCCTCTGGCACGCCATCGAAAACGAGTTCCTCGACAACGAGCTGCAACGCGCCGTCTACCTCGAGGCTGAGCTGCGTTCCACGCAGCAGGGCGACTCCTCCATCCTTGAATACTGCAACTGGCTCAAACGCCTCGCCGACCAACTCAACGACATCGGCCACCCCGTCTCCGAGCCGAGTCAAGTCCTCAATCTCCTTCGCGAGCTCAATCCCCGTTTCCGGTATGTGCGACCAGTCATCACGTCTCGACAGCCGCCTCATACCTTCTAGAGCATGCGGTCCTTTCTTCTTCTGGAGGAACTCGGCGCCGACCACAACGCCACCGTTGAGGCTGGCCAGGCCCTCGCCGCCAGCCATGGTACCCGTTCCGGCGCCACGGGTACCGGTGGATCTTCCTCAGGCGCTTCGTCCGGGTCCTTCGCCGCTCCAGATGCCTCCGCAAACACCACCGACAACCGGTCTGGTCGTTCCTCCAATCCCAGCGGTGGCTACGGCGGTGGCGACGGAGGTGGTCGTTACAACAAGAAACACGGACGTGGGAATGGCGCTGGCGGCGGCAACCATCCACGCTCCAACAATTAGGCCGGCCCATGGGCTGCCGGCTACAACCCCTGGCAGGGCATGGTCCAGGCTTGGCCCATGCCCTTCTGGGCCCCTGGCGCTGGAGTCTTGGGGCCGTGTCCCCCCTTTCAACCCCAACTGGCGATGACGGCGGCCCACTTCAACAATCCAGCCACCTCCGCTGCTCCACCGAACGTCTTCAACACCGACGCTCTGTACGCCGCCCTGCAGTCCACCGGCGCTCCCTCTCCTCCGCCATCATCTTCTGACTGGTACCTTGATACAGGGGCCACGTCCCACATGTCTTCATCACCTGGTAACTGCAACACCTCCTCTCCTTCCTCTCCTTGCGTGATCACCGTAGGCAATGGCACCCATCTCCCTATTACTCATCAGGCGAGTGCGACCATCCCTACTGTCATCCAACCTCTCCACTTGAACAATGTCCTTGTTTCTCCATCTCTCGTAAAAAATTTGATTTCCGTTCGCCGTCTTACTCGTGACAATAATGTTGCCATCGAATTTGACCCTGCTGGTTTTTCCATCAAGGACCTTCATTCCAAGGAGGAGATGCTCCGATGTGAAAGCTCTAGTGATCTTTATCCCCTTCGGCTTCCTCTTCGTCATCATCAAGCTCTCACCGCTTCGGACGATGTCTCCCTGTGGCACCAACGCCTCGGACATCCAGGGTGACCCGTTTTTTCCCAGCTTTTGAAACAATTTTCATTTCAGTGTAATAAGTCTGATGTTCATGCTTGTTCCTCTTGTCAGCTAGGCAAGCATACTCGTCTTCCTTTTAGTTCTTCCCAAACACAGACATATTTCCCTTTTCAGCTTATACATTCTGATGTTTGGACTGCTCCAGTTTACAGTTTCTCAGGATATAAATACTACGTTATACACACCACTTGTGGACTATTCCTCTTCGTCAGAATCTGATGTTCTTCCCACCATTCGATCTTTTCTCTCCTATGTTACCACCCAATTCAGGCTCCCGGTGCTTGCCCTCCAAACCGACAATGGCAAGG
>CM019830.1:79185797-79223730 GCA_009763385.1 Coix lacryma-jobi var. lacryma-jobi | reverse complement strand
GCAAACTAGATCTTCTCCATCGAAAGTGGGCAATCCTCGGATTAGGCCAAGTGAGCAGTCTTGCAAGCAAGTCGAAGCTTAAATGAACGAGCCTCCTATGCCACTTCCAAAGATCGGAGGAAGAAGGACTAGCCAAAAGACAGCGAGAAGAACCAAACGACTCCGAGAAATTCGCGCGAAAGACTTTCCAAAGGGCGAATCAGACATACAAGATCGCCCTGAGGATCTAAGATGGACTAAGGTTCGGTTTAAAACGATCTCATAGTCATCAAAAAGTTGCAAACAGAGAAAGAGGTTAAATGCAGGTTAGAAACAAGAGCAACATCGCGCAACACAAGTGCTCATTAACCCGCACCGTCCCACGAGGCAATACCTTACCTTTACTATTGTTGCCGAAGGTTATGTACTCCTTTCCGGCGACCGGGCTAAGGCTGGAGAACCACTTGGCGTTTCGGTCATGTGCCTCGAGCAACCAGAATCCACAACCAAATGTCCTCCAACCGTCTCACCTACATCAATAAAAAGACATAGGGTGAGCATACGGTCCAACACTGGGGTTAGTGAAGTAAGGAGAATACCAGTGTTGGGCCGGCTGCTCAAAAGAACGGTCAGTGTAAAAACTATTCCTAGCTGGTCTAACGGGGAGCGATCACCACGATGAGAAAAACGTGGTCCGCTGGGGAAGAAGCGCTCACCGCGGTACCCAAACTGCGGTGGGGGAAAGCGCTCAACAAGCCTCCGCCAGGGGTCCTTACCTGCAAAAGCAGGACCCCGTCGGGCACCTCTCTACGAGTTACGCCTAGGAGCCTGGGGTCAACTGCTCTAGCGTCTCTCCTCGAAGCTCTCTCCTGCCTAGGCCTAACAAACTGAGGTCTGGACCTCTAGGCCTAGTCTCCCTCCTCGGGGCTCTCATCTCCTGCCTAGGCCTGGACCCTGACGTCCGGACCTAGCAGCTCTCCCCTGGGCCTTCGGTACATGTCCACCATGAGCTGGATGGTACATGTCGGGTTCTCCATCTCCCGAGCCCTGCGCGCCTCTCCTCCGCCAAAGCAGAACTCGCTCAAGTGACCATCCCTCCACAAAAATCACACTGGTACCTCACCGCACGCACAGGGGGTGTTGGTGACCAGGGCTGGGGGGTGGCTCACTTTGCCTTTGCCCTTCGTGGCAACTCCTACAATGGGTGGCATAGCATCAAGCTTGTTCTTGAGGTGGTTTGGCTTGGTGCCAAACTGGGTTCTTGGGGGACTTGGGGGTTCCTCAACCACACCATCTTTGGTGATAGGCTTGGCTGGCTCTTGAGTGGGCTTGGCAAGTTTGGGAGTAGTGGTGGAATTGGGCTTCTCACATGGGTTCAGACCACTGACTCTCAATCTTCCAAAAACTGAGAGATCAACACTCTGGCAAACCTACACCAGGGGCACAACACTCGCTTGAATGGGAGATCATCATCCCGAGCTGCGGCTCACTAAGGAGACCCATGACAAGATGGCCGAAGGTATGTTGTTTTCTTCCTGGTTTGCATCTTGCCATGTTCACATTGGCAATCTCCATCTCCAGCCCTCACACAAAGCACACCTAGACACAAGTGCTATCTGAGCTGGCCTTCTCTAAAGACTCAGCTTGGCATTCTTCTCTGCCAACTCAGATTGCAAGACAGGAAGTCTTGCACGCACCCAACAGCTGCGGCCTAGCCGGAGCTCATCCACCTCTCCTACCACGCAGCATCTTACTCCTCAGAGTGAGAAGTCGTCATGTGCGCGGGCCCGACTCGCACTCCCCTCCTCCGACACACACACGGTGGACCGAGCGACTCAAGCTCCTTCACCGTGTCCTCCCACTTCTGCCTAAACTCCTTGCGCTCTCTAGCGGCACGCCTAAGCAATATCTTGGCTAAGGAGGGCAGCAGTCAATCTCTCCAACCTCGGAGGAAAGCTCGTCGTAGGTGAGAGATACCTGGGAGGTGTCGTCGTCGTCGTCGTTCCGAGGGGTACGTCCGGCTGCCGTCGACCTCATTCGAGCGCCATGGTGCAGAAGCCGTCGTCGTCGGCGAAGAAGCAGAGGCCGTTCAGCTTGTCCTCGATCTCTTCTTTCTCGGACTCGTCATCATCGAGCTGGCGGAGTCGTCATCCGAGCCGTCGACGTCGCTGAGCGTGGCGAAGAACGCGCTGCTCAGCTGCTGCTTCTCCAAGTACTTCTTCTTGATGTACTCTTTGTCGAAGCCGCCCCGCTTCTTGTGCCTTGGGGGGACGTGCTTCCTTGTACTTGGAGTCGCGCTTGGGCCTGTTCGCCCTTCCCAAGTGCTTGTTCTTCTTGGGCTGGCAGTCGGCGATGAAGTGGTCGGGATCGGAGTTGCGTTTTGGCAAACTGCCCAAGGTGAGTTATTTTCGAGTTTTGGTTGCCATTGTTTTATACTCAAAAAGGGCAACTTGGACAAATTGAATCTCGTTCTTCTACGGTGTGTTTTTGGTTATGAGCACTCACACTCGAGCTTATCGATGTTACTTAACCTTGACACTAACCGAGTCATGAGACATCCGATGTCACCTTCGACGAGACCATGGTTTGGTCCTTCTTCTCGTTTTGAGCGTGCAGTGATCATGAGGTTGGTGAGCCCCTTTTGAATGAGGAGGACGAGGGTGCTGAAGGTAGGATGATCCAGCACCCCCTCCCCCTGCGCGCCGCAAAGAGCGGCGCCTCGACGCGGACTCACGGCCCCGACACCTTTCTTCCTGTGGGGCCGTATTGGGATCCGCCACACCCGAGCGGTACCATTTGTACCCGGGGAGGCACCAGCTGCTGTTGAGGGGGAGGCTACTTCAGCTCGGGAGGCGCCACGACACATCCAGCGCCAGCACCCGCCTCAGCAGATGATCGGCAACATCGACGAACGGGTCACTCGGTCCAGGTCACAGCAAATCTCGCACTTCGCTCATTCTGCTTTTGTTGCTAATTTTGAGCCCCGAGATGTGGACACGCTTTGACGGATCCGGATTGGGTTAATGCCATGCATGAGGAGTTAGAAAATTTTGAGCGAAATCGGGTTTGGGTTCTAGTTTCACCCCCACCTGACTGTAAGCCTATTGGGACAAAATGGGTTTTCAAAAACAAGCAAGGAGAGGATGGCCATGTTGTTAGAAACAAGGCACAGGCTTGTAGCGAAGGGTTATAGTCAGAAGGAGGGGATAGACTATGAGGAGACGTTTGCTCCTGTAGCTCGTTTGGAGGCAATTAGGATACTTTTGGCCTTTGCTACATCCAAAGGTTTCAAACTTTTTCAAATGGATGTCAAGAGTGCCTTCTTAAATGGCTACATAGAAGAAGAAGTTTATGTTGAGCAACCCCCGGTTTTGAAAATCCCAAGTTTCCAAACCATGTCTTTAAACTTCACAAAGCTTTATATGGTTTGAAACAAGCCCCTAGAGCCTGGTATGATAGGTAAAAACCTTTTTGCTTGCTAAGGGTTTTAAAATGGGATGTGTAGATAAAACGCTCTTTCTCCCTCAAGCAAGGCAAAGACACTCTCTTGGTCCAGATTTACGTGGATGATATCATTTTCGGTGGTTCTTCTCATGCTCTGGTTGCCAAGTTTGCAGATACTATGAGCAGGGAGTTCGAGATGAGCATGATGGGCGAGCTGACATTCTTTCTCGGGTTGCAAATTAAGCAATCCCGAGAGGGGACTTTTGTGCACCAGGGCAAGTACACCAAGGACTTGCTGAAGCGGTTCGATATGGGTGAGGCCAAGCCTCTTCCAACACCCATGTCGACGACGACTGCCCTGGATGCAGATGTGGATGGAGAAGCAGTGGACCAGAAGGAGTACCGCAGCATGATCGGGTCGCTCCTCTACCTGACGGCGACACGCCCGGACATCCAGTTCGCGGTGTGTCTGTGTGCACGCTTTCAGGCGTCGCCGCGCACCTCTCACCGTCAGGCGGTGAAGCGCATCTTCAGGTACCTTCGTTTCACACCTGAGTTCGGGATTTGGTATTCTGCTTCATCCACCCTCTCCCTTTGCGGTTATTCGGATGCTGATTTTGCTGGTTGTCGTATTGAGCGCAAGTCCACTTCTGGGACTTGCCAGTTTATTGGTTCTTCTCTTGTTTCGTGGTCTTCTCGCAAGCAGTCTAGCGTCGCTCAGTCCACTACGGAGGCTGAATATGTTGCTGCGGCTAGCTGCTGTTCCCAGTTGCTTTGGATGATGGCCACTTTGCGTGATTTTGGTCTGAGCTTTTCTCGCGTGCCTTTGCTTTGTGACAGCACGAGTGCCATTAGCGTTGCTAAGAACCCCGTGCTTCACTCGAAGACCAAACACATTGATGTGCGCTTTCATTTTCTGCGAGACCACCAGGAGAAGGGTGATATCGACCTTCGCCATGTCGATACTCATCATCAACTGGCTGATATTTTCACCAAGCCTTTAGACGAATCAACCTTTAATCGGTTGAGGGGTGAGCTTGGTGTGTGTTTCCCCTTTTAGATGGGGGAAACATTTTGGATCTTGTATATTTGACTGACTCTTTTGTCTTTCTTTTCTTTTGCATTTTAGCATACGCATTTACATTCTGAGCTTCATGTTTATAATCACTAGAATGTAACTATGCTCTATTTAGTATGCTCCGATGCTTATATGGATGCTTGTAGCTTATGCTCTTCCTGATCACTAGTACATGTTATGAGCTGAGCTATTTTGGAATGGTGAATTTACTTAATAACTTACAATCTGAAAATGTTCACCATTGAGATATGCAACTAGCATGTGTAGGATATGTTGAGTTCACTCGTGCTTTTCATATATGCTAGGTTGCTATGTCTCTAGTTATGAGTCATTCACTTGCTTGGTCTGTTCATATCATGTATAAAATTTGAACCAAGGTTTAGTGAATTGAAAAGATCGAGATGGGATTGCTTGTCAACACCTCATGGTATCGAGACTGTTTCTCATTGCACTTTGAGTTAAACTTGAGCCGTGTAGTGTATGACCGAAACCGTAGCTTCAAGCTTCTGATTGCTTCGGCATAGGCTTCGCTCGGTTGAAAAGTTAGGCAAAGACAAGCTTTCAACCTCTCGCAATCACATGCTAAATAATTGAACTTGTGAAGTCTTCACCGCTGCAACTCCAATATAAAAATGAAATCACAAGTATATGCTTCATTCCTATGCATGATGATTGAACTTTGCTAGGGATAGTTCACCTTGTATACATGTTTAGCACTTGTCTGGATTCCTATCTATACATGTGTAGTGCTATTCTGATGGTGACTATCTTTTTGGCTAAAAACTGCTCACTTGCTCATATGCTTCATATTTCGTATGTGTGATCAGTTTGAGCCTTCGCTATTTGAGTGCTTAGTTGTGCCATTGGAGCTATACCGATTAGAGCATTTTTGCACTCTTTTGATTATATGCCTGAAGCTGCTAACTTGCATTTCTGACTTTATATGCATTTTAGAAGGGGGAGTTTTGTTGGCTCAAGGGAAGAGTTTGTGCTTGATAAGTGCATTTTCAACTAAGGGGGAGAGTTTTTGCAAATCATATGTCTCCTGGCGTTCAATTAAGGGGGAGTTTTGCTAAGGGGGAGATTTTCAGATCTTTATGCTCTTCTCTTGTTGGACCTAAGGGGGAGTCCCGGGTTGCTTGCATTTGTCGAGGGGAGTTTGCTAGTTGTGTTGAGCCGTTGCCTCTATCTTGAGGGACTAGCAAACATTTTCCTCATTTGGCATCGAGTTTGATTTCGATTGGTTCGAAGACTTTTCGATTGTTTTTCAATTGGTTCGGAGTGGTTTTCGTGCTAGTTGTGTTGAGCCTCTGTGCCTCTATCTTGAGGGACTAGCACTTTGCCATTTTTTAGCTCCGATTTTCAATTGGTTTTCTGCTAGCGGTGTTGAGCCTGTTCTACCTCTTCTTGAGGGCTAGCTTTGCTTTGCTTGGTCGCGTCGAGCCGTTGCCCATGTCTTTGGGGACCAAGTTCTCGCTTCTTCCACTTGACCTTCTTCGGCTTTGCTATGCTTTTGGGTCATTTGGTTGAGTTCTCTTCCTCTCCTTCCTCCTACCTTCTTCTTTCATTTTATGATTTGTGTGTGTAGTTGACAATGCACTCATCAAGGGGGAGATTGCGGATACATGGGTGTATGCCGAGTCTCTGAGTGATGAGTGATTGTCAACGGGTTTGATGCGCATGTTCTTTGGCTTGTGTTGTGCAGGTGTCGAGCACGGAGACAGTGATCGAGGGCAAGGTGAAGGTCAAGTTGCGACGTGCCGTGCCGACGGACCGGGCGCGATGAAGGATGGGCGTGCCGTGCGGCGGACGTGCCATGCCGATGTATCGGACGGTGAAGGGCGGACGTGGACTTAGACTGATGGACTGGAGGCCGGAGGATCAGCTGTGGTGGCTGGCAGCCTGCGACAGCGACAAGCGGAGAAGTGCGATCATGTCGTTGGAAGGGGTGCACAGGCGGTGCATCCCCTCTACGACGCCGGTTTGTTGGTAGAGCCCGGGAAAAACCAACGGTGGACGGTTTCCAGGTTTGGGCCTCAAAACCTGGGTGCTGGGTTTCCAGGTTGAGCCACAAAACCTGGGCGTGACGGTTTCCAGGTTGAGCCTCAAAACCTGGGCGTGGGCCGGTTTCCGAGTTTGGGCCTCAAAACTCGGGCGCTGCGGGTTTCCGAGTTTGGGCCACAAAACTCGGGCTGGAGGCTGGTTTCCCGGTTTGGGCCTCAAAACCGGGGGCTGATGGAAAAGGCGGGTTTCCCGGTTTGGGCCACAAAACCGGGGGTGCAGAGCGAGGACGGCACGTGGCGGCAATCGGAAGGTTGCGTGGAGGCAACGCGGACGAGTTGTGCGGGCGTGGCCGTTGGATCTACCTACCACCGAGTTGGTCCAGAATAACCCTAGGGTTTAGCTGGTTCGCTCTGTAATTAGAATAGAGAGGGGTAGAGTAGGAAATAGACTTAGACTAGAATAGGATAAGTAGTCCAGGGGAGACACCCTCCTCCCTATCTCAGTTATTTCAGTTTTAGCCATCTCATTTTTGCTTCCTGCACTTAGGGTTTCCTGCTCTCCCATCCCCTGCTGTAGCTGAGATCCGCAGAGAGACTTGAACTCTGTGTACTGTTGATTTTGAGGAAAGGAGGCCGTAACCTCCTTGTCGTAGCGGGTGTTTGCGCTTCGGCTTGCAATTCGTGGCTGTGATTTCCGTTGTGTTCGTGTTCTTCGCGGAATCCTTTTTCTCCACGATTTTCCCGTCGCTTGATCTCTTTGCTCGGTTCATCTTTTGCAAATCCGTTTGAACCAAGTTGTTCTAGATCGTGAGGCACTTCTTTCCATCGAAAGAATTTGTGTGAACTTGGGGGAGGTTGAGGTTACCCAAAACCCATCCCGTCACTAGTTGACTTGCGTGAACTTGGGTGAGGAAGTTTTCGTGGTGCCTCGCTGTGATCCCTGGGATCATCCACCCTCTTCCAAGGGTCGTGGGCATCACGTTTTTGGTAGTAGCTCTTGGGGATTGATTTTGGGACACTTGGCCAAAGTTTCGTGAGAAATTTTATTGGCTCCCATTCACCCCCCCCTCTGGTCGCCTTGCTTTTGCATTCTCGGTCCTTCACTCTTGGCTGTGTTGATGTGCAGGTGTGGAGCTCGGAGACAGTGGTCCATGGCGAGGTGAAGGTCAAGTTGAGACGTGCCGTGCCGACGGATCGGGTGCGGTGAAGGATGGGCGTGCCGTGCGGCGGACGTGCCATGCCGAGGTACCGAGCGATGAAGGGCGGACGTGAGGCTTGGACTGAGCGACCGGAGTGCCTGAGGATCAGCTGTGGTAGCTGGCACGTGGCATCGGCAAGCAGGAGCACATGGGGATGTGCGGTGCATCGGCCGAGTCGGGAGGAAGGCGCTGGAGTCGGGTCGCTTGGCGGGAGGTTGGACACGGGCTTGCGTGCGGCGCAAGTGCCGTCGGCCGAGTCAAGAAGGAAGGCGAAGGCGTTGTGCCCGGCGTGGAGGCTGGACATGCATCGGCATCGGTGCCGGTGGTCGGGGTGTGCGAACCACATCCCGTCTTCGGTGCGGGTTCGGTAGCTGAGCCTCAAAAAGCTACCATCGACGGTTTCCAGGTTTGGGCCTCAAAACCTGGGGTGGCCGGTTTCCGAGTTTGGGCCTCAAAACTTGGCGAGGACGGTTTCTGAAGGACCGAGAAGCTATCCGAAAGCGACCAGAGGGGGGGTGAATGGGAGCTTCAAAATTTCCTTTCGGAAACTAGATGCCACTTGTCCCAAACTCAACCCCAAAAGCGAAACCTAGAGCTTGCTAATGTCCACGACCCTAGATGTAGGGTGGATGCTTCCAAGAAGCACAGCGGGACACTACACAACTCAAGAAAGCCAACGCAAAAGACGGAACTTGAATCCGACAACGAACAGACAAGCAACGGACGAAAGCACGCTGCAGCAGAGACGACCGGACTCTGGGTGCGTCCGATCAGGCAACACCGGACGCGTCCGATCAAGCAAAGCTCGATCTGGGAGCTCTCTGTGTTGGACCGGACGCACGGGGTTCAAGCGTCCGGTCAACCACTGAGCGTCCGGTCAAAACCGACAAGACACAGGAACAGTGCAAGCGAAGCGTCCAGTCGAAACGTGAACGGAGCGTCCGGTCAAGTAAAGAACACGGCTACGAGCTGTTCAACCACCGGACGCGTCCGGTCAATCCGAGGACTGCGTCCGGTCACCCCGACCCTTCACTGTTCGAGCACCGAATCGAATCAATCTCTCCCAAAACGAAACCTCTAGGGTTCAAACTTGGAGAGATGAGTCACAAGGAGGATAGTGAGCTATCTCTAAGAGATCATGGCTCGAACCTATCTCCAAATCGGTGAATCGAAGAATTTCGGGGGAAGGAAGAAAACTTGACCCGAAACTAAAAATCGATCGATCTCCTAGACCGTGAGGTTAGAGACAAATTCTTTCGGTGGAAAGAAGTGCCTCACGATCTAGAACAACTTGGTTCAAACGGATTTGCAAAAGATGAACCGAGCAAAGAGATCAAGCGACGGGAAAATCGTGGAGAAAAAGGATTCCGCGAAAAACACGAACACAACGGAAATCACAGCCACGAATTGCAAGCCGAAGCGCAAACACACGCTACGACAAGGAGGTTACGGCCTCCTTTCCTCAAAATCAACAAGTACACAGAGTTGCAAATCTCTCTGCGGATCTCAGCTACAGCAGGGGATGGGAGAGCAGAAAAACCTAAGTGCAGGAAGCAAATGAGATGGCTAAAACTGAGATAGGAGAGGAGGGTGTCTCCCCTGACTACTTATCCTATTCTAGTCTAAGTCTATTTCCTACTCTACCCCTCTCTAAACTAATTACAGAGCGAACCAGCTAAACCCTAGGGCTATTCTGGTCCAACCCGAAGTGGTAGGTAGATCCGACGGCCACGCCCGCGCAAGTCGTCCGCGTTGCCTCCACGCAACCTTCCGATTGCCGCCACGTGCCGCCCTCGCTCTGCACCCCCGGTTTTGAGGCCCAAACCGGGAAACCAGCCTTTTCCATCAGCCCCCGGTTTTGAGGCCCAAACCGGGAAACCAGCCTCCAGCCTGAGTTTTGTGGCCCAAACTCAGAAACCCGCAGCGCCCGAGTTTTGAGGCCCAAACTCGGAAACCGGCCCATCGCCCGAGTTTTGTGGCCAAACTCGGAAACCGTCTGCGCCCAGGTTTTGTGGCTTAACCTGGAAACCGAGCACCCAGGTTTTGAGGCCCAAACCTGGAAACCGTCCACCCGTTGGTTTTTCTCTGGCTCAACCAACAAACCGGAGCTGTAGAGGGGATGCACCGCCTGTGCACCCCGTCCATCGACACGTGTCCCCAGGTCCTCGACCCAAGCAACACCGTGCCCCGCAAGTCTTCGCTCGTCGCTGTCCAGGCTGCCAGCCACCACAGCTGATCCTCAGGCACTCTGGTCCCTCAGTCCAAGCCTCACGTCCGCCCTTCACCGCTCGGTACATCGGCATGGCACGTCCGCCGCACGGCATGCCCATCCTTCACCGCACCCGGTCCGTCAGCACGGCACGTCTCAACTTGACCTTCACCTTGCCCTCGATCACTGTCTCCGTGCTCGACACCTGCACAACACAAGCCAAAGAACATGCGATCAATCCAGTTGACAATCACTCATCACTCAGAGACCCGGCATACACCCATGTATCCGCAATCTCCCCCTTGATGAGTGCATTGTCAACTACACACACAAATCATAAGTGACAAAAGAAGGTAGGAGGAAGGAGAAGAGAGAACCCAACCAAATGACCCAAAAGCATAGTAAAGCCAAAGAAGGTCAAGTGGAAGAAGCAAAGAACTTGGTCCCCAAAGACATGGGCAACGGCTCGACGCAACCAAGCAAAGCAAAGCTAGCCCTCAAGAAGAGGTAGAACAGGCTCAACACCGCTAGCAAAAGCCAATCGAAGTCCAGATACCAATTGAGAAATCGGAGCAAAAGACGGCAAAATGCTAGTCCCTCAAGATAGAGGCACAGAGGCTCAACACAACTAGCATGAAAACCACTCCGAACCAATTTGAACATCAAGACAATCGAAAAGTCAAAATCAATACCAATTGAAGAAGGACTTTGACACCAAATGAGGAAAATGTTTGCTAGTCCCTCAAGACAGAGGCAACGGCTCTACACAACTAGCAAACTCCCCCTCGACAAGTGCAAGCAACTAGGAAGACTCTCCCCCTAAGTCAACCAACCGGAGCACACATGATTTGAAAATCTGCCCTTTAGCAAACACTCCCTCTTAGTTGATCACTTAGGAGACATATGATTTGCAAGAACTCTCCCCCTTAGTTGAAAATGCACTAATCAAGAAACTAGGGCAAAATTTCTCCCTCTTTGGCAAAGTCTCCCCCTTAACACAAGCTTCCCCTTCCAAAATGCATATGAAGTCAGAAATGCAAGTTAGAATCTTCAGGCATATAAGCAAAAGAGTGCAAAGATGCTCTAATCGGTATATCTCCAACAGCACAATTAAGCACTCAAATAGCGAAGGCTCAAACTGATCACACATACGAAATATGAAGCATATGAGCAAGTGAGCAGTTTTTGGCCAAAAGATAGTCACCATCAAAATAGCACTACACATGTATAGATAGGAATCCAAACAAGTGCTAAGCATATATACAAGGTGAACTACCCCTAGCAAAGTTCAATCATCATGCATAGGAATGAAGCATACACTTGTGATTTCAGTTTATATCGGAGTTGCAGCGGTAAAGAATTCACAAGTTCAATTATATAGCATGTGATTGCGAGAGGTTGAAAGCTTGTCTTTGCCTAACTTTTCAACCGAGCGAAGCCTATGCCGAAGCAATCAGAAGCTTAAAGCTACGGTTTCGGTCATACACTACATGGCTCAAGTTTAACTCAAAGTGCAATGAGAAACAATCTCGATACCATGAGGTGTTGACAAGCAATCCCATCTCGATCTTTTCAATTCACTTAACACTTGGTTCAAATTTTAAACAGATATGAACAGACCAAGCAAGTGAATGACTCAGAACTAGAGACATAGCAACCTAGCATATATGAAAAGCAGGAATGGACTCAACACACCCTACACATGCTAGTTGCATATCTCAATGGTGAACATTTTCAGATTTATATACATTAAGCAAATTCACCATTCCAAAAATAGCTCATCTCATAACATGTACTAGTGATCAGAAGGAGCATAAGCTACAAGTATTAACATAAGTATTGGAGCATACTAACAGAGCATAGTTACATTCTAGTGATTATAAACATGAAGCTCTGAATATAAATGCGTATGCTAAAGATGCAAAAGAAAAGAAACTCAAAACGAAAGAGTCAGTCTATGATACAACTCAAAATGCTTCCCCCATCTAAAAGGGGAAACACACACCAAGCTCACCCCTCAACCTATTAAAGGTTGATTCGTCTAAAGGCTTGGTGAAAATATCAGCCAGTTGATGATGAGTATCGACATGGCGAAGGTCGATATCACCCTTCTCCTGGTGGTCTCGCAAAAAATGAAAGCGCACATCAATGTGTTTGGTCTTTGAGTGAAGCACGGGGTTCTTAGCAACGCTAATAGCACTCGTGCTGTCACAAAGCAAAGGAACTCGAGAAAAGCTCAAACCAAAATCACGCAAAGTGGCCATCATCCAGAGTAACTGGGAACAGCAGCTAGCCGCAGCAACATACTCAGCCTCCGTGGTAGACTGGGCGACACTAGACTGCTTGCGAGAAGACCACAAAACAAGAGAAGAACCAATAAACTGGCAAGTCCCAGAAGTGGACTTGCGCTCAATACGGCAACCAGCAAAATCGGCATCCGAATAACCGCAAAGGGAGAGAGTGGAGGAAGCAGAATACCAAATCCCGAGCTCAGGCGTGAAACGAAGGTACCTGAATATGCGCTTCACTGCCTGACGGTGAGAAGTGCGCGGCGACGCCTGAAAGCGCGCGCACAGACACACCGCGAACTGAATGTCCGGGCGTGTCGCCGTCAGGTAGAGCAGCGATCCGATCATGCTGCGGTACTCCTTCTGGTCCACTGCTTCTCCATCCACATCCGCATCCAGGCAGTCGTCGTCGACATGGGTGTTGGAAAGAGGCTTGGCCTCACCCATATCGAACCGCTTCAGCAAGTCCTTGGTGTACTTGCCCTGGTGCACAAACGTCCCCTCCCGGGATTGCTTAATTTGCAACCCGAGAAAGAATGTCAGCTCGCCCATCATGCTCATCTCGAACTCCCTGCTCATAGTATCTGCAAACTTGGCAACCAAAGCGTGAGAAGAACCACTGAAAATGATATCATCCACGTAAATTTGGACCAAGAGTGTGTCTTTGCCTTGCCGGAGAAGAAAGAGCGTCTTATCTACACATCCCATTTTAAAACCCTTAGCTAGCAGAAATGTTTTCAATCTATCATACCAGGCTCTATGGGCTTGTTTCAAACCATACAAGGCTTTGTGGAGTTTAAAAACGTGGTTTGGAAACTTGGGATTTTCAAAACCGGGGGGTTGCTCAACATAAACCTCCTCCTCTATGTAGCCGTTTAAAAAGGCACTCTTGACATCCATTTGAAAAAGTTTGAAACCCCTGGATGCAGCATAAGCCAAGAGTATCCTAATAGCCTCTAAACTGCTACAGGAGCGAAGGTCTCCTCATAATCTATCCCTTCCTTCTGACTATAGCCTTTCGCTACAAGTCGGGCCTTGTTTCTCACAACATGGCCATCCTCTCCTTGCTTGTTTTTAAATACCCATTTTGTCCCAATAGGCTTACAGTCAGGTGGAGGTGGAACTAGAACCCAAACCCGATTTTGCTCAAAGTTCTCTAGCTCCTCATGCATGGCATTAACCCAATCCGGATCCGTCAATGCGTGTCCAACATCTCGGGGCTCAAAATTAGCAACAAAAGTAGAATGAGCGAAGTGAGAGATGTGCTGTGACCTAGAGCGAGTAACTCGCTCGCCGATGTCGCCGATCATCTGTTCAGGGGGGTGCTGGCGCTGGATGTGTCGTGGCGCCTCCCGGGAAGAAGTGACCTCCCCCTCAACAGCAGCTGGTTCCACCCCGGGTACAAAAGGTGCCGCGCGAGGTGGAGGATCCCACGGCCCCCAGGAAGAAGAAGTGTTGGGGCCGTGAGTCGTCGTCGAGGCCGCTCCTTGCGGCACGGGAGGTGGAGGGGGTGCTGGATCATCCATACCTTCAGCACCCTCATCCTCGTCATCGAAAAGAGGCTCTCCAACCTCATGATCACCTGCACGCTCAAAACGAGAAGAAGGAGAAACAAGAGTCTCGTCGAAGGTGACATCTGATGTCTCCATGACTCGGTTAGTATCAAGGTTAAGTACACGATATGCTCTAGTGTGAGTGCCATAACCCAAAAATACTCCGTCAGAAGAACGAGACTCATACTTGTCCAGGTTGCCTTTTTTCAATATAAAACAGTGGCAACCAAAGACTCTAAAATAACTCACCTTGGGCTGGCGACCAAAACGCAACTCATAAGAGGTCTTCTTCAAAAACGCTCTCAGAAAAATGCGATTCGAAATGTAGCATGCAGTGTTCATAGCTTCGGCCCAAAAGCGCCTAGGAGTCCTATGCTCATCGAGCATCATCCTGGCCATCTCAACAAGGGTCCGATTCTTCCTCTCTACAACACCATTTTGGGGCAGTGTGTAGGGGGAAGAAAACTGATGCTCCAAACCAAGGCGGTTACAAAACTTCTCAAAGTCCGAATTTTTGAATTCGGAACCATTATCACTTCTAATAGCTCGCATCGAGTTCAAAGGGAACTCGTTCTGAAGATGCAAAATCAGATTGCAAGCGAATGAGAAAGTCTCAGTCTTCTCAGTCAAAAAGAAGACCCACGAATACCTCGAAAAATCGTCAACAACAACCAAAACATACCACTTGCCACCAACCGAGCTCACCCGAGCCGGACCAACAAGGTCCATGTGTAAAAGCTCTCCAGGGTGCGAGGTCATAACCTTGGTCACAGGATGGTGGGGAGCGGCAACCATCTTCCCTTGTCTGCAAGAATGGCAAACTAGATCCTTCTCCATCGAAAGCTTGGGCAATCCTCGGATTAGGCCAAGTGAGCTAAGTCTTGCAAGCAAGTCGAAGCTTAAGTGACCGAGCCTCCTATGCCACTTCCAAAGATCGGAGGAAGAAGGACTAGCCAAAAGACAGCGAGAAGAACCAAATGATTCCGAGAAATTCGCACGAAAGACTTTCCCAAAGGGCGAAATCAGACATACAAGATCGCCCTGAGGATCTAAGATGCGACTAATGTTCGGTTTAAAACGAATCTCATAGTCATCATCAAAAAGTTGCGAAACGGAAAGCAAGTTAAAATGCAGGTTAGAAACAAGAGCAACATCGCGCAACACAAAATGCTCATTAACCCGCACAGTCCCACGGGACAATACCTTACCTTTACTATTATCGCCGAAGGTTATGTACTCCTTTCCGGCGACCGGGCTAAGGCTGGAGAACCACTTGGCGTTTCCGGTCATGTGCCTCGAGCAGCCGGAATCCACCAACCAAATGTCCTCCAACCGTCTTACCTACATCAATAGAAAGACATAGGGTGAGCATACGGTCCAACACTGGGGTTAGTGAAGTGAGGGTAATACCAGTGTTGGGCCGGCTGCTCAAAAGAATGGTTAGCAGAAAAACCATTCCTAGCACGTCTATGAGGGTAGCGATCACCACGCACAGGAAAACGTGGTCCACTAGGGAAGAAGCGCTCACCGCGATACTCAAACTGCGGTGGGGGAAAGCGCTCAACTAAGCCTCCGCCATGGGGTCCGTTACCTGCAAAAGCAGGACCCCGTCGGGCATGCTCTCTACGAGGCCTACGCCTAGGAACCTGGGGCTCAACACCTCTAGGCCTAGCATCTCTCCTCGGAGCTCTCCTATCCTGCCTAGCCCTGGGAGCCTCACCTCCGGGCCTAGCAGCTCTCCTCTGGACGTTCGGCACATGTCCACCATGAGAAGGGTGGTACATGTCCGGGTTGTCCATCTCCCGAGCACGGCGCGCCTCTCTCTTGCACCTAAAACAGAACTCGCTCAAGTGACCATCCCTCCCACAGAAGTCACAATGATACCTCACCGCACGCAAAGGGGGTTGTTGGTACTCATGGCTATGGGTTTGGTTCACTTTGCCCTTCTGTGGCAACTCTACTTGGATGGATGGCATTGTGTCAAGCTTGTTCCTGAGGTGGTTTGGCTTGGGTGCCCACACTTGGTTCCTGGGTGGAGCTCTCGGGGGTTCCTCAAATACCCCATCCTTAGTGGTAGGCTTAGGAGGCTCTTTGGATGGAAGCTTGGCAAGCTTGGGAGTAGTGGTGGAGTTAGGCTTCTCACATGGGTTCAAACCACTCGACTCTCCAATCTTCCCGAAAGCAGAAAGATCAACACCCTGAGCAAAACCTACACCAGGAGCCCCAGCAGCTCGCTTGAATTGGGAGATCATCATCCCGAGCTGCGGCTCACTACAGGAGACCCATGACAAGATGGTCCGAAGGTATGTGTTTTCTTCCTCGGTTTGCATCTTGCCATGCTTGACATTGGCAATCTCCATCTCCAAACCCTCGCACAAAGCACACCTCGTGACACAAGTGCTATCCGAGCTGGCCTTCTCTAAGGACTCAAGCTTGGCATTCTTCTCTGCCAACTCGGATTGCAAGACAGGACAAGTCTTGCACGCACCCAACAGCTGCGGCCTAGCACGGAGCTCATCCACCTCTCCAACCAGCGCAGCATACTTACCTCTCAAAGTGAGAAGGTCAGTCATGTGCGCTGTGCACGACTCACACTCAGCCTCCTCTGACACGACTACGGTGGACCGAGCAAACTCAAGCTCCCTCACCGTGTCCTCCCACTTCTGCCTAAACTCCTTGCGCTCTCTAGCAGCACGCCTAAGCAGTTTATCTTGGCTAAGGAGGGCAGCAGTAAGCTTCTCTACCTCAGCAGAGAGCTCGTCGTGGGTGAGCGATACCTGGGAGGCGTCGTCGTCGTCGTTCCGAGGGGTGCGCTCCAGCTCGCCTCCGACCTCGTCGCTGAGGGCCATGGTGCAGAGGCCGTCGTCGTCGGCGAAGAAGCAGAGGCCGTTCAGCTGGTCCTCGATCCTCTTCTTCTTCTCGGACTCATCATCGCTCGAGGGGGCGGAGTCATCGTCCGAGCCGTCGACGTCGCTGAGCGTGGCGAAGAACGCGCGCTGCTCAGCCTGGGCCTTCTCCAAGTACTTCTTCTTGATGTACTCCTTGTCGAAGCCGCCCCTCTTCTTGTGCCTCGGAGGGACGTACTTCTCCTTGCGCTTGCCAGAGTCGTACTTGTGCCCATGATCGCCCTTCCCAAGATGCTTGTTCTTCTTGGGGCAGTTGGCAATGAAGTGGTCGGGGTCGCCGCACTCGTAGCATCCCGAGCGTCCTCCTCCGCGGCGACGGTTCATGCGGTTGTTGTGAAACCGCGTGAACCGGTTGGCGAGCAAAGCCAACTCGTCATCCCCCAGAGACTCCAGCTGCTCCTCTGTGACAGAAAAGAGAGATGCAAGAGCAAAGCCACCAGAGGAGTTGGAGGAGCCAGAAACCAAAGCCATAGTCGGGCCAGAAGGATTCGCATAAGCAGCCCTCGACATGGCGTCGATCTCACTGGACTTGAGCTTACTGAAGAGCTCGTCGCAGGTGAGGGTCTCATAGTTAGGCGATTCGATGATCGCCTGAACCTTGGAATCCCACACCGATCGATCAAGAGTGTGCAAAAGCTTCAAAACACGCTCATGATCGTCAAAAGGCAACTGCTCCTTGTTAGCTCTCATCCTGTTGACAATCACCTGAAAGCGAGCGAATAAACTTTCTATGCTCTCGCCAGGCTGATGTCGAAAGTTCTCATACTCTCTCTTGAACGACTCGTAGAGTCGGGTTTTGACTTGAGAGGTCCCCTCATGAAAACGCATGAGGGTGTCCCAGATCTCCCGAGCCGTAGAGAGGTGAGAAACGCGGTCAAACTCTCCCATGCTCAAACATGAAAAGAGAGCATTACGGACTCGGCTATTGGCATCGTGCTCATCAATTTGCTGTTGAGTGACACGAGCAGCCAAGACCACGTAATCAGCGTTGTTGCAAATCTCCCAAACAGAAGAGCCCATGCTCTGGAGATAGGCCGACATGCGTATCTTCCAATACGCATAGTTCGTCCCATCAAAGAATGGCGGTTTGCCCACGCCGCGATCCATGTCGCCTTCTGTGGATCTGGAACCGGCTAAGGTGGAAGATCCTTAACCCGCTCCGATACCAATTGAAGGACCGAGAAGCTATCCGAAAGCGACCAGAGGGGGGGTGAATGGGAGCTTCAAAATTTCCTTTCGGAAACTAGATGCCACTTGTCCCAAACACAACCCCAAAAGCGAAACCTAGAGCTTGCTAATGTCCATGACCCTAGATGTAGGGTGGATGCTTCCAAGAAGCACAGCGGGACACTACACAACTCAAGAAAGCCAACGCAAAAGACGGAACTCGAATCCGACAACGAACGGACAAGCAACGGACGAAAGCACGCTGCAGCAGAGACGACCGGACTCTGGGTGCGTCCGATCAGGCAACACCGGACGCGTCCGATCAAGCAAAGCTTGATCTGGGATCTCTCTGTGTTGGACCGGACGCACGGGGTTCAAGCGTCCGGTCAACCACTGAGCGTCCGGTCAAAACCGACAAGACACAGGAACAGTGCAAGCGAAGCGTCCGGTCGAAACGTGAACGGAGCGTCCGGTCAAGTAAAGAACATGGCTACGAGCTGTTCAACCACCGGATGCGTTCAGTCAATCCAAGGACTGCGTCCGGTCACCCCGACCCTTCACTGTTCGAGCACCGATTTGAATCAATCTCTCCCAAAACGAAACCTCTAGGGTTCAAACTTGGAGAGATGAGTCACAAGGAGGATAGTGAGCTATCTCTAAGAGATCATGGCTCGAACCTATCTCCAAATCGGTGAATCGAAGAATTTCGGGGGAAGGAAGAAAACTTGACCCGAAACTAAAAATCGATCGATCTCCTAGACCGTGAGGTTAGAGACAAATTCTTTCGGTGGAAAGAAGTGCCTCACGATCTAGAACAACTTGGTTCAAACGGATTTGCAAAAGATGAACCGAGCAAAGAGATCAAGCGACGGGAAAATCGTGGAGAAAAAGGATTCCGCGAAGAACACGAACACAACGGAAATCACAGCCACGAATTGCAAGCCAAAGCGCAAACACACGCTACGACAAGGAGGTTACGGCCTCCTTTCCTCAAAATCAACAAGTACACAGAGTTGCAAGTCTCTCTGCGGATCTCAGCTACAGCAGGGCATGGGAGAGCAGAAAAACCTAAGTGCAGGAAGCAAATGAGATGGCTAAAACTGAGATAGGAGAGGAGGGTGTCTCCCCTGACTACTTATCCTATTCTAGTCTAAGTCTATTTCCTACTCTACCCCTCTCTAAACTAATTACAGAGCGAACCAGCTAAACCCTAGGGCTATTCTGGTCCAACCCGAAGTGGTAGGTAGATCCGACGGCCACGCCCGCGCAAGTCGTCCGCGTTGCCTCCACGCAACCTTTCGATTGCCGCCACGTGCCGCCCTCGCTCTGCACCCCCGGTTTTGAGGCCCAAACCGGGAAACCAGCCTTTTCCATCAGCCCCCGGTTTTGAGGCCCAAACCGGGAAACCAGCCTCCAGCCTGAGTTTTGTGGCCCAAACTCAGAAACCCGCAGCGCCCGAGTTTTGAGGCCCAAACTCGGAAACCGGCCCATCGCCCGAGTTTTGTGGCCAAACTCGGAAACCGTCCGCGCCCAGGTTTTGTGGCTTAACCTGGAAACCGAGCACCCAGGTTTTGAGGCCCAAACCTGGAAACCGTCCACCCGTTGGTTTTTCTCTGGCTCAACCAACAAACCGGAGCTGTAGAGGGGATGCACCGCCTGTGCACCCCGTCCACCGACACGTGTCCCCAGGTCCTCGACCCAAGCAACACCGTGCCCCGCAAGTCTCCGCTCGTCGCTGTCCAGGCTGCCAGCCACCACAGCTGATCCTCAGGCACTCTGGTCCCTCAGTCCAAGCCTCACGTCCGCCCTTCACCGCTCGGTACATCGGCATGGCACGTCCGCCGCACGGCACGCCCATCCTTCACCGCACCCGGTCCGTCAGCACGACACGTCTCAACTTGACCTTCACCTTGCCCTCGATCACTGTCTCTGTGCTCGACACCTGCACAACACAAGCGAAAGAACATGCGATCAATCCAGTTGACAATCACTCATCACTCAGAGACCCGGCATACACCCATGTATCCGCAGTTTCCAGGTTTAGGCCTCAAAACCTGGGTGTGCGGGTTTCCGAGTTTGGGCCTCAAAACTGGGGTGGACGGTTTGCCGGTTTGGGCCTCAAAACCGGGGGTGGTCTGAAAGGACGGTCGACGCGTGGCGGCGTGGAGATGCTGGCGCGGCGGCGGAGCTATCCACGAGGAAGGCGTGGTGGAAAACATGACGGCACGTGGCGGCATCAGGGAGGTCGCGTCGAGGCGAAGCTACCGGATTTGCGGGCGTGGCCGTCGGACCGAAACTGTCAAGTCTGGACGGTTTTACCCCTGGGGGGTATTTGGGTCGAGTGCTTAATGTAACGGCGTTTTGGTCTTCGGACGTGCGCCTATATATATGAAGGGGGCTGCTAGGGCGGCCGTATCCTTGGACGGTGTCACTCTCATTTTGCGTTGTGTGAGAGGAGGCTAGGGTTAGGGAGAGACCGGCTCTTGTTCTTGAGCTTTTCGCCATCCAAGCTTTGTGTTGCTCGGAGTGGCTTGTAGCCCGACACCAAGTGCTTAATGAATCATCCATTCCTCTGAGTTCAAGGATCAAATTCGTGTTTTAATTTGTCTTGCGATTTTGTTCTTCGCGTTTGCACGTTTTCCCCTCTTTCGTTCTTCACGAGAATTCTTGTTTCGAGGGAAGATTCGCAAATCCGTTTGAACCATCTTGTGTAGCTTCGTGAGAGTCTTCTTTCTACCGAAGGAATTTCTCTAATACCTCACGAACTCACAGATCGGGCGGATTTAGTTTTGGGATTGAGTTCTTGCCCGTTCCTCACCATTTTCATCGATTCACCGATTTGGAGTTGGGTTCGAGCCATGATCTCTTAGGAGTAGCTCACTAACATCCTTGTGACCCCTCACACGAAGTTGGAGCCCTAGTGCTTTTGATTTGAGGGAGATCGGGTTGATTCGGTGGACGAACAGAGGTGCATCGCGGTGACCGGACGCACGAGTCGGACCGACCGGACGCTTGGTCGTGAGTCCGGTCGTTGAACACGTTTTCTGCGTCTCCTTCGTGACTTGACCCGACGCACGCCTCGTATCGACTGGACGCTATCCCGTGCGTCCGATCGTTGAAGGTCGAGCGAAATACTGTGCGCGATTTTGACCGGACTCACCTAGGGTTGAGTGACCGGACTCGCTGGTGATACTGTTCACCGTGTTCTCGACACTGACCGGATGCACTGTGCATGCGACCGGACTCTCCCTGGTGCTGCGTCCGGTCATGAACAGAGAGCTCCCAGAACGCTGATCAGCTGACCGGACGCGTCCGGTGCCTGTTGACCGGACGCACCGGTGAGTCCGGTCAGTGCAGACAGCGCGCGTTTTCGTCCGTGTCTTTTGCGTTCAAGCTCCGATTTGAGATCCGCTTTTTGCGTTGGATTCCCGAATCTGTGCTCTACAGAAACCGGGCTTCCCACTTTGCGAGATTGCCTGAATCCCCCTCGCGTTGCTCGGGGGAGGTTGAGGTTACCCAAACTCCATCCAGTCACTAGTTGATTTGCGTGGATTTGGAAGATGGAGCTTTTTTGGTGTCCCGCTGTGTTCCTAGGGAACATCCACCCATACTCTTGGGTCGAGGACATCACGTGTGTCGGCTTTGCTCTTGGGGTTGCTTTTGTTGGGACAGAGGCCGTAATTTCTGAGAAGAAATTTTAGGCTCCCATTCACCCCCCCCTCTGGTCGCCTTGCTTTAGCATTTTGGGTCCTTCAATTGGTATCAGAGCCAGTTAGGGATCTCTCTACCTTAACCGGTTCCAGATCCGCGAAGGCGACCTTTTGAGAGCGGTTGTGTTTCCGACATTGCTTGTCGAGGTGTTTGAGCTTTTGTTTTGGCTGACACTAACGGTGCTTTTCGAGATGGCACCAAGTTCTTCTTCCAGTGTGTCTTTGTCCTTAGGTTTGAGTCTTGGACATGCGACCGAGGACGACACTTTGGCAAGAAGGAGGAGTACGGCTCTTGAGGCGGAACACGAGGTGGATGCTTTGCTGGGCTTCCTAGGAGATGATGAGCATTCGACGGAGGATCGTGTACGCGAACTTGGCAAGGCCAAGAAAGGTATTCTTGCTGCTTGTCTTGGGATCTTATCCCAGCAATTTGAAGCTTGCTGTGATGATAACCTGAGATATGATGAGCTTTGTGATACCTTACATAGAAAGATCACGAAATTGAAATGCTCCATCACTAGGTTAAAATGTGGCCTTTTTCATTGGAAGTCTAGTGCATCTTTACCTTGCACCTCTTGTAGTGACATGGTTAGGAAGAATGATGAGCTATGCTTTTCGCTTGCTAGCTTAGAATCTGAAATTGAAACATTGAAATCAAATGCTTCCATACCATGTCTTGTTTGTTTTGACTTGCGCAAGGACCTTGTTTATGCTAAATCAGAAATAGCCTTGCTTAGGTCAAAAGCTTCTTTGCCACGTGGCTCTTGTGAGTTTTTGCATGCTGAAATTGATAAACTAAAATTGACTCACACCACATGTGTAGATGAACTTGAGCATGCTAGGGCTGAAATTGATGAGATAAAATCTAGGCCTTGTAGCTTATGCTCTTCGAATAAAAATGCTTGCCATGCTTCTAGTGATATTCATGTTTCTTCGCTTGATGTGAATGGTGATGTTTCTTCCACCAATTTCATTTGCACATCATGCGTTGATTTGGAAAAAGAAGTTTTGGCTTTGAAGCAAATGCGCGATGATATGAGCGCTAAGTTGGTTGAGCACAATGATATGAGTGCCAACCTTGAGAGGGAAGTCGAGTTCTTGCGTACCACATATGCTGAGTGCATAAAAGTGGAGATGGAGAATCTGAAAAACTCTCCTTGTGGTACTTGCGATCGCCTCATGTTTGAGAATGAGGTTTTAGCTAAAAGGTGCAAGAGCCTTTGTGCTAAGTCATTTGAGTCACGCTTTTCTTCCAACTCCGATGTTGATATTTCCAAATCTGCATCTTTGCAACCGGAGTTGAGTTCTTGTGTTGCGCGTGAGTTTTTGACGATAGCACTAGTGTCAAGGTTTCGGATAGCTCTTTCATAGCTACTCCTAACCTTGTTGTTTCTTCGAGTGATGTCCAAGGGACTCCTCCTGGAAATGGTGCTTCTCATATCTTTGGGACTCGTCCTCCCAATCCGGTTTTCCATTGCACCTTTTGCAAGAAGGATGGACATTCATTCAATTTTTGCTTTCGCCGTGTCAAGCACGAACGGCGAATTCGAGCCAAGGCTTTTAGGAAGCCGCGTAGCCTTTCCCATGGCACGTGTGCTCCTAGCGTTGGCACCAAGTTGGTTGTTGATGCTTCTTGTTCTAAGTCCCAAGGGACTTCTCACTTGTCGGAGAATGGTGTGCCTTCCAGTAGGCCTTTGTACCATTGCTCTTTTTGTGAGAAAGATGGGCATCAAGAAAGCTTTTGCTATCGGCGTGCCAAACGCTTGCGCCAAGCTCGCTCTTCTAGGAAGTTGGTGGTTCATAGCCCTTCTCATGGCATGAACGCTTGTGTTCCTAGTAAGAAGCCCATTTTTGTTGATGGGTTCTATGACTCCTTTTCTAGTGGGATAGGGCATGGTCGTGGACATGTTTCTAGTGCTTCTTCTCTTGGTCCACGTCATGCTTCTCATGGTGCATCTATTGGTTCTTCTTCAAAAACCTTGGAAGATGTTTGCCTCTTTTCCCGTGGTACGACTCGTTCTTCTCCTCGAGTTGTCCTTTTGAGGAATGCTTCCAAGGGTGTTTCAAAATCGCTTTTGAACCAGCACTTGCATCTTGCTAACCCACATGAGAAGTTGAGATTTGTGACCAAGTCCTGGATTCCCAAGTACATGCTTGCTAACCCTTCGGGATCCAAGGCTCGGGTTACTTTGTCCTCTTGTGTGTAGATATGAGGACGCGGGGTGGAGAACATGCACCGAATGGAGCTTGATCTTTTAGATGTGATCAAGTTTTGATGGTTCTCTGCATCCCGCCTAGATTTGCCTCCAAAGAGGTTTGTATAGCTTGGTGAGTTTTCTTATACACTCATATCTTGTACATCCATGATTTATGTCTTGTGGTATGAGATGGATCATCATGTGCTCACTTGTATAGTTCTTACATGTACATTTTCTTTTGTAACATGTTTTAGTTTTAGTCTAGCATGTGCTTTCCTGTATATCATGTCATGCTAGCTCTATGTATAGCTTTTGGTGGTTAAACCACTTTTCATGCTAGTCTGGTGATCCTCATGAACATTATGCCATGTTTTACCAAATTTATCCATGAGCTTGATTAGTAGTGGTATGATGTTCATTAGGTGTCACTTTTCAGGTGCTAGTTTTAGTTAGCTACATGTATCCTATTGATATGATTAGTTTGAGCACCAGTCTTTTCCCTCAATTTTATCATGTTACATGCTTTTGGATCTATTGCTATCATTACCTTGCATTGTAGCATGTGTTGAGGCTTAGGCTATGTTTGGGTTGATCATGTCTTTAGGCTGCATTCTGCTACATAGTGCTTTATCCTGTTGCATGGTAGTCTAGACTGGTTTGAGTTTAGTTCTCCTTGCGGTATCTTTCATAGGTAGATCTCTTTTTGATTGAGAGTTCACCTTATGCTTATTTGACTAACCGTTTTCGTGGAGACCTTGAGGTCACACTAGACGAGACAATGCCTTGTGTTTTCTTCTGCTTTTGAGTGTGCAGGAGAACAGGAGCCTGGAGAGAGCTTTTCGGCTCACGGACCCGATCCCACTTCTTCCACGACTTGCGGTTCCGTTCGAGCAGCTCTCGAGTGAGCACTAGCAGCACCTGGGCGTGCGACAGCATCAGGCGAGGGGGAGACGACTTCGGCAAGGTAGGAGCCCCGGAGTTCAGCAGTTTCAGGCGTCCCCTCGGATATCACACCAGCAGGAGGTCATGCGCTTCAGGAGGTACGTCCGACACACTTCTGAGTTCGGATTTTGGCTCTCTCCTTCTTCGACCTCTTTCTGCCGTGTGGTCTTTTCCGATGTGGATTTTGCTGGCTGTTCGCTTGAGCATTTCTTGACTCTTTTCTTGTGAGTCTGGTGCGTGTTTCCTTTTAGTTTGGGAAGCATTTTGCCTTGTTGTATCATAGTTGGTCTTCTCTGATACCCTTTTGTTTTGGGTTTTTCCTTTTAGGCTAGCTTTTGCCTTGTCCATGATAGACTAGCCTTTGCATGCATTTCATCATGTACATCTTGCATTTTAGAGCTTCATTTATATAGCAATGAAAATGAGACTATGCTCTTTCTGGTATGCCCTGCTTATTCATGATGATGCTTGTAGCTTAGGCTCTTTTTGATCACTTGATACATGTTATGAGCTAAGCTATTTTTGGTAAATGGTGAACTTGCCTAATCAACTATGAAACTTTTAATTTGTTCACCATTGAGATTGGCAACTAGCATGGGTAGAATGTGTTGAGATCACTTGTGCTATCTTTTGTATGCTAGGTTGCTATGTCTCTTGCACTGAGTCATTCACTTGCTTGGATTGTTCATATGTACATTGTGCTTAAAATTTTGATCCAAGTATTAGTGAAATGAAAAGATCGAGATGGGATTGCATGTGTCAGCACCTCACGGTATCGAGACTGTTTCTCATTGCACTTTTGAGTTAAACTTGAGCCGTGTAGTGTAAGACCGAAACCGGTGCTTTAAGCTTCCGATTGCTTTTCTTGCATAGGCTTAGCCCGGTTGAAAAGTTAGGCAATGACCATGCTTTTAACCTCTCGCAATCACATGCATTAAATATGAACTTGTGTTAATACCGCTGCAAATTCCGATAAAAATTTGAAAATAACACAAGTCTATGCTTCATTCTATTGCATGATGATTGAACTTTGCTAGGGGTAGTTCACCTTTTGTACCTGAGTTAGCACTTGTTTGATTTCCTGTCTATTCATGCTAAGTGCTACTTTAGTGGTGAACTCCTTTTCAAATGGCTTAAAAACTGCTCATATGCTTAATTGTTCATATTTCGTATTCATTTGATCAGTTTGAGCCTTTGCTAGCATTTGTATTGATTGCTATACTTTCAGGGCAGCACCCTTTTGAGCATCTTTTCATTCTGATTGCTATACACTTGAAGCTGTTGCATTGTGCATTTCATGCTTTTCTAGCCTAGTGTACATATCCCCAGCTCCGATATACTTCATGGTTACCTTCATTTGGTATCTCTACCCCCATATGCTTTTGATGACTTGTCTTGTGCTTGTGTCAATTTTGAGAAAAATGTTATAACCCCTCAGCATGTTCCCTTTTGTCAAGGGGGAGAAGCTGTTTGCAAGGGGGAGCTTGAGTGTTGGCACAAAGGGGAGAGTCATGCATTTTGGGGAGAGCTTGGAGATAGGGGGAGTTTAGCTCTTTTAGTTTCTTCTTCATTTGATATCATCACTCGGTATAGCTCTTTTATGTGTTCCAATTGGTATCCATCTTTTGGTATGGAATGCAATTGATGTCATGAGCTTAGTTGCATAGTCTGTTGTATATAGGCTTGCTTTCAGGGGGAGCCGCTTTTGTCTTGCTGCTTCTCCGTGTGCTCCGAGTGATTGCGCTCCATTTCACCTTGAGCCTTCTCTTTGGGCTTTTTCAATTGATATCGAACCTTCTTTGTGTTCCTTCTATTGGTTCGCTTCGATTGATTTTCATTTGGTGCGGAGCATATTTGGCCATAAGGCATTGGTATCGAGTCTGCTAGTCGTGTTGAGCCGTTTTGCCTCTCTCTTGAGGGACTAGCAGTTTTTGCTCGGTATTTTCGATTGGTTTGGAGCCTTCAGCTAGTTGTGTTGAACCCTCTTGCCTCTATCTTGAGGAACTAGCTGTTTTCACCAATTTGTGGCTGCATTTGATTGGTATCAAGTCTTCTGCTAGTTGTGTTGAGCCTCTGTGCCTTTATCTTGAGGGACTAGCAGTTTTGCTTCTTATGCGCTGTTTCAGCCTCGATTGGTGTCGAGCATTGAGCTAGTGGTGTTGAGCCTTTTTATGCCTCTTCTTGAGGGCTAGCTCATTTTTGACTTGGTTGTGTCGAACCGTTGCCCATATCTTTGGGAACCAAGTCTTTTGCTCTATGTGATCGAGTTTTGCTCTTTATTGAGTTGTTGCTCCGATCCTTTGCTTGGTTGCGTTGAGCCGTTGCCCATGTCTTTGGGGACCAAGTTTTTCCGGCTTTGGTATCTCAAACCATCTCTTTTGCCTAGATTTTGTCAATTCAATCATCAAGGGGGAGAAATTTTAGAAACCCAAGTGATTCAATCATCAAAGGGGAGTAATCCATGTGAACCCAAGTGGATAAGTACCTTGGTTTCTTTTGTGATGATTGTTTGACAATTTTATTTGAGATTGGTTTTTGAGTGCCTTTTGGGATTCATGAAACACTTGTCTCTCTTGACTCTTCGGTTGTGCGGAGGCTTTGCCCGCTTTTCCCATTTCTTTCAGGACCAAGAGCTTTTATTTGGAGTTTTCATGATCCTTCCTCATCTCAAGTGGCCTTGTGTTTGGTTTTACCTGGCTTTTGGGCACTTGAGTGAGGCTTGCCTTCAAACCCTTCCTTTTTGATTTTATCGTTAGTCAATGCATTCATCAAGGGGGAGATTGAGAATACATATGATGAATGATTGACTGTGTTGAGGAAGGTTTGAGGCTTTTACCCGGTTTAGTCCATATCTTGCTATGCGCTTATTGTTTATGACTAACCGGTGGCGTGAGTTGTGTGGTGTTTCTGTGTTGGTGTGCGTGTGCGACGTGTGTCTCTTGGCTGTGTTGATGTGCAGGTGTGGAGCTCGGAGACAGTGGTCCATGGCGAGGTGAAGGTCAAGTTGAGACGTGCCATGCCGACGGATCGAGTGCGGTGAAGGATGGGCGTGCCGTGCGGCGGACGTGCCATGCCGAGGTACCGAGCGATGAAGGGCGGACGTGAGGCTTGGACTGAGGGACCGGAGTGCCCGAGGATCAGCTGTGGTAGCTGGCACGTGGCATCGGCAAGCAGGAGCACATGGGGATGTGCGGTGCATCGGCCGAGTCGGGAGGAAGGCGCTGGAGTCGAGTCGCTTGGTGGGAGGTTGGACACGGGCTTGCGTGCGGCGCAAGTGCCGTCGGCCGAGTCAAGAAGGAAGGCGAAGGCGTTGTGCCCGGCGTGGAGGCTGGACATGCATCGGCATCGGTGCCGGTGGTCGGGGGTGTGCGAACCACATCCCGTCTTCGGTGCGGGTTCGGTAGCTGAGCCTCAAAAAGCTACCATCGACGGTTTCCAGGTTTGGGCCTCAAAACCTGGGGTGGCCGGTTTCCGAGTTTGGGCCTCAAAACTCGGTGAGGACGGTTTCCAGGTTTGGGCCTCAAAACCTGGGTGTGCGGGTTTCCGAGTTTGGGCCTCAAAACTCGGGTGGACGGTTTACCGGTTTGGGGCCTCAAAACCGGGGGTGGTCTGAAAGGACGGTCGACGCGTGGCGGCGTGGAGAGGCTGGCGCGGCGGCGGAGCTATCCACGAGGAAGGCGCGGTGGTCGACATGACGACACGTGGCGGCATCAGGGAGGTCGCGTCGAGGCGAAGCTACCGGATCTGCGGGCGTGGCCGTCAGATCGAAACTGTCAAGTCTGGACGGTTTTACACCTGGGGGGTATTTGGGTCGAGTGCTTAATATAAGGGCATTTTGGTCTTCGGACGTGCGCCTATATATATGAAGGGGGCTGCTAGGGCAGCCGTATCCTTGGACGGTGTCACTCTCATTTTGCGTTGTGTGAGAGGAGGCTAGGGTTAGGGAGAGACCGGCTCTTGTTCTTGAGCTTTTCGCCATCCAAGCTTTGTGTTGCTAGGAGTGGCTTGTTGCCCGACACCAAGTGCTTAATGAATCATCCATTCCTCTGAGTTCAAGGATCAAATTCGTGTTTTAATTTGTCTTGCGATTTTGTTCTTCGCGTTGCCGTTTTCCTTTTTCTCCATGATTTTCTCCTCCCCCGATCTCCCTCTACGCTGCGTCTTTTGCGATTCCATTTGAATCAACTTGTTCTTTGATGTGAGGGGAACATTTCGACCGGAGGAATTCATCCCTACCCTCACGAACAAGTAGATCGACCCAAAATCGTTTTCGTTCTTCGTTCTTCCCCTTTTACGGTGTTCTTCGGATTTCTCATGGTTGAGTTGGGTTGAAGCAATGATATCCTAGGATTAGCTTCCCAACACGTAGAAGAACACTTGGGTGAAGTTTGGTCGCAGCCGCATTCGATTTGGTTGAGTTCCAATCGATTTTGCTCTTGTCCCGAGGCGTTTTAGGCTGTTCTGGGTAGTGGCGGACTGTCCGCCCCCCAGTCGCGGACTGTCCGTGGGTCGGGGTTCAGCCGGAGCAGTGGCTGCTTCCCTCGGCGTTTTTCCCTCTGGTGACCGGCGGACTGTCCGCCGTTGATAGGCGCGGACAGTCCGCGAGTCGAGCAAGGACATTCCAGCAGAGTTGCTGGTTGGCGGTGTTGGCCAGCGGACTGTCCGGGAAGGAACCGCGGACAGTCCGCGAGTAGCGCAGGGAGAGTCCAGCAGAAGTGCTGCTTTGCCCGTTTTGCCGGCGGACAGTCCAGCCCTTAGCGGCGGACAGTCCGGCCCATACCGGACAGTCCGGGAGCCTGACGGCGGACTGTCCGGGATCCTGCTGAGAGCTGATTTTTAGTGCGTTGGCTCTCCCGGCTTTTCCGCTTTGTTTTCGGACTTCTCGTCTGCTCCTAGAGTTCACCTAGGAACCTCTCTAACTATCTTTGCTACGTGTTAGCATAGGTATTTGGAGGAATTCCGACGTAGCCCTCTATCTATGTTCGGGAGTCGGTTTTTAGGCACGGACTTGACTCGGAGTTTTGGGGGTTTTGGTTTGCTCCCTTGTGTGGTGCCTCGTTGTGATCCTAGGGATCATCCACCTTCTTTCTCAGGGTCGTGGGCATCGCATTTGAGTCCGTAGCTCTCGGGGTTGATTTTGTTGGGACAGAGGCCGTAATTTCGAGAAGAAATTTTAGGCTCCCATTCACCCCCCCCTGGTCGCCTTGCTTTAGCATTTTCGGTCCTTCAGCAACGTTGGCTGATCTGGAACCCGCTGGAGGAGACCGAGGACAACACCAGGACCCGAGGAGAACGACTACAAGGACATCGAAGATCTCGGACTAACAACGTAACAGGTGCCACAGCCCATCCAACCTCGTAGAATCCTATTAGACATGCAATAATGTAGTTGCTAGCGCTTTACTATTTGCAAATGAACTGTGATAGGTTGCATGATAGATTGCTTGTGAAGCCTATACCTTGATGCAACCCTTTCCCCTGCACACCTGCTGTTAGGCTAGACACCGCTTACTATATATACTCGCTTCTACTACGCATTATATCTGTGATGTGATGCTTGGTGGATGTTTGCTTGTGAGTGGCTAAGGCACATGGTGCCGTGATAACGGGATGATGACTTGGGGAGATCTTGGCGTGTGTCTTGGGTGCGTGTGGTGAGGGTTGAGTCGACTGGACAGGATCTACGACGAGTCCGGTGACGAGTCTTGCCGAGGGGATGTGACCTGGGCATCCCCTGGGGAATACCTGTGGCGGGTACATTGTGATCTTGAGAATAGATCCTAGGGAGGAGTGTCTTCGCGGGACGACTCCCCGGGATAGAGGTGCTGTGTCAGCACGGGGGTATCCGGGATACCCCGAGGAGGAGATATCCTGTCTGGTCACCTAGGACGTTGAGAGGCTGGCTCATAGTACCTTCGTGCGCACCACTTGTTCTTGTATGGGCGGGAACCGTTCCTACCCCCTGGGCGAAACGATGCCATTACTGCTAGGCTGGAAGGTGATAAGTGTAGGGAGGTAAGGGCTGAAGACCCACACCCTCCTAAGACAACGTGGTGTTTTATTTGGTACGCCAGGATCCACGTCTCACAGTCTCAGCGTTACGGTGGATTTTCACCGGGGTGCCCCAGGGCTGAGTGGTAGGATGGCATCGTTGCGGATTAGGGGGAAGTTCGGAATCAGCTTAGACGAGCCGGATCGTCGATGATAGCTAACCTGTGGTTCCAGGCGTACACGCTCTGCAGAGTTGATCAATCTATACATATAGCCGTGTCCCCGGTCATGGACAATCCTATAGCTTTACTTCTCTTGGCTTAGTGAGAGGTGTTTCTTCTTCTCCCCCTAGGTTGATAGGTCCGGTGCTGGCCGTTGAGGCAAGGTACGAGTGGGAGTCGTCCTTGCCTCCTAGAGAGTGCGAGTGTGGTGAGATGTGTGGATGTGTGTGGATGGGATGGATGGATGGATGGCCGTGTGGCCGGATGTTCGGTCGTTGACCGAATGGAAGGCCATGTGGCCGGGTATATGGGATAAAACTTGATGATTATATTTATAAAATATTGATTACCTGCATAGGAAAACTACAGCCATAAATAGATTCCTTTTTGCTCTACCCTCGCATTCCACATACCACATAGCAAATGCAAGCATAGGATGGGAAAGTGTGGCCAGTACAAACCGTACTGAAAATTATGGCTAGGTGGATGACTTCTACCGCGACGGAAGTGGAAGCTGGATGGATCGGGAAGCCTCGTTCCTATACGCAAGTTTGGATGAGAAGATGAAGACGGAGTCTTCGCTCGCTGCTACAACAACTTTGATGATGCCCGTGAAGGAGGAGCCTTCACTCGCCGACGCTCTACGCCGACTCCAGCGTCGATAGGTGTGCGTTACCGATATAGTTTGTACTAGGTGGTGTTTCCATGTGATGTAATGACTTGTAATCTGTATTTCCGCGTTGTATGAACTATGGTAACGACTGAATAATGATAATGTGATGGTTTGAGACTTTTTGGACTATCACATATTCACATTATGATGTATCTGCGGATTTCCCTTCGAGGAATCGTGGGTCGTTTCAGCAAACCGCCATTTTTTGATGGGACCAACTATGCGTATTGGAAGATACGCATGTCGGCCTATCTGCAGAGTATTGGTGCTTCCATTTGGGATATTTGCAACTCTGCTGATTACATGGTCTTGGCTGCTCGTGTGACTCAGCGTCAGATCGATGATCACGATGCCAATAGCCGAGCCCGTAATGCTCTTTTCTCATGTTTGAGCATGAGTGAGTTTGATCGCGTTTCTCACCTCGCTACGGCTCGGGAGATTTGGGCTACCCTCATGCGTTTTCATGAGGGAACCTCTCAAGTCAAAACACGTCTCTACGAGTCGTTCAAGCGAGAGTATGAGAACTTTCGACATATGCCTGGCGAGAGCATAGAAAGTTTATTCGCTTGCTTTCAGGTGATTGTCAACAGGATGAGGGCTAACAAGGAGCTGTTGCCTTTCGACGATCATGAGAGAGCTTTGAAGCTTTTGCATACTCTTGATCGATCGGTGTGGGACTCCAAAGTTCAGGCGATCATCGAATCACCTAACTATGAGACCCTCACGTGCGATGAGCTCTTCAGTAAGCTCAAATCCAGTGAGATTGACGCCATGGCAAGGGCTTCTTATGAAAATCCTTCTGGCCCGTCAATGGCTTTGGTTTCAGGCTCTTCTGCTAACCCCTCTAGAGGCTTTGCACTCTCTTCGCTCTTTTCTGTCATAGAGGACCAGCTTGTGTCTTTGGGGGATGACGAGCTAGCCTTGCTCGTCAACTGGTTCTCGCGGTTTCACAACAACCGCATGAACCGTCACCGCAGAGGAGGACGCTCGGGATGCTACGAGTGCGGCGACCCCGACCACTTCATCGCCAACTGTCCCAAGAAGAAGAACTCATCTGGGAAGGGCGATCATGGGCACAAGTATGACTCCGGCAAGCGCAAGGAGAAGTACGTCCCCGCGAGGCACAAGCGGAGGGGCGGCTTCGACAAGGAGTACATCAAGAAGAAGTACTTGGAGAAGGCCCAAGCTGAGCAGCGTGCGTTCTTCGCCACGCTCAGCGACGTCGACGGCTCGGATGACGACTCTGCTTGCTCAAGTGACGACGAGTCCGAGAAGAAGAAGAGGATCGAGGACAAGCTGAACGGCCTCTGCTTCTTCACCAACGACGACGGCTTCTCCACCATGGCCCTCGATGGCGAGCTGGTGAACTCCCCTCGGAACGACGACGATGACGACAACACCTCCCAGGTATCTCTCACTCACGACGAGCTTTCTGCTGAGGTTGAGAAGCTTACTGCCGCCTTGCTTAGCCAGGATAAGCTGCTTAGGCGTGCCGCTAGAGAGCGCAAGGAGTTTAGGCAGAAGTGGGAGGACACGGTGAGAGAGCTTGAGTTTGATAAGTCTTCCATGGTCGTTTCTGAGGAGGTTGAGTGCGAGATGTGCACCACGCACATGACTGACCTTCTCACTTTGAGAAGTAAATATGTTGCGTTGGTAGGAGAGGTGGATGAGCTCCGTGCTAGGCCCATGCTGTTGGGTGCGTGCAAGACTTGTCCTGTCTTGCAATCTGAGTTGGCAGAGAAGAATGCCAAGATTGTGTCTCTTGAGGAGGCCAGCTCGGGTAGCACTTGTGTGACTAGGTGCGCTTTGTGTGAGGGTTTGGAGATGGAGATCGCTAATGTGAAGCATGACAAGATGTAAACCGAGGAGGAAAACACATACCTTCGGACCATCTTGTCATGGGTTTCTTGTGGTGAGCCACAGCTCGGGATGATGATCTCCCAATTCAAGCGAGCTGCTGGAGGTCCTGGTGTAGGTTTTGCTCCGGGTGTTGATGGTTCAGCTTTTGGGAAGATTGGAGAGTCGAGTGGTCTGAACCCGAGTGAGAAGCCCAACTCCACCACTACTCCCAAACTTACCAAGCTTCCACCTAAAGAGCCTCTCAAGCCTAACACCAAGGATGGGGTGTTTGAGGAACCTCCGAGAGCTCCACCCAAGAACCAAGTATGGCATCCCAAACCCAACCACCTGAAAAACAAGCTTGATACGATGCCACCTATTCACGAGGAGCAGTTGCCACAGAAGGGCAAGGTGATCCACACCCACATCCGTGAGTACCAACAACCCCCTTTGAGAGCGGTGAGGTACCATTGTGAGCATTGTGGGAGAGATGGACACTTGAGTGAGTTCTGCTTTCGGCGCAAGAGAGAGGCACGCCGTGCAAAGGAGATGAACAACACGGACATGTACCATTCTTTCCATGATGTACATGTGCCGAATGTTCAGAGGAGAGCTCTGAGACGTGCTGCTAGGCCCAGAGGTCCAGAACCTCAAGTTCCCAGGCCTAGGAGAGAGCCCCGAGGAGAGATGCTAGGCCTAGAGGTGCAATGCCTCAAGTTCCTAGGCCTAGGCCTCATAGAGAGCGTGTCCGGCGGGAGCCTGTTTTTATGGGCTATGGACCCCGTGGCGGTGGCTTTGCAGTTCAGCGTTTTCCCCCACCGTGTTTTGAGTATGGCGATGGACGCTCCTCCCTTAGCGGACCACGTTCTTCTAAACGTGGTGATCGCTTCCTCCGTAGGTGTGCTAGGAATGTTTTTTACCCTGACCGTTCTTTTGAGCAGCCGGCCCAACACTGGTATTCTTCTTACTTCACTAACCCCAGTGTTGGCCCGTATGCTCACCCTATGTCTTTTCATTGATGTAGGTAAAACGATTGGAGAACGTTTGGTTGGTGGATTCCGGGTGTTCAAGGCACATGACCGGAAACGCCAAGTGGTTCTCCAGTCTTAGTCCGGTCGCCGGAAAGGAGTATATTACCTTCGGCGACAACAACAAAGGTAAGGTGCTGTCTCGTGGGTCTGTGCGAGTTAATGAGCATTTTGTGTTGCGCGATGTTGCTCTTGTTTCTAACTTGCATTTTAACCTTCTTTCTGTTTCGCAACTTTTCGATGATGACTATGAGATTCGTTTTAAACCGAATCTCAGTCGCATTTTGGATCCTCAGGGCAATCTTGTTTGTGTGATTTCGCCCTTTGGAAAAGTCTTTCGTGCGGATTTCTCAGAGTCATTTGGAATTTCCCGTTGTCTTTTGGCTGGACCTTCCTCCTCTGATCTTTGGAAGTGGCATAGGAGACTCGTCACCTAAGCTTCGACTTGCTTGCAAGACTTAGCTCACTTGGCTTAATCCGAGGATTGCCCAAGTTGTCCATGGAGAAGGATCTTGTTTGCCATTCTTGTAGACATGGGAAGATGGTAGCCGCTCCCCACCTTCCAGTGACTCAGTCATGACTAAGCGCCCTAAAGAGCTTTTATACATGGACCTTGTTGGTCCGGCTCGGGTGAGCTCGGTTGGGGGGGGGGGGGGAAGTGTATGTGCTTGTTGTTTCGACGCTTTTTCGAGATATTCATGGGTTTTTTCTTTTAGCTGAGAAAACCGAGACTTTCTCCTTTGCTCGCAATCTGATTTTGCGTCTTCAGAATGAGTTCCCTTTGAACTCATGCGAGCAATTCGGAGTGATAATGGTTCCGAATTCAAGAATTCGGATTTTGAGAAGTTTTGTGACTCCTTGGGTTTAGAGCATCAGTTTTCTTCCCCCCTACACACCGCCTCAGAATGGTGTTGTAGAAAGGAAGAATCGGACCCTTGTAGAGATGGCCATGATGCTCGATGAGCATAGGACTCATAGGCGATATTGGACCGAACCGATGAGCACTGCATGCTACATTTCCAATCGCATTTTTCTTCGAGCATTCTTGAAAAAGACCTCTTATGAGTTGCGTTTTGGAAAACTACCCAAGGTGAGTTATTTTCGAGTTTTTGGTTGCCATTGTTTTATACTCAAAAAGGGCAACTTGGACAAGTTTGAGTCTCGTTCTTCTACGGTGTGTTTTTTGGGTTATGGCACTCATACTCGTGCTTATCGTGTACTTAACCTTGACACTAACCGAGTCATGGAGACATCCGATGTCACCTTCGACGAGACCATGGTTTGTCCTTCTTCTCGTTTTGAGCGTGCAGGTGATCATGAGGTTGGCGAGCCTCTTTTCGATGATGAAGAAGAAGGTGCTGAAGGGATAGATGACCCAACACCTCCTCCACCTGCTGTGCCGCAAAGAGTGGCTTCTACGATGACTCACGGCCCCGACATGTCGTCTTCTTGGGGGCCGTGGGATCCACCACCTCGAGCGATACCCTTTGTATCCGAGGAGGCACCAGCTGCTGTTGAGAGGAGGCCACTTCGGCTAGGGAGGCGCCACGACACATTCAGCGCCAGCACCCGCCTCAGCAGATGATCGGCAGCATCGACGAACGCGTCACTCGGTCAGGCAAATCTCTCACTTTGCGCATTCTGCATTTGTTGCTGATTTTGAACCCCAGGATGTTGGACACGCCTTACGGATCCTTATTGGGTCATGCCATGCATGAGGAGCTTGAGAACTTTGAGAAATCGGGTTTGAGTTCTAGTGTCTCCACCTTCTGAGTGTCATCCTATTGGGACAAAATGGGTTTTCAAAAACAAACAGGGAGAAGATGACCATGTTGTGAGAAACAAGGCCAGACTCGTAGCCCAGGGATATAGTCAGAAGGAGGGGATAGACTATGAGGAGACGTTTGCTCCTGTAGCACGTTTGGAGGCTATTAGGATACTCTTGGCTTTTGCTGCATCCAAAGGTTTCAAACTTTTTCAAATCGATGTCAAGAGTGCCTTCTTAAACGGCTACATAGAAGAGGAAGTATATGTTAGACAACCCCCCGGTTTCGAAAATCCCAAGTTTCCAAACCATGTCTTTATACTTCACAAAGCCTTGTATGGTTTGAAACAAGCCCTAGAGCCTGATATGATAGGTTGAAAACCTTTTTGCTTGCTAAGGGTTTTAAAATGGGATGTGTAGATAAGACGCTCTTTCTCCTCAAGCAAGGCAATGATACTCTCTTAGTCCAAATTTACGTGGATGATATCATTTTCGGTGGTTCTTCTCACGCTTTGGTTGCCAAGTTTGCAGACACTATGAGCAGGGAGTTCGAGATGAGCATGATGGGTGAGTTGACGTTTTTCCTCGGGTTGCAAATCAAGCAATCCCGGGAAGGAACGTTTTGTGCAGCAGGCAAGTACACCAGAGATATCCTGAAGAAGTTCGACATGGGTGAGGCCAAGCCTCTTCCAACCCCATGGCGACCACGACGGCCCTGGATGCGGACAAGGAGGAGAAGCAGTGGACCAGAAGGAGTACCGGAGTATGATCGGGTCCGCTACTGTACCTGACGGCGACACGCCCGGACATCCAGTTCGCGGTGTGCCTGTGCGCCGTTTTCAGTCTTCGCCGCGCACTTCTCATCGTCAGGCAAGTCAAGCGCATTATGAGGTACTTATCCTTCACTCCAAAATTTGGGATTTGGTATTCTGCTTCCTCCACCCTTTCCCTTTGCGGTTATTCTGATGCCGATTTTGCTGGTTGCCGTATTGATCGCAAGTCCACTTCTGGGACTTGCCAGTTTATTGGTTCTTCTCTTGTATCGTGGTCTTCTCGCAAGCAGTCTAGCGTCGCCCAGTCTACCACGAAGGCTGAGTATGTTTCTGCGGCTAGCTGTTGTTCCGAGGTTACTCTGGATGATGGCCACTTTGCGTGATTTTGGTCTGAGCTTTTCTCGCGTTCCATTGCTTGTGACAGCACGAGTGCGATTAGCATTGCTAAGAACCCCTGCTGCACTCAAAGACCAAACACATTGATGTGCACTTTCATTTTTGCGAGACCACTATGAGAAGGGTGATATCGACCTTCGCCATGTCGATACTCATCATCAGCTTGCTGATATTTTTACCAAGCCTTTGGACCAATCACCTTTAATCGGTTGAGATGTGAGCTTGGTGTGTGTTTCCCCTTTTAGATGGGGGAAACATTTTGACTCTTGTATGATACACTGACCTTGTGTTTCAGTTGTTTTTGCTTCTTTTTGGTTTCTTCATGCATCTTTTGCATTTCAGCATACGCTTTACATACTGAGCTTCATAGTATAATCTGAAGAATGTAACTATGCTCTGTGTAGTCTTTGCTCTGATGCTTTATGTTGATGCTGTAGCTTATGCTCTTTCTCATCACTAATACATGTTGTTGAGCTGAGCTATTTTTGAATGGTGAACCTGTTTAATGAACATAAAACTTGAAAATGTTCACCATTGAGATATGCAACTAGCATGTGTAGGATGTGTTGAG